>JAOTOL010001618.1:2235000-2752500 GCA_034440575.1 Imbricaverruca yamaguchii | reverse complement strand
TAGTCATCTCTCAGAAGCATGCCTAGTGTAGCACAGCAGTCGTACTTGCTGCAGCATTAGGAGCAAGTCACACCTTGCTGTGTTGCTGCACAGGAGAAGCCGCATAACCTGTCTACCGGCGAACAGCAGCAGCAGCAGCAGCAGATGACGGCGCTGCAGTCGGTGGATGCGGTCGATCTGCAGCACCATCACCACCCGGGCCACCACCCGGCCGAACACCAGATACAGCCGCAGCAGGGCGTTTACAAACGTGAGTCGCCAGATTCATACTGCAGCATTGCTCACAGTGCCGAAAACCTGGCCGGATATAATTTCTGTCCGTCACATGTTGGCTAGCCAACATAAATTAACACATGGTAAAATATAGGACACAATTATGTGATTTGGTTAGCAACAGCACACTAACTGGGATATTTTATTCCCAGAACAATTTGATTCACCTTTAAATCCACGTTCCCCGTGTCCATTCGCTCCAACTAAGGTGATTGTGTATTAGAAGATTAGCAGAAAGCACCGGTGGGCTGTCCTTGACACGTGTGTCCACGTGACTTCAGATATTTTGGCACTGGTTTGTGTTTACGTTAGCTGTCGTTTTCGTGCCGATTAATTATTTTGCTGAAGGGCTCTGTGTTTGGCCATGCGAGCCGACAGGAGTAAGTTCAGGGGGTGGCCGGTGTCGTTATTAGAATGTTGTGATCCGCCTGTACTGTGATGCACTAAAATAGTCGAGGCCTCAAAAAAAAAGAACTAAGAGCGTTGCAAGTGTGATAGAGCAGAATTCACACAACAAAATGAAGTTTGACGTTGTGGCGTCTATCTTCATCCGCCAGGTACAATCCATTCACAACCATGTCTGCCAAAATTCCGACAGAACTGAAGCAGAAATGGAAGCCGCATGTGCGTCTTCGTAAACGTCTCCCTTGTGCCTAGAAAGCAATACATTTTGATCAGAATTAGTGTTCAATTGTTAGAGAATTAGCTTTGCGGCACCAGAATTAGGCGAGTGCTCCGGTTGGGAATAGGGAGGTCGAGGTGATGTCCGTAGCGTTAATCTCCTAAACGTCCTCAGTTATTTGGACAATCTCCAGTTGAGATCCCTCATAAACCATGCCTTAGAAGTATCATCATCACCAGGAGGCTGGTTTTTTCTCTGAAAATTCGAGCAAGCGAAGATTAGAATAACTACCGTGCTTGGGATGTTAACATTGTCAATATTATTCATCGTCGTCATGGGGCAACGGAACACCCCGGGTCTCGGATGCTAAAGTTATTGGAACAGAACTGCTACATCAGAAATGTGGATGTCGGAAGATCATTTGATGCAATTCAACCCAACATCTGGTGGAATATCTATTGTCATGAGTGCCATGTGACTATTGAAGTCATTCGCCATAAAACTCAACTAACCAACTGGTGTGATAACTGGAAAAATTACACCGATACAGCCATTGTATCGGAGGTCGTGTCGTGCCATTTGAAGAACGTGTGGGTGTGCGTCATGCGGTGGCCTGCGCCACCTACACAGCCCGCGTGCTGACCGTGGCCCGGCCGTTGTTGCAGCCGCCTCGTCGCAGCACGAGCCACCCATGCACGGCCACGTCCAGTGGATGACGCCTCCGCCGTCCTCTGGCCACCAGGTCATCATACTGCACGCGCCGCCCGAGCAGCAGGTGCGTGCTGAGCGGCGGCCGGCCAGTGCCGTGTGCACCGGCGCCGGCTCGTGCGCCAGCCGCGCCGCCAGTGTCGCCCACGGTGATTGGTGTGTTCCGCCGTGTTGGCTGCCACTTGGAGACTAGTTGGCTCCGAGTCTGGTGCTGTACATATATGACTTTTCGTGTCTGGTGCTATCTTGGCTTGTCTCCCGCCCTTTTTCGCAACTGGGAGGACTGAAAACTGCGTTTTTCGTATCCATGTGGTTCCATAAAACCAATAACCGTAACTTTGTGTTTTGGCGTTATACCACGCTGGTTGTGTCGACAGTCACAGTACTGGTGTGTGGCTGACAGATGGCTGTGTTGACAGTCACAGTACCGGTGTGTGTCGACAGTCACAATACCGGTGTGTGGCTGACAGATGGCTCTGTCGACAGTCTGACGGCGGCGGTATGGCGGACAGATGGCTGTGTCAACAGTCACAGTACCAGTGTATGGCTGACAGATGGTTGTAATGACAGTCACAGTACCAGTGTGTGGCTGACAGATGGCTGTGTTGACAGTCACAGTACCAGTGTTGCTGGCGGATGGCTGTGTTGACAGTCACAGTACCGGTGTGTGGCTGACAGATAGCTGTGTCGACAGTCACAGTGCCGGTGTGTGGCTGACAGATGGCTCTGTCGACAGTCTGATGGCGGTGGCATGGCCAGCATCATCCAGGCGGCCGAGCAGGGACAGCTGGTGGGTCAGCAGGTGTGGGAGACGCACGTGGCCGACTACAGGGCCGGCGTGCATCTGTCGGACGGCACTATCATCCCGGCCCACCCCGACTACCAGCAGTCGTGCGGCCCACCACTGCACGGCCAGCCACCACCTCCACCGCCGCCGCCACCGCCGCCACCAGCCCAGCAACAGCCACCCCAACAGCAGTCGCAGCAGCAGCCGCAGCAACAGCAGTCGCAACAGCCGCAGCAGCAGCCACCGCCTAGCTATGTCCTGGTGGAGAGCAAGCCGGAGCCGGCGGCCGCCCCGAAAGAACGGCCCGCCAAGCCAGCAAAGAAGAGGAAGCGGAAGCTGGCCGATATGATAGCGCAAGGCATTGACCCAAGCAAGCTGGAGGAGAGTAGCGACCAAGTGCGCACGCGCTTCGACAAGGGCTGCGACTGCGCCGAGGAGAATTGCTTCAAGACCCTCAACTCTGAGTTCGTGTACCGCCACCGGCTGAACATTGCCGAGTTGTCCAAGCACGAGCACGACATGTACCTGATGGGCGTGACGATGGCGTGCCTGGCCAACCCGGACGAGACGGCTCGCCACAAGGAGCGCAAGCGGCTGCGCGCCAAGTACGTGTTCCAGGGCAAGGAGGTGTGTCTGGACGCGTTCCTCTACCTAGAAAACTGCACTCACTACCAGCTGAAGCGGATCCGCAAGCACGTGATCACGCACGGCGTCACGCCGCGTGTGCACGGCAACCACGGCAAGCGGCCGCACAACACCTTCCCGCTGGACATCTACAAGCACGCCAGCGACTTCCTCTGCGACTATCTCGGCAAGTTCGCCAACAAGGCCGAGAGCAAGAGGGCGGCCAAGCTGCACGGCCGGCGGCTGCCCATCTGCCTGCCGCAGGACGTCACGCGCAAGAAGATCCACGAGGAGTACGCCGACTTCATCAACCACTACGAGCCGAACACCAAGGTGATGTCCTACTCGGCGTTTCGCTACTTCCTCAAGGAGCAGTTTTCACACGTGCGCTTCGCCAAGCTGGTTCCGAACTTGTCCGAGTCGACCGGCGTGAAGCTGGAGGCAGCGCCTCCGCCTCCTCCGCCGCCGCCGCCGCCGCCGCCGCCGTCCATCGACCTGGACGAGAACCACCAGGTGGTGACGACTCTGCTGCCGGCCGAGCAGTCGACCGCGTCGGCGGTGCCCTACTCGGTGCCTGAACACCACCAGACCACCACGTACACGGTCAGCTCGCGGCCCTACACCTCATCCAACGGCCAGATGCACTACTCTGGCGCCAACTACCACTACAGTATAGCCATGTAGGCAGCCGTGCGCTCTGCCCCCGCCGTTTGTATGGCCATATGCACGTGGTTGCTGGGTTCCTCGCCCAAATGTGCACACCACTGTTGAATACTGTATTGTCATTTGGGTACGGTAGCAGGGTCTGCCAATGCGATATGCTGGTGGAAACCACGTGCACTAAGACATGTTGCCGGGCAGCTCCACCACGAATGAGAGCACAGTGGAGCCGTCTTCTAGTTGCAGAATGATCTGCTGTGACAATATCCATCATGACTGCAGTATATTTGGGCAGATTCAGCAGTGCAGCCTGGAGCAAGTTCCGCCGGCATTGCCTATCATGCAGACACCACCAGCCTGGCCTGCCGCGTTGTGCCACTGCAATTGAATATGTGTGCGTGCGATGCAGTCCAGCTCCACCATTGCGCTTACCCATCGTATGTGTACAGTCAAGTTGTCGGGATGCCATGCTGACGGGGGTCATTCTGGCTGGTGACCGGTCACCCGACCTGGGTGACTGGTCACCTGACCAGTAACCCGATGTTACCGGCCGCCTGGCCAGAGACGGCTCGGGTCGGGGCCGTTGATGAGTGGACGGCCAGGTGGCAGCACCAGCGGCGCGCCGGGCAGATTGGGCCTTCCTGCCGTCGGTCACTGCCCGTCTCGAACCGTTGCTGGTGTGCGATACGCGAGACTATGATGGGGCAGGGCCGGGTGTCGACACCCCGTTGCTGTCGTTGACGCTGTGACCGCTGCCCCTGGTTGCCGCCGCTCCGGCCCCTGCCCCTGCCGCTCCGACCCCTGTCGCCCCGGTCCCCGCCGCCCCGGTCCCCGCCTCTCCGACCCCTGTCGCCCCTGCCCCCCCCCCGCCACGGTCCCCGCCGCCCCGGTCCACGGTCCCCGCCGCTCCGACCCCTGCCGCTCCAACCCCGACCCCTGCCGCTCCAACCCCGACCCCTGCCGTGCTCGTGTTATGGCGTCTTTCTGGCCGGTACCGTTGTGCGAGTGGTGTTATGTTGTGATAGGTTCTCTGGAGACAATGGTGCGTTTAGCAGATGCTCGGAGTGTTTGGCAGCGCTGTGGGGGAGGTATCCTTTGGTGTGATGCACGACAGTGATGGAACGATGTCATGAGATATCATTTTCATGGTATGTGTTTGCCATGAAGGTTTCTCGTTGAGCTTAGTTCTTCTCAGAATACACTACGTTTTTTTCTTCGGCATTTGCGCCTTGCATTTGACCAGAACGTGTGCACGTCTGGCGGTCAACATGTGTGGAGGTTGGTTTGCCCCTCCTGACTACATATGTAGAATTTGTCCTATCATAATGTTTTCCATTATTCCCAACTTGATTCGAATGAACTTAGGTAGGGAAGGCCACACAGCGACTTTTCGCACATCAGTTTGTATATTACGAATATCCAGCTTCAACGAGAGCGCTAAGTAAGCGTGGGCAAGAGAAGGGTATTTGACCATGTAAATTGAGCGAGAGTGCCTTTTTCTCCACAAAATAGGTGCCGTTTTTACCGAAGATATCCAGAGGTTCCATGGGGAGGGTACTTGCCTGGAAGGGCGTCTTCGGAAATTCTGTGGGAAGCGAAGTGTTTTCCAGCATGCGAGTGTGCCGTTTGGTATCGAGAGTGTTTGGCTAGACAATATACTGAACTGGGAATGGGAGTGGTGCAGTCGAATCCTTTGTTCGGGCGCCATTTCCGTGTCGGGCAACGTGCCATCCGTGCCTTGTCAGTTTGTTCACCCAATGGTCATCCACAAATGCACTGGACAGACTGACAGACTGAGTGATTCGAGGGCAAATCCCCGAGGGATGTTTACCAAACTCCCGATTTGCAGTAAAATGAACACATGTGGCTATCGCTAGCCAAGACTATGATTTATATTTAAATTTTATACGTCTCAAGGGTCACAGGTTGCAAGTCATCGACATTTTGGAGGTCACGGAGAAAGTCGATATATGCTTATATAATCTTAGCGTGCCAAACTTGTATTTCATTTTTAAGGGTAGGACCTAACCAATACAATAAAATAGCTGTGACTCGCTCAAGTCAACTTTGTTCACTCATGACCTCCACAAAAATATTGTCCTGATCTTTTTCCTTCACGGAGCACTGCGTCATCAATTCCTTCAATGTGGGCATAAATATTTGTGTTGTGTGTGTGTGAAGCTACCTCAATAATGGGTACTTCAGGTGGAATATCAGGGCTTGATCTGATTCCCAATTAGAGGTCACACGTGTGTGGCTATGAACATAACCGGTATGGGTGTTGTTTTAAAGATGTTCGCTCAGGAACACAATGGTGATATTGTTCGGTTCGTCAGAGGTCAGAGGAATCACATCTGGGTCAGTGAACTGACCTCAAAATAGTGCCTTGGTGTGCAGTGCAGAATGTGACTGATATGGGTCTCGTTTAAAGTACATTTCTAGACCAAGATAGTCATGAGTATCAAAGGTCACAGAGGTCACACATGGGTCAGTGGTCTGACTTTAAAATGAAGGTTGCATGTTCATCATAGGAGGTATTCGGTATGGGTGTCATTGGAAACACTTCCTTCGAAGAGTGTGAGTGTCAAAACCGGTCATGTGAGGTCGCAGAAGTCGCAAAGGTACGCACGCTGATCTAACCTTGAAACTAATATTTGCGTCAATCAACCTGTTAGCCTTCTCGAAAATTAGTTATTCAAATGGAATCTTTGCCATTCTTGGATAATTACTTCATATTGCAACCGGGGATGGGGGTGGGGACTGAGGAATGCAACCCCCGACATGGAATTTAGCGCCCCTCCGGCCGGGATAAGATGTCTGGTACGGCTCGAGTTCGCTCGCTACCCCTAAATTTGTTTTTAGCCAGGGTGTCCATCTGAGGGGCAGACACCCCTTCAGTCTCCGCAATGTGCCCGCTCGAATTTGTCAACCAGAGGCGCCCTTAGAAAAAAGTAACCCATTAAATGTGCTCAATGCACCACCTCCCCCACATGGGTGTTTTCAGTCAGAGGTGACCTTCCAAAGAAATGGCGTCCATCAGAACAAAGCGTCCGTCAGAATTTTTTTTTTTCCCCGCTTCTCCTTTTTTTTTTTTTTTAATTATATATAAAGAAAAGTAAAAAAAAAAAAATTTTATTTTTTTTTTTTTTTATTAATAAAAAATTTTTTTTTTTTTTTTTTTTTTTTTTTTTTGTTTTTGTTTGAAGTAAAAAAAAATGGTTGTTTATTTGTGGATTTTTTTTTTTCTTTTTTTTTTTTTTTCTTTTTCTTTAAAGGGGTGGGAGTTTTTTTTTGCTCTTCACGAGAATCGATTCACATGAATAACCGAGCCGCAGGTTTATCGGCCACAGTGCATATTTCAGAGTGTGGGGTTATCCCAACAAAACATTGAGCCGCGTCCTGGATGGCGAATGTTCAGAAAATGTTCAGAAAAATGCGAAATGTTCATTAAAGGCGCCTGCCCCAACCGTCTCCTGTCGAAGGCGCCTGTCCCAACCGTCTCCGTCTGAAGGCGCCTGCCCACGTCTCCTGTCGAAGGCGCCTGCCCCAACCGTCTCCTGTATGAGAGCGTCACGTCACACCGTTGCTAAAGTACTGCGACTGCGCCGGACGGGATCAGTGGTGGCGTGTCAGCTGCGATGCTGCATCACTAAGCGTGGGAACGTGCTCGTCGGCTGGATGCATCAATCAGCGTACAATATCAACAGACCACACAGTCGTTATTGTCTCCCTTCGTTGGCCAGCACGTAATGGCGAGAAGAGTCAGGGTTGCAAATGTTGAAAACCCGGTGACATGACTGTCACTTCGTTCCTAAAAGCGGGTATCTTTTGCGAACATTCTCAGTGAGTAGTCGCGTTTTACCGCACAGTTCGTGACTTCGCGTCCGAACGGTTATGGCATCCTCCATCGAGGTACACCCTACTATTATTACCGGACCGGTAAAATTGCACTACTTTCTTCTTCAATTTATGTTCAGAGGTATGCGGAAGTTCCCACCAATATCTCCAAAATGTCATAAAATCACGACGCCCGGGGGTGATGACGCGTAGCTCACGCGTCAACAAGCCAACGACACAAATACCAAACTGTGACAAATCATACAAAATACTGTACAATGTGATATTCTTTTTAATATCCAAATGTGATCTATGTGACTTTTCATGACACGGGCATGGCTTTGCTGCTTTCTCAGAACAAAGTGCCCCAAACGACACCCATGCCTTCTATGATGCACACCTCAAGTTTCAGCTTGAGGCCGAGTCTCTAACTCATGTGTGACCACCGTGGCCTCTGACGCAATTAAACCTGATATAATCGTGATCTATCAGCAAAGTACTTTGAAATGAGACCCATAGTGACCACCTTTACAATACACAGATCCGCAATGTCGAGGTCCGGTCACAGAAAGTGCGACCCTTTTGACCTCATGTACCTAGCAATATCGCCATCGTGATGTATGGGATCGTGACAGTAGCTTTTAGATGCTATCCATATCGAGACGGGATACATGAAGAGATGCGAAGGGGTGTTGCAGGACGTAAGGACAAAAAACAATGCTACCAAGTCCGCTGCACTTACCACATGCCAGGAAATGGCTTTCATTTCATCGCAGCAAGTATCAAACACAAAATGCACACTAACACGCGTTCGAGTGGGGACCGAATTAAATCGCGTAAGGCTTTACCAAAATAAAGAGAAAAAACGAAAAGGTGACGACTCGAAAATCATGGAACAACGGATATTTAGGCCGTAGTTTTATCTCCAATACATCAACAGTCGCTGAACAAAACTAGTTCAGTGAGGCATCGGTTCTGAGAATTGCCGTTTCTAGGACGTATATACAACATTTTATCAAAGTGAAACTGTAAGTATGTACATAATGTTCCTACCTGGTTGTATTCATAAATGACCAGCGAACAATACGAAAAGTTTTGGGACCTCAGATGAAATCTTGCCGTCAGGTCAACATGAGGGCCACAACTTAACTTTCATCACTTTGTAGCTAAAAATGTTCAGGCAATTGTTCCAGTAAAGGTAAAGGGAGCATTCCTATAGAATAAGCCGCAACAAGGATCTGGTTAATATTTTTAATGAGGAAGAAGGGGAGGGGCAACTGTTCCAATAAGTTTCGCGAAGATGAATCATATTGCTAGCTTAACGGATATTGCTCCTGTAAATTATGATAAGTTCTAGATGATTGGAGGAGAGGGAGGGCAATTCAAATTTCCTTTCCAGTTGACATTAGTTATGATAATCCCTGGGTCACAGTGTTTCAAGCAATGTAAGAGCTACTCCAGGTTAATATAGCTGGTTAAATCACGGAGATATAGTCTAAAACGTGCGGCTGAGTACCAGTTGCGCAGATGTTCAAGTGAAAGGATAGAAGTTGTATTATTGAATGCATTTCTTCGGTCTCACGTAGCGCAGTTTAATACATGGAGACTGCCCGCTACATGTTACAGTTCCAAGGTCCCACAACCTTCAAGGTCATCTAAGGTCACTGATCTGAGGTGGCCTCGAATGGCATTCCTTGACTTTTTAAATCACGGGAGGTTCTTTGGTGTCTTATTTAAGTTCAGCGCCCAAATTTATCCTGCAGATCATAAAACAAATGTTATGACACCATACAAGACTATGGCCATATGAAATACGGGAGCCCAAGTTGAACTCAGGAAACCATATGAGCTCGCATTAAGTCAATTTCAGAGGCGCAGCCAGGGGGATGGGAGTCCACCCACGTTAGCACCCAAAAATGCATTGGATGAAACAAGGAATTAAACATTTTCACCACGTAAAACCCAGATTGTCCGCACGCTTAGCGCGCCGGAAGCTTTTGCTTTTCACCTATTTCGTCAAGTTTGTATTCTTCGGGCCCCCAGGAGAAAATTCTGACTGCGCTATTGGTCAGTTGCGAACAGAAATATGTCAAAATGTGTTTAGAGTTTCACTATACTTAAAAGGTTCATCTACAAACTAACGATGTGTCCATCAGAGGCTTCATCCAGCTAAGGATGCAAAAACATAATAATATAATAAAACTGTCGCCCATAGGTGTCATGCAAGCCTCACATGGTTTTGAGACTGTCCCGGGTGACAACGAACCACCTCCCAGGGGCGTGGGAACTGCTCAAAAGTGGGGGTGGCAAGAGCCATCTTCAAGTCGATCCTTCCATTCAACGTTCATGTCAATGTTAAGCTCGTTCTAGATGGGAGGGAGGTGCTTCCCTTCTGTCCCCCTCCAGTTCCTATGCTCATGTCACATTCCATTCCCATTCTCGCGGACGAACTGTAAATGTGCTCTGAACGTCCTATAGAAACATTCAAACTGTCTAATTTTATGGAAGCACATTAACTTTAGAAAGAAGCAGAGCAAACCTGGACAATTCGGCATATTGAATTCAGATTCGAGACGCGTTCCTCAAATTCGGCAGTCCAATTTCGTAACAGGCGGACTGCAAAACATTCCGCTTCAGCCGAAAATGAACGCGCCTTTGCCGAAATCGTCCACATCTGCCGAATGGAACACGCGTATTAATATTTCTGGAGGCAGTCAAACCCGTAAAAAGCACACGCCCAATTATTCACCTCTGGCTGTACCCGACACCAGACCTGTCTCGGCTACTGTCCGCACCCCGGCCCGGCTCATCAACCCCCATTCCACACCATTCCGTCGCCGCTCGGCCTGCGATATTGGCAGCCCTGTTCAGCCCATCAGCGTTGTGCCAACAGTCTGTGGCTGATGTGTCACGGCACGCGATTGGCTGGCGTCGGTCTGGTGAACCAATCAGTGGGCGCGCTGTGCCGCCGGCTTGGCAGCGCCTGTGCGCCGTGCCAGACGTTAAGAGAGTGCGGTGGCGGGTGGTCGGTGCGGCGGTCTGCTGACGTTCTCGCGCTGTGACGATGTGATGCAGCTAGTTGGGGGTGCTGGCGAGTCGGCCAACATGATGGTATGTGGCGTGTTGGTCACGTGTCTGCTGCTGCTGGCGCCGGCGACGTCCCAGCGGCTTCAATCCGAGGTGGTGGACGGAGACCTGCTGCCGCACCACGACCGCTGCGAGGTCATCGACATTCCGCTCTGTGAAAATATCCTCTACAACAAGACCATCATGCCCAACCTGCTGGGCCACACGACGCAGGACGAGGCGGGGCTGGAGGTGCACCAGTTCTTCCCGCTGGTGAAGGTGCAGTGCAGCGCCGACCTGCAGCTGTTCCTCTGCCTCATGTACGCGCCCGTGTGCACCCAGCTGGAGGACCCGCTGCCGCCGTGCCGCTCCCTGTGCCTGTCGGCCCGCAACGGCTGCGAGGGCCTGATGAACAAGTTCGGCTTCAAGTGGCCGGAGAAGCTCGAGTGCTCCAAGTTTCCGGAGGCGGCTCACGGCGTGCTGTGCGCCGCGCAGAACAAGACGTCCAGTCCGTCGGTGACGCCCGTACCCAACCTGCGGCCGCCGCACGATGGGAAGGACTTCGTCTGCCCCATCCAGTTCCGCGTTCCCAAGGGCCTGTCGTATAGTCTGCACGTGGGAGAGCGCGAGACCCCAGACTGCGGCGCGCCCTGTCGCGGCATGTTCTTCTCAGAGTGGCAGCGCCGATTCGCCCGCAACTGGGTGGGCGTCTGGTCCGTGCTGTGTCTCGCCTCATGCGCCTTCACCATCTTCACATTCATTCTGGACACGTCGCGCTTCCGCTACCCGGAGCGACCCATCATTTTCCTCAGCGTGTGCTATTTTATGGTGTCGCTGACGTACGTCATCGCCTTCGGCATGGGCGACAGCATCTCGTGCAACCCGCCGTTCGCGGCGCCGCCCGAGTACCCGCGGCTAGACGACATGGTGTCGACCGTCGCCCAGGGCACCAAGCGGCACGGCTGCACGTTCGTCTTCATGACGCTCTACTTCTTCAGCATGGCCAGCTGCATCTGGTGGGTGATCCTGACGCTCACCTGGTTCCTGGCGGCCGGACTCAAATGGGGCCAGGAGGCGATCGAGGCCAACTCGCAGTACTTCCACCTGGCCGCCTGGGCTGTCCCGGCGGTGAAGACCATCGCCATACTGGCCATGGGAAATGTCGAAGGTGAGTGGATTAGATCCGTGAGTTTTTTAATGGTTATATGTCAATCTACTGTTCAGGATACAGCCACTTCGTTGCCCCTCTGCAGACTGCAGGAATATCCATAGAAATCGTGCTTAGAGTCCCTTTAACGTAGTACAAACGCCTCTAAAGATGATAATGGTCAGTGTTCCCGTGCCCCCCTTCCTCCAGCTGTATCATTGCTTCAAAGGAAGTGATGTACGGAGCATATACCTGATGCAGAGACGAGATCTCTGCGGCGTGTCCCTGTCACTGACAGATCAAGCCCATATTTTTTTTCTGGGGGGAGGAGGAGGAGGAGGAGGAGGAGGAAGACTTGTGGTTCTGATCCAACCATATCCAAACTGGCCCACCCTCCCCAAGACCAACAGTCGTTAAAACCAGAAGTTGGATTTTTGTTATTTTATTTTGTGATCCCGTGATATTTTCAGTTCAGTCGCCTGTTTTTTTTCAGGTGTTTTTTTTTTGTGGTGTGATTTGAATTAGTTTGCCATTAATTTCTTGGCGAATGACAACTTTTCAAGATATAACACTTTAAGTTTAAGTACACATCTCTCTAAGTGGGCATTTCGTCAATAAAATGTGAAATTAATTGAATTTACATAAAAACACCAGAAAAAAACATATTTTGAACAATGCAGATATTTGCTGTGCCATTAACAATGCTATTCTCTCCTCCCTGTCTCTTATCCAACAAAAATACTAGGAAGTGTTGGAAAAAGAGGGCTTTGGATGGGATAATGTAAAATGAAGAATAATGCAAAATCGCAGAAAACGTAACCTAATCTAACCTAACCTAGCCTACTGTCGTTAGATCGCCTGCTACCCACTGACATTGGATCGCTTACTATCCATTGATGTTGGATCACCTACTGCTTGCTGTTGTTGGAGCAGCTACTGCCTGCTGTTGTTGAATCGCCTACTGCCTGCTGGTACTGATGTACTGTCCTTTCGAACATCTATGAACTCTTATGAAGGTCTACAGGCCCTTATGGAAGCTCACGAGCCTGTACGGGCCTCTACGAACGTCTATGGGGGCACCGGCGAACGCATTCAGGCTCTCACGAACATTTAAGGGCCCCAGGTTGGCATTGCCGAGGTCGTAACTCGGTGGTGGTTTGTTTGTCGAAAGCTATGGATTTACCTGACCCTTAATGAATGCTGAATCGACGTCCTTTGTAATGAAATTTTGACATCCTGTATCTAGATGTGTGCTCACGCGGTGTGCACAACTTGTTTCTAGCAGTGCTATGTTTGCTTACAATTTGAAGGGGAGTCCTCCAATAAGGCTTGGAGTCAGACGATCCGAACTTCAAATGAGGAAATTTCCTTTCGTGCAAAATGACACTTATGAAATAACTTGGCCGAAATCCTGAAAATTCAAGATGTGTGTGGGCAGTCCGAGATCCTTTCGCAAAATCCGCCCCTTTGACCCTTAAATCACCGCTGGTGCGTCCCTGAAGCATGCTAAAATTGCTTCCTTTGAAGGACAAAGGGACCTTTCTGAATGACATGCAGGAAGTAAGTTATTCTCTCCCGACTAGGTGGTAAAAAATTATGTCCACATCCCTGACTCCAATATGTATATATATATATATATATATATGTGTGTGTGTGTGTGTGTGTGTGTGTGTGTGTGTGTGTGTGTGTGTGTGTGTGTCCAATTCTGGTGCTAGTTCAAGGCCGCTATCAGTATTTTGTATATGTATGAATGAGGTGATCGCTCATAAACATCATCAGGGAGATTTTATGGGTGATGGAGGTGCTGATTCAGGGTCCCATGAGGAATTTTTAGGTTAGTGAATGTGTTGATTTATGTGGCGTTATCAGGAAATTGTGTCGAAGCATGATAAAGGAAACAGTGGATTCAGGGTGAGTCGCAATGGTCTGGCTGACGTATGGGATGTCACCGTGGAGTTGTCTCTAGGCAGTGTATTTGGCCAGCGGAAGTATTTTTAGCGCCCGGAACATGATCCTGTACACAAATATCCTCTCATTCTCATTTGGAGGTTGAATAGTGTTGTTCAACAAATAATTGCTCTATGATGAAGCGCTCAAGTCACACTGGAAAGTGTGAGGTGAGATCCTAATGTTAAAAGTTTGAAGGAAGATATCCTTTCCATATTCGATTATCCAAAATGTTTCCTCTCCGACCACACATCCAGTATTATAAAGCGCAAATCCAACCCTGGACAGAATCCGCCCACCCCTCTTGTTTTTCGACGATATCCGATAAACGGGCGGAGATATTGTGGTGGAAACGGAGATATTGTGGTGTGTTGGAAATTGCTAAGCGCATCCTATCAATATTGTATTTTACATCGCATATTGTATCGCATATTGTATAATACACATCGCATATTGTATTTTCAAATTCTGGTGGTAAATATAGGAACTGCAGGGGTGAAAGGCCAACCGACCGGCGCCGAGCGTTCAAAGTCACAAAGGTTTCGTCGGCGTGGTGACGCGACAACTCAGCGTACCGGTCAACCTGTACCTTGTTTGGCCCTGAATGCATTTATTCACTCCTTTGATCATGGAATTCATGCTGCATATAATCATCCGCAGCCGTAATATCACCTCCAAATTTCGTGCTTTCAATAGTTTCCGAGATCTTATGGAACGGGGCGATTTGTAATGCCCCCTCCAGTGCGCATTATGTGAGCGGCCCTCCGTTGCGCGTGTTAGGCATCACACTGGGTAAAACATTACACGTGTTAAACACCACGCATGGGTAAACTAAGCACAGTGCCACCTCTGGGAGTTTCCATCCAGTTATTTTTACGTTTCGCCAAGAGTATCACACTACGCTTTAGAAGTGGATCCCTCGTGTTGCTACCACAATGCTAAGAGCACAGAAGCTGCAGGCCACAGAAGGCCATGACCTTCCACCACCAAGCGGCAGTCAGTCTGAATGCTTGCATAATAATATCCAATTTCCCGCGGCCGGATGTGGCGCGCTGGCCGCCGCTCCAGGCACGTGGTCCGCTCTGATTGAGCGGCCTGTTTGTTTTGGTTGGACGGCAGGTGCGACCAGGTCGCGGCGCAGTCGTGTTCGGGCCCGCGGCTGTTGGCTCGGCTACCGGCAACGAGTCAATTATAGACAGCTGCCGGCCTGGCCCACGTCGGTCAACAGCGCTCGCCCCGCGGTGCGGGTCGTTCGGAGAGTTCTTCGCCGACGCCGGTCAACAGCACTGGGCCTCGCATGGCAGCCGGGGTCGTTCGGAGAATTCCCGCGGCATTCCCGGACCTGGTCAGGGAGCTGTCTCGGCACGAGGCGCCGTTGGGAGGCCGACCAGGTGTATGGTACAGCTTGCAGTTGGTGTGGCGAGCCGGGACCGTGTGGCAAACTAACCTGGTATTCGGAATACTCGGGATGGGGAGTGCTCTGTACCATGGGACGCCAGGCCACTCACTGCAATTGGGCAGCATCTTACCATTGACGGTGATTACGTGGCTCACTTTCGCTTCCCTGACCTAACACGATCGAAAATTAGTCTTGCTATTGGCGGGCACAGGAAAACGGTGCCATAGGGATGATGGTAGGTGTCGCAGCGACGGACCGGCTGTCGCTGTGGTCACTAAGCTGGGTCGGAGTTCCCCTGTCACTGGTCGCCTCAGCTGAGCAAGGTGGGGAGGGGCACCTCCTCCCCACCACGCCATGGCTGGAACTGAACCTACGGTCGTTGCTGTGCCCCCGGGTCGGAGCTGGAGAGCCGGAGCTGGCAGCTGTGGTGGTTTCTGAAGGACGGCACATGAAGACTGCCGGCGGAGACTTGAGGCCTGGAGAGGGGCGAGGTCGAGCCGGCCGGAATACCGGCTGCACGTCTCGCGCAGCGTCGTGACGTAGTCTCGCCTCGCACCGAGCGTGTTGCGATGCTCTCACCCCGAGCTCCCAGTCCACGTTGCGGCTACCTCATCTCTAGCCCCCAGCCCATGTCGTGGTCACCACCTCACTTATAGCTCCCGACCTATGTTGTAGTCACCTAATTTCTAGCTCCCAGCCTATGTTGTCACCTCAGCTCTAGGCCCCAGCTCGTGTTGTGGTCACCACCTCAGCTCTAGCTCCTAGCCTATGTTGTAGTCACCTCAGCTCTAGCTCCCAGCCTATGTTGTAGTCACCTCAGCTCTAGGTCCCAGCTCGTGTAGTGGTCACCACCTCATCTCTAGCTCCCAGCCTATGTTGTAGTCACCTCAGCTCTAGCTCCCAGCCTATGTTGTAGTCACCTCAGCTCTAGCTCCCAGCCTATGTTGTAGTCACCTCAGCTCTAGCTCCCAACCTATGCTGTAGTCACCTCAGCTCTAGCTCCCAGCTCGTGTTGTGGTCACCACCTCATCTCTAGCTCCCAGCCTATGTTGTAGTCACCTCAGCTCTAGCTCCCAGCCTATGTTGTAGTCACCTCAGCTCTAGCTCCCAGCTCGTGTTATGGTCACCACCTCATCTCTAGCTCCCAGCCTATGTTGTAGTCACCTCAGCTCTAGCTCCCAGGTCGTGTTGTGGTCACATCACTCCGAGCTCTCAGCCAATATTCTGGTCTTCTTATGTGTAGCGCCCAGCCCATATTGAGGTCACGTCATCTGTCTAATCTCTAGATCCAAGCTCGTATGTCCGTACTGTCATCCTGAGCTTCCAACCTATAGTGGATTCACCCCATCTCGATATACCAGCCAATATTTATGTCGACAATCCTGATCTCCCTCCCCTGTAAGGCTGCTGACGAACCAATCTCCCTACTGGGAGTATCTCCCCACCATCCCGATCCATCGGTCTGATACCACTGTAAACCATCCCAAGCTCTGCCAGATCTGCCAATGCCATGATCAGCGACCTGCCATCCTGATCTGCCAGTGCCGTGATCAGCGACCTGCCATCCTGATCTGCCAGTGCCGTGATCAGCGACCTGCCATCCTGATCTGCCAGTGCCGTCATCAGCGACCTGTCATCCCGATCTGCCAGTGCTCTGATCAGTGACCTGCCATCCCTGGTGTTATGCTGTACACGCGTGCCGCTATAATCGCTAACTCAATATATGGTATCAAATACTTGTTCAATGACTTGCACGACATTAAACAGGTAATCCCTGTGATTATGCTTCGACAGGCACCACACATGTTGATGGGCTAGTTTCCCACCTTGCGGAAGCGGGCTTCCGTTTGGCATCCGGTGCCGGATGCAGTGGCAGCGGCCGGGCGGACGCGGTGCACCGGATGTTGTCCCACCTGCCGATTAGACTGTGGAAGAGCTACTGCCAGTGCAGGAGTAGGACCGTAGTCAGAGCTCACGCTCTTGCGACTTCCCGTGGTCACGAGTTAAAGCTGTCAGGGGAAAGCTGGTAACTGCGTGGTTAAGCTGGTAGGTGACTGATATGATGCCGCTTGTGGGTTCCATCCTCCCCTCCCCCTGGCTGGTTGTACTGCAAGGATTATTACGGAAGTGCAAGAAGATGGGATGGCAGTATAAGCTGCTCTCCCAGCTAAAATAATATCACTAGGGGTCTGCTGGTATCAGTGCCAACTGACTCCGTTCAATGCGCCCCACACCGGTGCCTACTGAGCCCCGTTCTACGGATCGTACACCGATGCCGACTGAACTCCGCTCCACGGATCGTACACCAGTGCCAACTGAGCCCCGCTCCACGGATCGTAGACCGGTCCCAACTGAACCCCGCTCCACGGATCGTGCCCCGGTGCCAACTGAACCACGTTCTACGGATCGTGCGCCAGTGCCAACTGAACCCCGCTCCACGGATCGTACACCAGTGCCAACTGAACCCCGCTCCACGGATCGTGCACCGGTGCCAACTGAACCACGTTCTACGGATCGTACACCAGTGCCAACTGAACTCCGCTCCACGGATCGTACACCAGTGCCAACTGAACCCCGCTCCACGGATCGTAGACCGGTCCCAACTGAACCCCGCTCCACGGATCGTGCGCCAGTGCCAACTGAACCCCGTTCCACGGATCGTAGACCGGTCCCAACTGAACCCCGCTCCACGGATCGCACACCGGTCTGGGCTCCACGGACCCGGCGTCGCGGGGTCCCGCTGTGTCGAGGCCGCGACTGCCACCGGTCCTCCCCTCCCCTCTCCTCCCCGCCCCGGCCCACTCTGGAAATGTGTCGGGTGCGCAAACAGGGGAGAGGGTGGTGAGATAGGCCGCGCCTGCGGCGCAGGCAGCCGACGCGCACAGATTGTGCCGCAGATTACGCTGGCGCGCGCTGTTGTACCTTTGTTGGAGAATGCCCCGTCCTGAAGAGAAGACCGAATACTGAATAGCACGTAGTAGGTAAGGTGTGATCGGACAGAGGGAGGGTCGCTGGAGCCAGATGCTGAGGCATGGCGTGAACCAATGGTAAAAAAGAGACCAGAACTCGACACTGAAACCCAAGTGGCATCGTACCTTTTGCTTCATCATATTGCCCGCATGAGCTACGTTTGTGCAGCGCAGCGTGAAAGTAAAAAAAAGCATTTAATCCAGTCCTCACAAAAGCGTCGCCATCTGGATGCTGGTATATAACTGGCTCCAGACCATGGGTTCCACCGCAGCTGGGGGTAGTTTTGGCTGAGGTGGTGCATATCCTGTAATCCTTAACATATAGCGTACGCCTGTGAGCATTGCATGAAAAAAATCGGCTTGAAATTGTCGATATAACTTTTTGTTTGAGACGAAGCTCGTATTCCATACATTTCTGTAGTGGACTTCGGAAGTCCTTTTAAGGGTTTTGCTATGAAAAATATTGAGGTTTAAGAAATTAATAGGAATTCCCATATATTGTCCCAACTAGACAGCTTTCGGAGAGAATGTACCACTGAAAAATAATGCCCATACTGATGGACGTAAGCTGAATTATGGTACGTATAAGGTACATGGGATTGAGTGATGCGATGCAAACATTTATTTTTCCTGTGCATAATCTGCTCTTTTCAGTATGTAATTACTCGATGTCCGTCACTATTTGTGTTATGTTCTTTTACTGTGTCTGATGCCACGTACACAAGCGGACTAAAACGTTATTTATGTGAATAGGAGATACTATTGTAGATACAAGCAGAGTCTTAAAGTGCCTCATATAGCCCCAAAGCCCCAAAAATTTGATTAATTTCAGCAGATAGCGTGTGGGCCACGGCTTCCGTCATTGCTGAAGGCAGCATCTTGTCTCATGATGTTGTTTCAAAAATGCATCTCCAGGCCTGCGAATCAGATAATCGGAATATAATCTTACATCGTGTACGAGATCGCTGGGTGCGCTCTAGTGGCCACAAGCTGTCCATCACTGGCCAGGGGATATATCCCCCCCCCAAAAAAAAAACAAAAAAAAAAAAACAATTAATTGCCAGAGGTTCATAGGTCCTACATGTATGGGCGCTAAATGACCTTGTAGTCGGCGCGCCCTTAAGCCCAAATAATCAATCAAGGTCCTACATGTATTAATAACCCTGGCTACAAAGTTATATTGCTAAGTTACCACAGGGTCTGGCAACCCCAGCACAGAGGGCCACGACGACCACGCCGCCTCTTTGCCGTGCTTCTGTCAGTGCACCGTCCATCACGCCTGGGGAGGCTGCTTATCGCCGCGCATATTTGCCCCATGCGGTGAGTAATGGGTTCCCATTTGTGTTACTTGAAGTTATGTCCTAAACCCGGGGATTTGTGGGTCCGGACCGCGGAAGGGCGGAGCTAATCCCACCCAGCCACGGGGCCCGGTCAGTCCCGAGGGCTGACAGGGTGATGGAGGACGGGTCGGCCCGGCACAGGCTCAGCCGGACGGGCCGCGACTGGTGGAGTGGAGTGGAGTGTGGACAGAGGTGAAAAAGGCCGGCGACGCGCCTACGCACGTCGGCGACAGCTAAAGGGCACGGAAGACTCTAATGAGACAGCCAAGGAAGCCAGGTCCTTTGTTCTCGAGTTTATGCATGCACATGTTTGGAGGAATGAATCACGGCAAGGTATATTTCTTGGCTAGTTTTCATGGGCAGACGACACCTTTTATATAGTGGTGGTGGCGTCCCTTTTGAGAGAGCTACCGGCTGAAAAAGGTGGCACAGGTGGCGGACAAAGTTAGATTTCAATGGGCGTCGGCGATATGTTGCTGAGACAGCAGTGATTGGGAGACCTTGCTGAATCGGGGGGAACCTTTCTTGGAATCGTTCTTGGATAATGACGTCATGGATGTAAGGACGTCGGCTTGTCCTCAATTAGCGTAATAATTCGTCACATAAAAAGCATATCAGCACGAAGACAACTTTGTGGAGCATGTCATCGCCGATACCCACAATATTACCACTTCCATTAATTTATCCGCGGCCACCTGTATAACTTTCTGGCATTTTCAGGTGTCGTGAAAGAGCTGTGACTGGTAGTTTAAATGTTTTCCAATGAGCTTGAACAACCGGTTGGTTCGTTTCCACTGCCATTTGCACGTTGTCGGTAGGCATAAGGAATTTTTTTTTCACACTGGAAGCTGGAAGTTGGAACGATGGAAGATTCGACCCCTTTGCGCCATGAATGAAAGAAGGTGATCCATGACTAAGCTAGCTGTAATTATAAAGCAGAATTACGCGACATGAAGAGGTGCAACAAGTTCGAGCACGGAGGACAGCTTTGCGAGTAAGGATTTCGTTATTGAAGAAAGATTTCGACTTGGTGTTCGAGGAAGATGAGAACGATGGTATAGATCAATGCCAAAATAGGAGCAGGTGATCAAATTTTCTTGTAATTGGCCCATCAACCAAAGTCATGCCAAGCAAATAATTTATTATGCTATGTTGGCTAAGCATTCTGATTGGAACCTCGACATTCCTGAAATGGAAATATTTAAAATCCTGATGGAAATCTGACCGTGCAGATTTAATACATTTCGTTGCTGTGCTGAAGATTCCAATGATGTTATATAAATTGGTATTGCTATTCTGCTTATTGCTTCTATATTGCAATTTTTTGCGGCTGTAATCACATCATTACGAGCACTCAAAACTCGCACTAAAATCGGAGAACTTGAGGGAAATTCATGGAAAAGCATGTCAGCTATCCAAATAAAGCTTTCGTTTCTCAGCTAGGCATTTTATTAACTATGCATACAAAACGCTTGGCAGCCCATGGTCTCGTCAGTGACAGCTTGGGCATTTTTTCACCTCTAGGAGTCGACTTTTCCCGCCTGGCTGTTCCTCAGTAGACTGGTTCATAGATGTAAGTTTCCAAAAATTATTTGGAGAGCACAATACACGAAGGCAATGTGTGAGCGCAATTGAATTGGACGGAAGCATGCCACACATGGCCCCATGTTTACATTATTTTGGAGACAAAGCTAACATTTGGGAGGGTCACTCGTCCTCCCAAAAGTATATAAGCAATACCCCTGGACACTGCCATTTGTATCGTACCTTGTGCCTCTTTATCGTACCCAAACAATAAAATAGTTGAGAAATTTACAGGTGTCCTCCCAAATGCACACAAAGCTACACCCATGGACTGGTTGTCGGTTAAGGGAGAGTTTTGCAGCTGAATATACATTAATTTTGTATGCCAAGCATGGCATTTTTGTCGCATGTTCTCTTATAGACATTAATCACGGCCCCCTGGATGTGGCGCCCCCACCCCACCCCCGCCGACGCCAAAAACGGCGGCTGCGCCGGCCGTGATGGCGATGACGTCACGTGGCTGCTGGCCTGCGTTGGTGTCGCGACGGATGTATACATACCTTGGGCCAAGCGGTCGTTTGACGCTGCCTCGCAGGTCAGAGTGGTTTTTCCTGGACGTTGAAATTTGCGATATTGCTGTGCAAATTGGAGATACCCTAAAAATAGTAACACGGCGGATGGTCATGCTGCCTGGGTAAGACGTCAAAGAGAACTTCTTTGGAATCATGTAGTTTCATTTCAGAAAGATCAAATAGGATTATGTCTGAATGAATGAAATATAAATAATGAATTATATATACACGTCTGGTGCCGTTCTGTAATTACCTGTGCTTGCGGCAGGCCCCACAATTGGAATGCAGTGTCAACCTAGCCCCAGGCAGATTCCGTGACATCGACTAACCTCGGACACATTTTCCACCAAGTGGGACCATAGCAGAATGCTCCTGAAGTTCTCATTAAGCTGTGCGGATAAACCTTGGGAGGATGCCATTATTTGCTAATAAAAAAACGCTCTTTCCAACCCAGCGTATCATCACCAATTTAAAGGCAAGATATGCCGAGGCAAATAGTTTCTTGAGAACTCGGAGATATTTTTATAACAGAATATTTTGTCTCGTCTTCTATTATCTTCCTTTTATAGGCCTAACCCAGATGGCTCTTGTGACTCCCGTCAAGCCTTAACACTTCGACTTTATAACCTCACTGAAGAAGCAATACAGGATGGTAATATCAGGCGGCAGGCAATGCTGGATACCCCAGGCTTGCAGTATGTTAAGTATGGCAAGGGAATCGATATGACACACTGCTGACTTGGAGGAATATTTACACTTCCATATAATATCAAACATCCATATAACACCAAACAGACAAAAGTATGGCGCCAGGCACGTGGAAAATGTCACTGCGCAGACAATAATGGCATATTTTAATGGAAAGAATCGCATGCGAGGCAGCCGAACGACCAGACCGAACCAATATTTTGGATGAACAAAAATACACGTGGTTGGACATCGGTTGGTAGACGTATATTTAAACACGAGAGGGTGCTCCTCTGCAGGCGCCCCTACAACTGGTGGGGTGTCCCGATTTGCAGACTGCAGGTGCACCCGTGTAGCCTCTGGGCTCCCTATAAATCGTACTGCATAGCTCCTTCAGCTCCTTCAAAATAGTGGAAACGTTCCTGATTTTTTTCTGGGGGGGGAATGTAGGGTGTCCCGTGCTCATCCTTGGCCGCGCTACTGAATGAAAGAGAGGTTTGTTGGTTCGATTTATTCCATGCATCACCATAAGCACGCAATGTGAATAAATGCAATGGAATACAATACAAATGGTAAATTCACCGAATTTATTAGGGTACGGTACCCTCTCCCCCGCCGTAACACCACCCATGCATCTGACCACCTGACGCGCCGCAGGCTTAGTTGGTTATTGTGGCTTAAGGGCGCATCGACTGCGTCGGTCATGCAGCGCTCTGCGCGCGTCGCAGGCTTGAAAACCAATTCGACACACCTCTCATGGGCCGAAACATGTGCAAAATAAGCGAATCTAAACAGCTCACCTTACGACCTCATATTGTTTAATGCAAGCATCTCCGAACAGATGACACAATGCGCATCTGCTGCCGATCTGGCAGCCGAATAATGTCAAGTGACGTCATGCCTGCGAACCCTCTGGCTCGGAACCAGTTGGAAGCGGTTCAACAGTTCGGGTGACAGGAAATTGTTCGGCAGCGATTCACGACTGGTCGCGACATGTGCCGCGCCATTGCACGTCTGCACTGCGCCATCGGCTAGATTGGGCCACGGGCCACACGTCATTCGCCCGATGGAATGTGAGGAAGGCACTGCCGTATATTCGCTGGCAGGCTCGCACCATGCCACAGGCGTTTTATCGGTTCTAGTGTTGGTGTCCGGGCCAACTTTTCCCGGATTTGTTTACCCTACTGCTAGGTTCGCCCACCCCTTCGTCAGCTCGCCCGGCTCACTGCTGGGCTCGTCTGGCCCACTGCTGGGCTCTTCTGACCAACTGCTGGGCTCGTCTGTCCCACTGTTGGGCTCGTCTGTCCCACTGCTGGGCTCGTTTGTCCCACTGCTGGGCTCGTCTGTCCCACTGCTGAGCTCGTCTGGCTCGCTGCTGGGCTCGTCTGACCCACTGCTGGGCTCGTCTGACCCACTGCTGGGCTCGTCTGTCTGTCCCACTGCTGGGCTCGTCTGTCCCACTGCTGGGCTCGTCTGTCCCACTGCTGAGCTCGTCTGGCTCGCTGCTGGGCTCGTCTGACCCACTGCTGGGCTCGTCTGGCCCACTGCTGGGCTCGTCTGACCCACTGCTGGGCTCGTCTGACCCACTGCTGGGCTCGTCTGACCCACTGCTGGGCTCGTCTGATCCCACTGCTGGGCTCGTCCGACCCACTGCTGGGCTCGTCTGACCCACTGATGGGCTCGTCTGACCCACTGCTGGGCTCGTCTGTCCCACTGCTGGGCTCGTCTGACCCACTGCTGGGCTCGTCTGACCCACTGCTGGGCTCGTCTGACCCACTGCTGGGCTCGTCTGACCCACTGCTGTATTCGTCCAGCCCGCTGCCGGATTCGTCTGTTGCCCTTCGACCAGCCAGCTGGCTGCTCGGTGCCTTGGATGAGCACGAATAGCCGCATTGTGGCACCCGTAATGACGTAGGTCCCAGGGGGGCAGAGACACGAGTCAAACAGTGGCACCCGTAATGGCGTGGGTCCCAGGGGCAGAGACACGAGCCAAACAGTGGCACCCGTAATGGCGTGGGTTCCAGGGGCAGAGGCACTACTAAAACAGTGGCACCCGTAATGGCGTGGGTCCCAGGGGCAGAGACACGAGTCAAACAGTGGCACCCGTAATGGCGTGGGTCCCAGGGGCAGAGACACGAGCCAAACAGTGGCACCCGTAATGGCGTGGGTCCCAGGGGCAGAGACACGAGTCAAACAGTGGCACCCGTAATGGCGTGGGTCCCAGGGGCAGAGACACGAGTCAAACAGTGGCATCCGTAATGGCGTGGGTCCCAGGGGCAGCGACACGAGCCAAACAGTGGCACCCGTCACCAGGTGCCACGTGGCGGGTGCCATTGCCAAAATACACGTACAAGGCAGCATCTGGTTAGCAAAAAAACATGGCGTATGTGTGACGCCCTTAGACCGTCATTACCACAGTCCAAGGGGTCCTGAGGAACTTCGTCGGACACCCATAGGACCTCTTTCCTGGCAACTTAGGGAAGTTCTAGCTTCGTCACACAGACTTGCCAAAGGTACTCTTAGAATGCCTTTGGGCACCCTTAGGATACCCGTATGGCGCCCATCATGCCTGTTAGGGCTTCACTAGACGTTCTAAAAGCGCTACACAAATGTCCTATGGGTGCCCATAAAGCATTCATAGGGTGCAGTTAGAACACATTTGTTGTGCCTTTGATGCACTTTGAGTCTCAAGGGCACCGCACACATCTGAAGAGCGCCCCGGAGAAGATCTAAGGGACACCTATGTGTCAATGAGGCGTGAATGGAACGCCTTTTTCGTGCCCTTGGATCTACGTAGCCTGCTTAAACCATCTTTGAGGCGTCCTTGTACACACAAAAATCGCTTCCTAGTGCTGGAGACGTTCTCAGGGTTCATCACAAAGGTCCTAAAGGCGGTCTTAAACGATTTGTGGTCCTTAGGGCACCTATACGGCGCCAATGACGAATCTTGGGCGCCTTGAGGATGTTCTAAGGGCGCTGCACACGCATCCTAAAGTCGCTCAAAGGAAGCTCTAAAGACGCCATTGGGACATCTGTGGGGCATCCTTAGGTCTTTGGGCGCCCTTTTGTTGTCTGTGTTGGTTGGTTATTTGGGCTTAGGGGCGCATCGACTGCTTCGGTCATACAGCGCCCATGCTGTTGTCTGTGTAGCGTCCCCAGACTATCTTTGGTGTGCCCTGAGGACGGCAGCCAAAGGACCACTTTCTGGCCAGAATGATACTTTCTAAGGGCGTCCTAGAAAGTCTGCGATTCACCCCCATAGAAGAGCACGTTGAGCGCATTCGGGACATTTGTGGGGTGCTTTTATGAACAGCAAAGATGCCCTGAAAAGTTCACTATCTGTGCAAGCTACCGGCGGCGGGGCGCCGTAGGCGACCAATACAAGCGGGCGAGGCGGGTCCAATTCGTCCCTCGGGCGCCTACGGCACTAGTGGAACCGATTGCTGTGGCACTGTGGTGGTGAGGGACCGACCACTGTGGTACTGTGGTGGTGAGGGACCGACCACTGTGGTACTGTGGTGGTGAGGGACCGACCACTGTGGTACTGTGGTGGTAAGGGACCGACACTGTGGTGGTAAGGGACCGACACTGTGGTACTGTGGTGGTAAGGGACCGACACTGTGGTACTGTGGTGGTAAGGGACCGACACTGTGGTACTGTAGTGGTAAGGGACCGACCTCTGTGGTACTGTGGTGGTAAGGGTCCGACGACTGTGGTACTGTGGTGGTGAGGGACCGACCACTGTGGTACTGTAGTGGTAAGGAACCGACCACTGTGGTACTGTGGTGGTAAGGGATCGATCACTGTGGTACGGTAGTGATGAGGAACCGATCGTTCTGATATTTATAACTTTCATGCGATGATGGGACTGGCAGCTCCTCGCCGGCCTTGAGATAGTTCATAAGACCCTGTTCACTATTCCTAGCATTAGCGTTGTCACGGATGATAGTAGATCACGGAGTATCTACTATTACCCGTGGTGTTGTTTAAGCTGATGTATTATTTGTCGTGCGGAAGCCATTCTTGCTGGTGCTTTTGCACACAGCGAGTGTCGGTCGCGCTCGAGTACCGATAAAAATCGAAACCCGTCGGTATGCACCCAGCCAGCTGCACACCGGTTTCCGGGTTCCGAGGAGCTCCTCCTAACACATCGTGACCGCCCAAGACCGGTGTTGAGGCGGGGCGCGCGGCTGGTGCAGCCGTCCGGTCCAGTGCCGGCGCGCGGGAGCTGGCGGGGTGGCGGCCGGCGGGGGACGACGCGGCCGCTCCCGGCCGCCGCGAACAAAGCCCGCAGCTGGCGGCTGATGGACGAGCACCCACCGCCGGGCGAAAGCGATGACCGCGCCGCGCAGCGGCACGTACCGGAACTAATGGCCAGGCGCGCCCGCCCTGCCCGGCCGCCCGCCCCATCCTCGCCGGCCGGACAGGACAGACCACGGACCCCATGACTGGAGCTGCCGGATTTCTGTCCGGCAGGCCCACTCGGAACAGGTGGGGACCGCTTCCTTTCTGTGGGCGCCTCGCAATAGACAGGCTGGTCTTTGTTTGTCCCGACTGCATAGAAACACATTTTTTAAAACCTTCCCCCGTGCACAGCACTTCGCCACCCTTCCCCAGTTTAGGGGAGGGGCAAGGATTGTTGCGACACCCCTAGTTTCCAAACGGGGAGGGCTAGCGAAGTGATGCAAGAGCGACATGTTGTAAGTGTTGTAAAGTCTCACGATGGACACCAGGCGTTACAAACACGTCGGGTTGCAGATTTACCCTACATGTCAATTTAAAGGTAAAGGAAATGTTAGTTTTTGCGAAGTTGAAAACGTTAAGTTGAATCATTTACTGCGTAATAAAACAGATATACTCTTAAGCTATTCCACAATCCTTAGTATCCCAGGAAACTAATTATGTGCGATATGCTACATTTATACCCATGGGCAGAGGTGGTACTTCGCATACTTTGAGGGCGAGGGAGGCTTCAGAGCAAGCGTGGCCCTTGAATAATTACAGCTTTTAGCATCGGACGATACGGAGTTGACCCCAGGGTGTGACTCATCGCTTCCACTGTTATTTTATGCTTCAGGTTTTTTTTCTCCGAAATTTGTGACAGGATGAAATGAAAAAAAAAACTATGGCGCAAAGTGGTAACTAAAAGTATAGCCAGATTTCCCTTTGCGGCTGCAGTACAGACGGGAGTCAGGCTGTCAGTGTGGACGGCCCCAGTACAGACGGGAGTCAGACTGTCAGTGTGGACGGCCCCAGTACAGACGGGAGTCAGACTGTCAGTCTGGACGGCCCCAGTACAGACGGGAGTCAGACTGTCAGTGTGGACGACCCCAGTACAGACGGGAGTCGGGCTGTCGGTGTGGACGGCCCCAGTACAGACGGGAGTCAGGCTGTCGGTGTGGACGGCCCCAGTACAGACGGGAGTCAGACTGTCAGTGTGGACGGCCCCAGTACAGACGGGAGTCAGACTGTCAGTGTGGACGGCCCCAGTACAGACGGGAGTCAGACTGTCAGTGTGGACGGCCCCAGTACAGACGGGAGTCAGGCTGTCAGTGTGGACGGCCCCAGTACAGACGGGAGTCAGGCTGTCAGTGTGGACGGCCCCAGTACAGACGGGAGTCGGACTGTCAGTGTGGACGGCCCCAGTACAGACGGGAGTCAGACTGTCGGTGTGGACGGCCCCAGTACAGACGGGAGTCAGACTGTCAGTGTGGACGGCCCCAGTACAGACGGGAGTCAGGCTGTCAGTGTGGACGGCCCCAGTACAGACGGGAGTCGGGCTGTCAGTGTGGACGGCCCCAGTACAGACGGGAGTCGGGCTGTCAGTGTGGACGGCCCCAGTGCAGACGGGAGTAGGACTGTCGGTGTGGACGGCCCCAGTACAGACGGGAGTCGGGCTGTTAGCGTCAGCTGCTGCAGTACAGACAAGCCGTTGGCCTCCGGGCTGAGGCCGGCGGTTGCGGTACAGACGGACTGCAGTACAGACGGGCTGAGGCCGGCGGTTGCGGTACAGACGGGCTGCAGTACAGACGGGCTGAGGCCGGCGGTTGCGGTACAGACGGGCTGAGGCCGGCGGTTGCGGTACAGACGGGCTGAGGCCGGTGGCTGCAGTACAGACGGGCTGCGGTACAGACGGGCTGAGGCCGGTGGCTGCAGTACAGACGGGCTGAGGCCGGCGGCTGCAGTACAGACGGGCTGAGGCCGGCGGCTGCAGTACAGACGGGCTGCGGTACAGACGGGCTGAGGCTGGTGGCTGCAGTACAGACGGGCTGAGGCCGGTGGCTGCAGTACAGACGGGCTGCGGTACAGACGGGCTGCAGTACAGACGGGCTGAGGCCGGTGGCTGCAGTACGAGCGGGTACGGAGGCCGGCGGCTGCAGAAGGGCTGAGCCGGCGGCTGCAGTACAGACGGGCTGAGGCCGGCGGCTGCAGTACAGACGGGCTGCGGTACAGACGGGCTGAGGATGGCGGCTGCGGTACAGACGGGCTGAGGCCGGTGGCTGCAGTACAGACGGGCTGAGGCCGGCGGCTGCAGTACAGACGGGCTGAGGTACAGACGGACTGAGGCCGGCGGCTGCAGTACAGACGGGCTGAGGCCGGCGGCTGCAGTACAGACGGGCTGAGGCCGGCGGCTGCGGTACAGACGGGCTGCGGTACAGACGGGCTGAGGCCGGCGGCTGCAGTACAGACGGGCTGAGGCCGGCGGCTGCAGTACAGACGGGCTGAGGCCGGCGGCTGCAGTACAGACGGGCTGAGGCCGGCGGCTGCAGTACAGACGGGCTGAGGCCGGCGGCTGCAGTACAGACGGGCTGCAGTACAGACGGGCTGAGGCCGGCGGCTTCAGTACAGACGGGCTGTTGACCGCTGCGCTGGTGATGGCGGGATCAATACCAGGCTGGCGGCTGAGGAAACTGCCTCCGTCACGGACTCTGAGCCGAACGCAACACCGCGGCCTCCAGCCACGCTGACTGCGACTCCCTCGAGACATTCATTGGCCTCAGGTGGCCACCAAAAAGGGGGGTGGTAAAGAGACGCCAAACTACCCCCAACCAAAAAAAAGGGGGGGGGGAAAAGACGGACCCCTCCCCCCCCCGACGGACAGAGTGGGGTACTGTAGACGCGACCCTGTACTACCGCACCGACAAGTGGGGTACTGTAGACACGACCCTGTACTACCCGACGGACACAGTGGGGTACTGTAGACGCGACCCTGTACTACCCGACGGACACAGTGGGGTACTGTAGACGCGACCCTGTACTACCCGACTGACACAGTGGGGTACTGTAGACACGACCCTGTACTACCCGACGGACACAGTGGGGTACTGTAGACACGACCCTGTGCTGTCCGGTGGACCATACCCTGCCGAGCCGCACCACAGTGGGGTACTGTAGACACGACCCTGTACTACCCGACGGACTGTACCCTGCCGAGCCGCACCACAGTGGGGTAGTGTACACAAGGCCCTGTACCGCACAAAGGACCATACCCTGCCCAGACACAGTCAGGTTTCATCAGAGGGTGAAATCCACTGCAGAGAGCTCATTTGCTCTGATGTCAGATTATGAATGTTTCGAAATGACAATACATGATACTTGTAAAACGCCTATTTGATTTTTAATAGTGAGCGGTCACGCATAACGAACGAGGCACATTGTATGACTGTTTGCATATTTATATTGTGCATTTGGTGTCGACCAGTGTTGACACACCACTGGTACCCACACGCTTGTAACCAGCTGATATCGTCGCATGTTTTACACTTGACATGCTCATAGGCAACTTGTTCGAATCCTGATATTGCAAGTGGCTCCAGGAGCGCGTAACAGTATGCTTAAGCCGCCACAAAACATGATTGTCACATGGCTGAACGCCATATCGGGAAACCTGAGGTGGGGTTCCGATGTAGTCGAGATATGTTATGCCCCAAAGCAGTACATATGACCATGTGTGCTTTATAGTGATAACATATCACCACGAGGGCACACTTCATCGGCGCATAACGAGCGAGGTACATTGTACGACTGCTTGCAAATTTGTATTTCGCATTTGATGTCGAACAACGCTGACATACCAATTGTGAATGTGTGGTTGCATTGTGAAAACTTGCACATATACTGTGTGTGCTGGACGAGCAATCCTACATCAGCTTACGGACATAATGCATAATGTCTGGCAGGCGGAGATAGCTTTCTATGCTTTTGGGAAGGCACTTCCCACTCCCCCAATGTTGGTTGTGCCCCACGATTTCAACTTTTAACATGGGACTGTATGTGGTAGCCCCCCAATCCATTTGGAGGCATGCGAAGTTTATCTTGAAACTCCATGGTAGTGAATTTTACTGTTTTTGTTTGTTTGTTTGTTTTTAAACCTCAGCAATATGTGCCACATACGCAGAAAATGTGCATACAATTTGATTAAGGACCCTACTGAAAGGTGCAGGCTTAAAACAAATCTTGGCGCAGATCGCCAACAATGACAGGATCCACTAACATGACGCGAATGTTTAGAGGGCATCAGTAAATATGTATGTATATGCAACAAATATGTAATAAAAATGTACAATGATATGCAGCCTAGGGAAAAATCCGTGTTCATAAAGGTTTGATGTACATAATATAAAGACTAAAGAAGTGCGGCATAGAGCAGTCTCTTTAGAAGCCTGCGCTGTCATCGAAAAAAACCGTGACATACTAAGACTATTTTGCTGTCTTTGGAAGCTGGTGCAGCAGGCCTGCATCGACTATGTTCGTGCATATGGTACAGCAAACAGTTCTTGTTCACGAGTTGATCGGAACTGCACGTGCAAGGACAAATATCCGAGGAGAGTTGTTGTGTCTATTTTCCCTGATGATATTTTCTTCTGGAAAAGGAGATTATGTTCGGCTCTACGAAATTTAAGGAATGTTATTTTGAAGTGACGCTGAGGACGTCATAGGAGAACGATGGAGAACGATAGGAGAACGATGGAGGATCCCAAGGTATGGTGCGACAAGCCAGATAAGAAACTTGTGTTGCACACGATCAATCCACACACCGGGTATTCACCACAATCGTCAATACAACGTCGCAACGTCATAGAATGGAACGCACGTTTGCAAAACAGGCTGTTAGAAGTGCACCACCAGTAAACACATTCTTCCTCGAGTCTGTCTGAAATGATCTGATGAACATTCCTGGAGAAAAAGCCGGGTGTTTTGAAGCATTACGACACGGATTTTCCAAAGACGACTTCATTTATAAACATCACTTATCGCCAGTCCAAAAGTAGGAGCTATCTGACTTCCAACCCTGTGAGAAAAACCAACAAGCTGCTGACGCTGGTGCCACCGTGACTGCTGCGTCAGCTCCTGTGACTGACGAGATTAACGACGCCGCGACTATTGCGTCAACTCCGATGACTGGCGAAATTGACGACTCAGGGACTATTGCGTCAACTCCGGTGACTGACGAAATTGACGTCGCTGTGACTGCCGCGTCAGCTCAGGTGACTGATGAGATTGACGACTCTGCAACTGTCTTGGTAAAGTCACACATCGTTGCCGGTGTTTCCGGTGATAGAAAGTGACTGGCGGCGCGTGGCGTGTCAGCGGCGGCGTCAGGATCGGGGCAGGGACGGCATCAGGAGCTGCGTCAGTAGCGGCGTCAGGGGCCGTGTCAGTGGCGCAGTCAGGGGCCTTGGCAGTGGCGCCCTCAGGAGCCGTGACAGTTGCGGCGACAGGGGCCGTGGTAGTGACGGCATCAGGAGCGATGGCAGTGGCAGTCAGTTATCGCAGTGGCAGCGTCAGTTGTCGCAGTGGCGGCGTCAGGCGCGATGGCAATGACAGCGTCAGTTGTCGCAGTGGCGGCGTCAGGAGCCATGACAGTGGCAGCGCCAGTTGTCGCAGTGTCGGCGTCAGGAGCCATGACAGTGGCAGCGCTAGTTGCGCAGTGGCGGCGTCATGAGCCATGACAGTGGCGGCGCTAGCTGTCGCAGTGGCGGCGTCAGGGATCGCAGTGGCGGCGTCAGGAACCAAGACAGTGGCGGCGCCAGCTGTCCCAGTGGCGGCGTCAGGGGTCGCGTCAGCGTCTGAGCGGTCGACGTGTTTACGCCGCCATGTCAGGTGTTTACGTGACGATCGACGATTGGGTGATATGTTTATGGAATGACACACATTTGGCCGGACGGACTGCATCGCCTCATGCCGCCTGCAGTCGTCGCCGTAGCTGGCTGATGCGGTCCTCATCTCAGGAGCAGAGGTGGTCTGTTTACGTGGGTCCATCACCGCACGAAGGGTGTCATGTGTTTTTAACACCTTGTTATCCATCTTCAATCTAATGTTGACGTGACTCCAATGTCCGGCGGAGCAGAGACAGTCTTTCGACGTGGTGATATCTCTGGCACAGAGGAGGCCAACTGATGCAGTCTGATCTCTGGTGCTGAAATAGCCCGACACCCAGCTCTCGTATGACTCAGTTACTTTAGCAGGAGACTGTTGCGCCATACGAGATCTGTGCGGCATGCGCAGCTTCCACCCATATGAAAACGTTGTTGGCAGGGCAGTGTTAAAATGATGGTTTTTCTTTCGGTGTGAGATGTCGAACGACTACAGTTGGATGTCGACATTTGGAATTGAAATTATTTCGCTTCAAATACCGTCTAATTCCCCAAGCTAAGCTTTGAACCAATAGCGCACTCATTAGTGAACGTTTTTGGTTTACGTTTGGGGACACCCAACATATGTATACATGTATTTATGACAATGAAAAATACCATACTATGAACATATGGTGTGGGATAGCAGACCACACCATAGGTAATCCCTTCACATATAATTGTGCTACAGGTTGTGCGTGTTTCACAATCCATAATGGTGAGCATAAGCACGATATTTAGATAAGTGGTACTGTTCAAAGTGAGCCATGGAGTCTTCATAAACGCAAATTAGGAAGCATCATGTTCATACTTATTGGGAAGGATGTCTATTTAGTGTTCAGAAAGTGGCATATTTCACCTTATTTCACGAATAATTTATCACTGGCAGGGTAATCACCTTACCAGCTTCAGTTGCTCCAGCACCATCATACATCTTACATTTCAAAAGAAGCGACACATACAAATACCCGCTTAGACGTGGTGCAACAATGCGTGAAAAGAATTCCGAGAGGATTATTATGTATGAAGTGAAATATCTCCTGAAGGCCATTCTTCTCATGCAACACCATGAGTAAATCCGAACGACCGGAACGTAACCAGCAGGCGAACTTTATTGGACACTTGTTTCCTCGGGGACGAGGGAGCAATGTCCACCGCGGGCCATGCCCGAGCCTGGGTCTGGCTTGGGCCTTGACATTCAGGATTTCACGGGCTCGGGCTCCAAGGTCTTGGGTCTGGGTCGGGCCGCGACCAGGGGAATGTGTCGACTGTTGACGGACCAAAGGTCTGAGCGGGGCAGCGGTCTGGGCCGCCCACGGCCCAACTCGGGGGTAGGGAGGTCTGATGAAGGGAAGTCCAGGACCGGACGCGCATCATACACACTTCGAGAGCTCTGGGCCCAGAGACATGTTCCTTACAGTGTCACACCCGATGTCCCGAGTGATCGATCGTTTTTCTGCTACTGGAAAATACAGGATTAAGATGTATAGATGGCAACCAGTATCAGACGTCGACTATTCGAGAGGCTTTACACGGGTTTTCCCACTCCGAACGGGCATCGGCTGGGCTCGACCCGCAAGTGAACGGGCTGGGCCTTTTGGTCTTATGGGCCGCGTCTTCGCCAGCAGCGAATGGATTCGGGCTGGGCTGGGTTGGGCTGGGCTGGCCTGGCCTGGCAATTTCGGCTCGTGGCCAACCTCTGACAGCGGCGGAGACGGGGACGGGACGGATGACATCCTTGCCATTTGTGCTCGTGCCGCTACAGACACGTAGGAACATTCTTAAAAAGTGGAGAGTTGATTGATTGATTGATTGATTATTTGGGCTTAAGGGCGCATCAACTGCTACTGGTTATGTAGCGCCCAAAAAAAAGTGGAGAGTCACTACTATATTGTCGCGAATGGCTAATGTTCAAGATCGCGACAAGTTGGTCCTCGCGGGAGCCGTAGACCGGCGTTGACGCCAACTCTCGAACACCGATGTGCCGCCATAATCTGTCTTCGTTTAGGCGTGTGTATATTTTCAGTCGCGGTCCTCCCGACACATGGTTGTTGTTCTTGCGACGAGCTATGGTCATGGCGTACCGTTCCGACGGCCGCCGAAGGGCACCGCCTGCTGTCAACTCCTGCCGTCAACTCGGCATCAAGCGTATCGCGGCTCTTTCTCGGAATGCTTTGCTGTTCTTGTACTGTCTGATTGGCATAAGAAGCTTACAGTATCGCAGCCTGGAAAAGTGCAGTTGAATGGCTCCCGAGCCACGGCATCCTTCAATGGTGCATTGTTATTTATGGGTATTTCCACAATGCATTCGCCCGATAGGCCATTTAGCATCTCCAGTTTCTCGCGCCGATTGTTCACGGCGTGCAACCCGGTTGTCAGCGGGATTCAGATGACCAAACAGCCAAAGGCAGAACCCTGCGATTAGTATGCTACCTCGGCGCTCTGACATTGCCGTTTGCGGAGTCACCTTCCACCGTCCCCTCCATTATCAGTATACTACCCTGGTGCTCTGACATGTCTGTTTGCGGAGTCTCTGTCCGCCGTCCCCTCCATTTCCTCACACGGCCTACAGGCATGCCATTTTGCATGCGGTTAACCTGATACGCGGGTCTCGAAGTACCCTATGCGACCACGCTTTGTTCTACAATGATTTTATATAAATATTTCACGTTTAATTTACATCGCATGTATGCCAGCCGTTGTGTCGGGACCAGCGCGCTATAGCCAATGCAGTTAAAGCACCCATAACCAGACAGCCAGCCGTGAGCTGGACCGTTCCTGACGTACCCTCAAGTGAGCACGTTCCCGGCCTGGACACTGCACAGTAACCACGGACAGCCAGCCGTGAGCTGGACCGTTCCTGACGTACCCTCAAGTGAGCACCTTCCCAGCCTGGACACTGACTCCCGGCCTGGACACTGTACAGTAACCACGGACAGCCAGCCGTGAGCTGGACCGTTCCTGACGTACCCTCAAGTGAGCACGTTCCCGGCCTGGACACTGTACAGTAACCACGGACAGCCAGCCGTGAGCTGGACCGTTCCTGACGTACCCTCAAGTGAGCACGTTCCCGGCCTGGACACTGTACAGTAACCACGGACAGCCAGCCGTGAGCTGGACCGTTCCTGACGTACCCTCAAGTGAGCACGATCCCGGCCTGGACACTGTACAGCTGACCTTTCTTTACTCCCCTGAGGAGAAACTTTCCCGCCTGGACACTGTACAGTAACCACGGACAGCCAGCCGTGAGCTGGACCGTTCCTGACGTACCCTCAAGTGAGCACGTTCCCAGCCTGGACACTGTACAGTAACTACGGACAGCCAGCCGTGAGCTGGACCGGTCCTGACGTACCCTCAAGTGAGCACGTTCCCAGCCTGGACACTGTACAGTAACCACGGACAGCCAGCCGTGAGCTGGACCGTTCCTGACGTACCCTCAAGTGAGCACGATCCCGGCCTGGACACTGTACAGTAACCACGGACAGCCAGCCGTGAGCTGGACCGTTCCTGACGTACCCTCAAGTGAGCACGATCCCGGCCTGGACACTGTACAGTAACCACGGACAGCCAGCCGTGAGCTGGACCGTTCCTGACGTACCCTCAAGTGAGCACGTTCCCGGCCTGGACACTATGCAGTTGAATGTTTTTTTTTTTTTGGGGGGGGGAGAGGGCAGATGCTGTATCTATCTGATATCGATGCATGTGGCATAGGGAAAAATGTTCCATTCCGATCAGCCGGAGAGGTAGTGGAAATCATGGCAGCATCTTGCTCTGGTACAGCTATCTGGCGATGTGAGAAAACCCGTCGCCACATGTTAGCCAACATGTTTCCTTCAGTGGGGACTGGGACCAAATGGGCAATGCTGGAATCAGACTGGGCGTTGGGATTAGGTGGGGAAGACCATGGTCAGATGGAGGAGACTGTGGTCGTTTGGGGAATGCTTAGGTCAACTGCCGGATATGGATCAAGTGGAGGATGCTGCTGCGTTCAGTCAACACGGACTGAGGTCAGGTTGGGAAGACCGAGATAAGCTGTCGGGGACCGAGGTCAGCTGACAGAAACCGGGGTCAGGTGATAGGAACCCAGGAACCGGGGTCAACTGACAGGAACCCAGGAACCGAGATCAGCTGATAGGGACCTTGGTCAGCTGACGGACAGGGGTCAGCTGACAGGAACTGGGGTCAGCTGATGGATAGGGGTAGCTGACTGGGACTAGGGTCAGCTGACAGAGACTAGGGTGAGCTGACAGGGGCCAGGGTGAGCTGACAGGGACTGTGGTCAGCTGACAGGGACCGGGGTTAGCTGACAAGGACAGGGGTCAGCTGATAGGAACTGGGCTCAGCTGACAGGAACCGGGTTCAGGTGACAGGGACAGGGACCGGGGTGAGGTAAAGGAACTGTGGTTAGCTGGGTAAGCTGATGAGCGCCCAGCTAACCATTGATAGCTGATTGATAGTATGCAGGCCATCGCCTCAAGGTGTGTCAGCCCAACTGTGTGGCGACTGAAGACGAAAACGCGGGATACACAGTGTACAGAGAGCAGCGTGAAGCGGTCTGTGCAGTATGCACCTGGCTGGCACCTGGCCGGTGGTGGAGCGGACCACACACCTCGCTGGCACGTGTCTGGCTGCGGACGGCAGGTCGGTGACTCACTCTGTAGCCGTCCGCGACGGCTGTCGTGTCGGCCGCCACTACTGCCCGGCGGCGGGCGTCTGTCTGTCTGCAGCTGGACGTGATGTGTACCGCGTCTGCAGCTGGACGTGATGTGTACCGCGTCTGCAGCTGGACGTTATGTGTACCGCGTCTGCAGCTGGACGTGATGTGTACCGCGTCTGCAGCTGGACGTGATGTGTACCGCGTCAGTGTCTGGACGTTATGTGTACCTCGTCCGTGTCTGGACGTTGTGTGTACCGCGTCCGTGTCTGAACGTTATGTGTACCGCGTCCGTGTCTGGACGTTATGTGTGCCACGTCTGTGTCTGGACGTTATGTGTACCACGTATGTGTCTGGACGTTATGTGTACCACGTATGTGTCTGGACGTTATGTGTGCCACGTCTGTGTCTAGACGTGATAGATATCATGTCTGCACTGGACGTGATAATTCAATTACAGATAAACAGTTCAGAATATTTTACCAACTGGGAATTTGGCAGCCTTGAGTTCTTCCCCAATACAAAATACGAGTTGCGTCTTTTTTTTCATTGAGCATGACATCTTCCTTAATAGTCGATTAACTGTGAAATGACACCCATCAGTCTACAGTACCTCTCCGTCGAATTCCTTCCCGCCACGCCAAAGACTTAGCCTCGAAGGCTAGGACTGTTCTCATAACACACGAAGCTCTCGAAGACGTTTGGTTTTGGGGGACGAGTAGTCTAGGGGTAAGTTGCTCGTCTCATAATCGAAAGGTTGTGGATTCGAGTCTCACCTGTCGCTACTCTTCGCCCGCGACCAATCGGCGTGAGAGATTGGCCTCGCTACATGACTCAACGATCGATGCGTCGTAAGACCATTAACCAACCGAACATGTTTCGTTGGATGAAAATCAGCCGCCGCTCCCATAACTTGCCCTCCCCTCCCCCACCACCATCGCTGCATGACAACATCCGGCCACATCGGCGCACCAGCTGGGGGCCGGGTGGTGCCGGTGGCACGCGCGCGTCTGTCGGTAGCCCGCGCGCTCTGCATTAGATCCTGTCATAACGACCGTACGTCTGTCGGTTGGCTGTCGACCGGTGGCGCGGCGGCCCTGCAGACGTCTGTGCCTGTCGACTGCACTGGCTGGCCTGCCGTGTTCGCTGCCTGACCTGTCGACGGCACTGACTGACTTCCCGACCACACAGTCTGCCCTGTCGGCCAGACAGTCTGACCAGTCTACCGCACAGTCTGAGCAGTCTACCACGGTCTGGCCTTTCTCGTTCACTGCCTGACTTGTCGACTACACTGGCTGATCAGTCGACCTATCAACCACAATCTGACCCGTTGACACCACACAGTCTGACCTGTTAACACCACACAGTCTGACCTGTTAACACCACACATTCTGACCTGCTAACACCACACAGTCTGACCTGTTAACACCACACAGTCTGACCCGTTAACACCACACAGTCTGACCCGTTAACACCACACAGTCTGACCCATTAACACCACACAGTCTGACCTGTTAACACCACACAGTCTGACCTGTTAACACCACACAGTCTGACCTGTTAACACCACACAGTCTGACCTGTTAACACCACACAGTCTGACCTGTTAGCACCACACAGTCTGACCCGTTAACACCGCACAGTCTGACCTGTTAACACCACACAGTCTGACCTGTTAACACCACACAGCCACATATGTCACCCACACGGGCTGACCTGTCGGCCGACAGTGCAATCTGTCGACCATACAATCTGCTCCGTTGACAGCTCAGTCGATGGTCGCGCTCGTTTGGTCGGTGGGGCGTTGGACTCTTGATCGTGGGCTCGTGGGTTCAAATCCCACGGCCGGCGAGATTATAAAGTCCACCCGCGACCAATCGGAGCGACAGGTCGGCGACGCTATATAGCCCGGCAGATGAACGCGCCGTAGATGAGCCCAAGACTGTTCAGTGGTAACTGAGCCAGAGCGTGTGTGGGATACGCCAACGGGGAGTGACAGCTTATCACCTGCTTCACGCACCGTCACAGAACCGGAAGATCGCGTAGAAAAGCGAGTTGGATCCACTGGCGGACCCATGTGATGGAGGAGTGGGTAAACACGGCCATCTCCCTAAAGTTGAATGGAACACAGTCACGGGTGTAATCTCTGGGGGAGTGGAGGCCAAGGGTATGATCCCACCCCAGAAAGAAATGTTCTCTGATCTTAGCTATTAATCTTATGTCGTAAGATGAAAAGGATTGGCCTAAAAATCCATATGGTCCCTATGTCTTAGCCGCTCCTACACCTACGCACAGAGCCGTGTTTTTTTTTAGTTTGTTTATCATGCATCATCGATAAAATGATGAAAGCATTGGTGAAAATTCGGTGAGGTCTGTAATAATTAATCATACTTAATTGTATCGCTTCAGACCACTGTTTTCCTCCGAAATGAAGTTCTCGCCTATTGGACCAGCCTCTACCGGAGCGGCAGCTATCACCTCGGCTATCGCCCCCCACCCCCAATTCCACTCTACCTCTGCCGCACTCTGGACCATTCAGGGTACTTTATCAGGTGTCCATGTGCGAGTACCGTGAGCCAACTACAGAACAAAGCGGGTGCCTCAGTGAACTGCATATTTCAGAATATCTAAACAAGTATCAAAGGTCATGATGTGATGACGTGACGACTTGACGTCTTGCTTCATTACAGGCACGAAGGTGCGGTGCGCATAAAGTCTGGATAGTGCTGCACAGACAGACACACTACCCCTGGCAGATGTGGAGGGAGGGGAGAGGCTTACGCGATCATCGGCAGATGTTGGGAGAGGAGATCACATAATCACCTGCAGATGTTGGGAGAGGAGATCACATAATTATCGACGGATGTTGGGGATGAACTCACGCAAACATCGGCAGACTTGGGGATGAGCTTACGCAACCATCGGCAGATGTTGGGGATGAGCTCACGCAACCATCGACAGATGTTGGGGAGGAACTTACGCGAACATCGCCAGATGTTGGGAGGGGATCACGCAAACATCGGCGAAAGAGTGCCTGGCGCCCATAGTTTCAGATCGATTATCACCATACAACCCCAAGTCAACATGCAATACTAGTGTGATTGCGTGACCGTGACATGCTACTCCAGGTGTCCAAAGTGTGGACGTGACGATGTCACCTAACATCCACTCACGTTAGCATCTATAATAACTGACCAGCAATTCAACGTAATCGTGGTTGACCTGAACTAACATGCATCCTCGCAGGCCACGTGCGGACCGTCAAGTCACTTACGAACTGCTACGAGTTCGTGAGTGACTTGATCTAACGACCCCATGGCCCGGGAAACTTTGGCGGTAGGGGTGGAATGGGGGTGAGATGGAGAGTCAGAGTCAGAGCGGCCCCAACTTTGAATTAAATTTATATTGACCATATGGGGGTTGCATGGAGATAATTGAAGTTAAAATGGCCTTTGCCACCCCCTCCCCAACTTACTCGTTCCACTGCCAGACGACCTAATCCTGATCTTTACCGTAGGTGACGTGTGGAGTCTGCTACCGAAGGTGACTGTGTCTGCTACACTGCTACATGGTCGTTGTGACATGCCCTGACCTGACGTGATCTGTTCGCAAGGGATGTGTGGAGCGGTGCCTGCTACATAGTCGTTGTGACATGCCTGACCTGACCTGGTCTTTCTCCACAGGTGACGTATTGAGCGGCGTCTGCTACGTGGGCATACTGAACGCGCCGGCGCTGCGCGGCTTCGTTCTCGCCCCACTGGTGGTGTACCTGGCACTGGGCACCGTCTTCCTGCTCGCCGGCTTCGTCTCCCTCTTCAAGATCCGCACCATCATGAAACACGACGGCTCGCGCACCGACAAGCTGGAGAAGCTGATGATCCGCATCGGCGTGTTCTCGGTGCTGTACACGCTGCCGGCCACGCTGGTGATCGCCTGTCTGTTCTACGAGCAGGCGTTCCTGGACCAGTGGACGCTCGGCTGGCAGGAGCGGCACTGCGGCCTGCGCGACCCCGCCTGGTCCAAGTACGCCATCCCGTGCCCGCCGCGCCTGCCGGGCGGGCCGCGGCCGCAGCCGCACTTCGAGTTCTTCATGATCAAGTACGTGATGCTGCTGATCGTGGGCATCACCAGCGGCTTCTGGGTGTGGTCGCGCAAGACGCTGCAGACGTGGAGCGGACTGTGCGGCCGCAGACCGCCGGCGGCTGTGTACCGGACGCCGGCCGGTCGCGGTCTGCGGCCCAACCAGGTGTGAGCCGGCGGGCCGCGTACCGGACGTGTACCGGACGTGTACCGGACATGTACCGGACGCGTTGGACGGTGAATTGCGTGCCGCACGTGTCCGACGGTGGACCGCGTACCGGACCGCGTACCGGACGTCGGACGGCGACTCACGTGCTGCACGTGTCGGACGGTGGGCCGCGTACCGGACGTGTACCGGACGTGTCGGACGGCGACTCACGTGCTGCACGTGTCGGACGGTGGATCGCGAAGTGCCCGGTGGAAGGCTGTGGTTGGTGCGGCACCCAGTGGTCCCGACAATAGAGCGGCTGCGGGCCGTTGCGAGCTTCGCCATGCGGCCGGGTCGGGGTCGTGGACGCCTGTGAGCGGTGCAGCGCTGTCGCCGGGCGCGCTGGATGTTGAGTGTGTCAGTCAACTGGAGGGCCCATGGCCGCGGGACCGGCGGGTCGGAGGTGGCTCAGGGTTGGTGTGATGTGGGACCGGCGGGTCGGGCGTGGTTCAGGGTCGATGTTCAGCGGGTACGATCGGCCTGCCTTGGGCGGTGCTGAACAGCTGGCGCAGCGCAGCTTCTGGAACTGCACATCACCACGACGCAGCTGACGCCTGTGACTGCTGCTGTGACTGCTGCTGCGGCTGCTGCAGAGGTGGCGTCTGCGGCTGCTGCTGCTCCCCTGCCACCGCTGCAGTCCGAATCTGCTTTGTGCGTTCCTGCTGGCGACTGGTGTCCAGACGGTCAGTACCGAGACACCCTTCCTAGGTTACGGTCGGAGGATGCGGTAGCTCGGTCGGTAGGTAGTCGGACTCTTGGTCGCAAGATCGTGGGCTCGAATCCCCTAACCGGCGGGGTTGTTGAATCCACCAGCGACCAACCAGCGTGAGATGCTGGCAACGCCATAGGACTCAGCAGTCGGATGCGTCGTAAACAAATCCAAATTCCTACCGACCTTAGGTTGCAGTCTGTTAGTACCGTCTATCAGCATAGCTGTCTGTGCTTCTCATGCTGATCCATCACCAACCTGACATTGACCTCTTATTGACCAGTCATCGACCAGCAATCCATCTGCCACCAACCTGTCATCTATCTGCCATCAACATGTTACCTATCCGCTACCAAAACTGTCACCTAACCACCACCGACCTGTCATCTGGATGTCACCAGCATGTCATCTGTATGTCACCCACTTATCATGTATATGTCACCTGCCCGTCATCTGTATGCCACACGCCTGTCGCCAACATCAGTCGGTGTGACCCAAGTCGGCTGCTACCACCGTGGACATTCACAGAGGCGCCTTTGGATCGTTTTGTAGGACGCAATTTCAGCGGAACACTTGTACGTATCCTTCACTGGGAACTGCTTTCGCCGGAAATTGATGGCCTTCACAGACTGCCAACGGGACGCCTTCGACTACAGATTTTGTTCAGCGAATAGGATGCAATCGAAGTTCCCGGAACCTTTTCAATCTGGAGGGGAGGTCGGCTCTTTGCCTCTTGGATCCCACTACCGCTCCAACTCTTCCAGGACGTGAATGTGTTTTCGCAGAACTGATTTGACGACGTGCCAACGGTCTGTGGAAATTTGTCTCATTGGCTATCGATCGTGAAGTGCTCGATCACTGAAAGGCTGAGATTTTACGGGTATTGCGCTGGGTTGGGCCATGTCTACTTTCTCAACTGTATCTTTATTGAAAATATCAATCAAACCAGCTAAAGGAATAAACGGTGTATTCGGAAACGGAGAGCACTTAAATGATGTTCATCTGAAGCGCAAGGTCCAGGATAAGAGAACAAACAATCCTGCAAATTGAGTTACGCCTAGACCACAGAGACCAGCCTATATTATCTTACATATTGTTAAAGCTGTTTATTGATTCAGTTTCGCCAAAAGCATGCAACCGTACAACAGGTGAAGTAAAAATCAGATATCCACTTGCGGTGTGAATATTTAATGTGCATGTATTGGTCATATTGTACATATGCAACTCACGTCTGGTATTGTATCTGATCACATGTTAAGCTTTCAAATTAATGAAGCAAACATAGCCAACATGGTTATACAATACTTATAAAAGGTAAGCGTATGGTCATGATAAAATATTAACTATGCTCTGTTATACTTCTCTCAATATAATAGGTCTGTGGGAGATAAACAGGTTTGAACTTTGAGCTTTGATATTTCTGCATTGTTAGCGACATTGTTGTGTGCCGACTTGAACCGGCTCGGACGGCAGATATGTGATATGTGCAGACTGCATTTACATGAAAACTGGATCCTGAAAGTGGTTTCGCATCGACTATCCGTCCGGGTGAAACATCAGTTAGTTATGTCTGTCTAAGTCTGAAGTGCGAAACAACAAGCTTCTGTTATTGTTGTTGTTCTCATCCCGATGCCATTTCGCGCGGACGCAGGTGAACGTCACGTGCTGGCAGTGCTGTCATTTGTTCTGTCCACCATCGAACAGTGTGGCGGTCGTATTGCCGCAGTGGTCCTACCGTCATATCTTTTTTAAACGACGGACTATCGCCGCCTGTTTGGAAAGATAACTTCGCTGCTTAGCTGGCAGATGAAAACTCAGAAAGATATTTGCAGTTGCATTTGTGTTGCAGGTATTGAATGAAAGATTGCGATACATATAAAAAGCTCCGTTGTTGGCATGTATTTTGCTATTTATTTTACAAGTCTTGCTATGCTATACTCTAACAATAAGATGTGGAGCGGGTGACCAGAGTTACCAGCTATCCCCAGTTTGCCCATTTCATCATAGAAATGTTTTGTCACGTTAACGTTCACATTCACGCTCCGTGTTGCGGATGGAACAAGCTAGTATTTTTCACAACATCCTTATCTGGGCCGCCGACTATCCTCCCTTATGAAGAGGCCGACTGCACCACTGTGCTGCAACTGGTCCCCGGCCACGTGGTGCCACTGTTGGAGGCTAAAGTCTCCGCTGATCGCTCTGGAGGCCATACTCGTCCTGCCTTTGTGATGATCCAGGCAGTCAAGTGCTGTTGTACAGCTGATTCTTCACGCCAGCTGCAACTCGTCGGTGTCCAAACAACAGCGCCCCATGGCGTGCAACACGAACACGCGCCACCTCCGACGGATTGTGTTGACAGAAAGGACAAAATAGAGTTCTCACAGCATCCAACTCGCATGAGGATGTTCACCTTGATGGCCGAAGGTGTCACACATGCTGCTACACAGGTCTATAGTCGTAATCTCTGCGGCTCAATGCGTAAACTCAAACTCACCCGAACCCTCAACTCTATAACTCGCCTGAGTTGTCGTCCACCAATATTCAAAACGCTCTCTTAGCCCGGCGGCGGGGACGAGTAGTCTATGGGTAAATTACCCGTCTCACGATCGAAAGATTGTAGGTTCGAGTCTCAACTGTCGCTACTCTTCGCCCGCGACCAATCGGCGTGAGAGATTGGCGACGCTACATGACTCAACGGCCGGCGTGTCGTAAAACCAACAACCACCACCACCATCGCTTAGCTCGGCGAAGGCCGTGGCATCTCCGACTTCCGCGTCAGCCAGGACAGGATATGATGGTGTTAGACTCCGCGCTGTTGTCGAGCGGGGAATTGTCACTCAAGCCAGCGCTTGAGGTCACGTAATATCCAGGCTGTTAATGTTCACGGATGGAAAAGAAGCGTATTGTATTGCCTGTAACTTCAGCTGTCGACGATTAGGACAAAGTCGTTGCAGTGAAATAGCTAATAAACCGAGGTGGTTTCAATGGCTTATGCTTTGCAAGGGGCACTTGCAACCCGTAAGCAGGCACTAATAATGAAGGCAATGAAGAAACATACAGCAGAGTTTTAGTGAAAATTGCATATCCTGAATCGGAGATTGTCAGTTCTTCTAATGATTAATAAAATATGTGTGCTATAAAACATATAAGGAACAGAGAAAGACATGAAAAATGAATGCGATAAAATGGAGACACGTATGTAAATTCTCTACATCTTGACCAAAGGACCGGGAACGCGAAGTGTTGATAGTGAAGAAGAGGATGAAAATAAACGAAAGGATCCTAAAGCAGACATGAGGGCCCGCAAAAGTGACAGGAGACTCCCAGGAAAGGCGAGGAGGCCCCCAGCTATAGTTGCTCAAAATGTGTGGGGTAGATGCCCTTCTAAGCCCAATGGCTCATACAAACGGCATTTTAACGACAGCGGCTTCACGTGTGAATCCGTTAATATTCCCATATTATGCACGGATTATGCCCGCTAGTGGTGCATGATCCGTTAATATCGCCACCATGGCTGAAGCATAACACATGGGTGGATGTAACCAGAGCACGCTATGACAGAGTTAAACTAATGGTTTTTCGTTAGGTGTGAGATGTCGAGACGAGCAGAGTAGGATGTAGAAATTTGCCATGTAATTAGTGCTTTAGAATGCTTTTGACATCTTTCAGACTCAAATTTGAGCCAATGGTGTAGGTGCTGTACCTTTATCATTTGTTTTGATATTCATGATTTAGGAAGAACTATATTCGGGAAAGGGAGATTAATCCTATGCTATAAGCTGGCATTGCGTGTGACATCACATTATAGATAATCCCTTTACCTGAAATTGCGTTACGAAATATCCGTGCATCACCATTCCTTGTTGAGAGCATGGACATAATACTTATAAGCGAGATACTGTTCGAAAGAAGACATGAAACCTTCATAAGCACACATCGAGGAGCAGGATGTTAATACTTCTCGGAGAAGGATGTCGATCGAGTGTTCAAAAAGTGGTATATTCCACCCTGTTTCACGGATAATATATCATTGCTGTATGATGTCTACGCATTGATGGTTCCCAGAACGTTTTTCCCGCTGATCGAAAAGCTTATCAAGCGTGAATTTTTTCCCCGACATGGAAAAATCCTCACATAGTATGCATCCCGCCTGCTTCAGTCAGCCTTCTCCAGCCTCCGCGGAGAGCCTTCCACAGCCTCCGTGGCCAGTCTGCAGCCAGACTTCCCCGGTCTCCGTGGCCAGTCTGTAGCCAGCCTTCCCCAGACACCGTGGACAGCCTTCCCCAGCCCCCGTGGCCGCAGCCTTCCCGTGGCCAGTCTGCGGCCAGCCTTCCCCGGTCTCCGTGGCCAGTCTGCAGCCAGCCTTCCCCAGCCTCCATGGCTAGTCTGCAGCCAGCCTTCCTCAGACACCGTGGACAGCCTTCTCCAGCCCCCGTGGCCAGTCTGCAGCCAGTCTTCCCCAGCCTCCGTGGCCAGTCTGCGGCCAGCCTTCCCCGGTCTCCGTGGCCAGTCTGCAGCCAGCCTTCCCCGGTCTCCGTGGCCAGTCTGCAGCCAGCCTTCCCCAGCCTCCGTGGCCAGTCTGCGGCCAGCCTTCCCCAGCCTCCATGGCCAGTCTGCAGCCAGCCTTCCCCAGCCTCCATGGCCAGTCTGCAGCCAGCCTTCCCCAGCCTCCATGGCCAGTCTGCAGCCAGCCTTCCCCTGCCTCCATGGCCAGTCTGCAGCCAGCCTTCCCCAGCCTCCGTGGCCAGTCTGCAGCCAGCCTTCCCCAGCCTCCGTGGCCAGTCTGCAGCCAGCCTTCCCCAGCCTCCATGGCCAGTCTGCAGCCAGCCTTCCCCACGTGGCCAGTCTGGGCCAGCCTTCCCAGCTCGTGGCCCTCCCCTTCCCCGGTGGCCAGTCTGCAGCCAGCCTTCCCCCAGCCTCCATGGCCAGTCTGTAGCCAGCCTTCCCCAGACACCGTGGACAGCCTTCCCCAGCCTCCGTGGCCAGTCTGCGGCCAGCCTTCCCCGGTCTCCGTGGCCAGTCTGTAGCCAGCCTTCCCCAGCCTCCGTGGCCAGTCTGCAGCCAGCCTTCCCCAGCCTCCGTGGCCAGTCTGCAGCCAGCCTTCCCCAGCCTCCATGGCCAGTCTGCAGCCAGCCTTCCCCAGGCGTCCGTGGCCAGCGGACGCCGAGCCTACCCCAGCGTCCGTGGCCAGCGGACGCCGAGCCTACCCCAGCGTCCGTGGCCAGCGGACGCCGAGCCACAGGCCGCCGGCGCGACAGCCATGTTGCGGCGGCCGCCCACCCGCCCCGTATTGATCTGCAACGGCGGCTCTGGTACGGGGAATAGCTGCCTCGGCGCCAGCCAGCCCGCCCGCCCGCCGCTATACCCTGCTGGGGGCCACTGGACGCCGGCGCAGTGCTGAAGCTATCTAGCCATTACACTCGAAAGCTGAACATACATTAGTTGCAATTATTTACATCAATATTATAGTGAATAATAATTATTGTACTTGAATTTCCTCAGAATGCATAGTTTTATGTGACTTCACGCTTGTTTCCACCGGTTTTGCCACTGGTTGAAACTAGAGATCAGATTTGCCGCCTTTTCCACAAAAAATTGGCACGGGACAAAGCACGGGCCAAAAGCACAGGAAGTTCCCCACGCCGCGGCACATGACACGGCAAGCTGTAAGATGGCACGCCAAAAAGCACGACGAAATTGCAAGGTCGTTTTAGGAAGCGGGTAAAAATGTTGATGAATGAAGAAAATTGACAACAGCAGAACTGCAAATCATTATACACAATGACTAAATTAGCACCATCTCTACATTTAAAGGGCCTTCCATATAACTGTTGTTCACTTTTTTATTTGCCAACTTACAACCTTGAATTCAGCATTAAGGCAATTATAGATTCATACAGTAATTGTGTTAAGGACAGGCCGGCACTGACGCCCCAAGTTTCGATGTAAGAGCAAAAGCTGCGCGTACCATTTTGCGGGTTGTCGTGCCATTCCACCGTGCCAAAATGTGCTTTCCAATTCTACACGAGACCGTCCCACCCAGAACGGCCACGATTTCTGTGTCGGCCGATCTCGTATAGAGGTGGATAGGAGGCGGTTCAACTGCCGGGTGCTGCCGTTCGAGCTTCTACCCCCGTCCCCCGAGCTGCTGCCCCCACCCCCGAGCTGCTTGCGCCCGAGCTGCTGCCCCCTCCTACGAGCTGCTGCCGCTCGAGCTGCTGCCACTCGAGCTGCTGTCGCCCGAGCTGCTGCCCCCGAGCTGCTGCCGTTTCCCGATCGCCTGTTCTCCGGCCGTCTGAGGGACGCAACCTGTCCGGCGCCAGGTCGACTCAGCGCTCAATATTCCGTTCTTTCCTTTTGTTTTTATAAGTATTTATTTATGTGCATAGATGCAATGATTGCTTATACCACTGCTTTTTCTTTTTTAAATAGTTGAGGCAGTACTAGGAACAAGTTCAGTGTGGGCTGCTTTAATAGGTATATGTCTGCATTTGTGCCCGTATCCATATCGGCATCGATGTCGGTAACGATATCGACATTTCCATCGGTATTGATATATGTATCGATATCTGTATCTGTATGTATTTTTATCTGCCTGCGTTTCAGTCGGCCAGGTTGGCTCCGTGCATCATAGTTATGAACAAACAAAAAGAACGGTAATTGACTGTGGGCTAGGACCCGTGAACGCTAATGCTCACCCAGAGCTCAACGGTTATGGTCCAAAAGTCTTCGGAAAATCATTGATGTTGCCCAGACCAGTTGAACTCCAATTTCCGCTTACCGTTATCGGTCTAATAGTACATTTCTAACATTGTTAGTTTCTTATTTAAAACGTGAATAGCACAAAGCTGGCCAGTTTCTTATTTGAAACATGAAAAGCGCAAAGGTGGACCTGAAAGTCAACTAGTTATTTAGGACATGGATGTTGCATTACCGATGCGGTTGACACACTATATAGTTACGGTAAAGCTCACTAGCAATTCGGGAATGTCTTGTCCTCAATTCAACTAGCAGACAAGAGATTGATTGTGTTATTCTAAAAAGCAGCCCATAACTCTGGAGCTGGTACGTCTGATGATCACAACAGTGTTTGCTCAAGAGTATTACCGGGTAATTTGGCTGAAATATGAGAATATATGCATGAGAGTAACGAAAATTAGCAGTACAAACAAACAATTAGCTCTTCTTGTATTTGACATATGGGAGCCTGAAGTGAGATTTGTATGATGCGTCCTCGAATATTCTAAACAACAGACCTGTGATGACCACGGGAAAAACGTCTTTTTTTTGACGAGACGCATACCTTCAGGATGGATTATAAGTACCGAGAAAGCGAAAGCGCTGCGCCATTCCATTGTCACGTTTTCTATTAAAAAATGCGCATTGAGGTGTTAGATGCCACCTTTCAAAGACAGCATACGCAATTTTCTAACCGCAGGTATGTGTGCGATTGATACGATGCGATATTTTCTAACCGCAGCATACGACAGTCCTGCGTGTGACTTCGGCAGTCCTGTGTATGACTGACGGCAGTCCTGTGTGTGACCGACTATAGTTCTGCGTGTGACTGACGCTAGTCCTGTGTGCGACCGACTATAGTTCTGTGTGTGACTGACGGTAGTCATGTGTGTGACCGACTATAGTTCTGTGTGTGACTGACAGGGCGACTAGCCTGTGTGTGACTGACGGTAGTCCTGTGTGTGACCGACTGTAGTCCTGTGTGTGCCCGACTATAGTTCTGTGTGTGACTGACGGTAGTCCTGTGTGTGACCGACTATAGTTCTGTGTGTGACTGACGGTAGTCCTGTGTGTGACCGACTATAGTCCTGTGTGTGACTGACGGTAGTCCTGTGTGTGACCGACTATAGTCCTGTGTGTGACTGACGGTAGTCCTGTGTGTGACTGACGGTAGTCCTGTGTGACTGACGGTAGTCCTGTGTGTGACTGACGTCATTTCTGTAGGCTGATTGGTTGGTTACTTGAATTTTAGTCCGAATCAGGTAGATATGGTCCTCTAGCGCCATAGCTAAGTAGTGATTCGGCTCCAAGCCTCCGACCGAATATAAACAGCGCTTTTACCGGTTCCTATTTACATCCACTCAAGTCGTACATACCTAATCACAAGCTCACAACAACCTACCTATCTAATCTGCATCGGCGAACAGATGACAGCAAGGTTGATCTCAGAAACACCTGTATTTCTGAGTACATTATTTAACAATCTGTATCGTACGCGATTCTCCACCTAAAATGCCGGTAAGCTGAGCGAGGACGCACTTCGTCAAAACATCCCCACCGCTCCGCTTTCAAACGGAGACGTGACACTGGACTTAGAGCATGGCGCGCCATGAGTGGCCCGTCACGGAACTGGTAGCCGGTGTCTCCTCCATCAGTAGATATCTGTGGGTGCACCGTTGGCGCCACTGGCTTTGCTTAGGTGGGGGATGTGATCGTTTTTTGGTCCGTTCTTTCCATGCAACGCCCACGGGCTTGTTAAGCTTCACGACGTTTGGGAAGAAGCGTCCGCCTCCTCTATGGCTCCGCCTATGTGTGGCTGGCATGTGTCTGCCCTATCGCATAGCAAGTCGTATATATTTCCACTGTGATTTTCTTACCGACTACACCCAGAGCACCACTCGATTTTTCAACGTCTTAATAACAATGGAGCCGCACGCTTGCTGCCATCTAACCCGGAAGTAGGTGTTTGTTTATTGGTTGGTTCACGACACACTTTATGCACATTCACGGCTAATGGCGCCACCCACTGCTTCGCCGGTGGGCCGCGGATTGGGTCCTGAGTGGCGCTAGAGTCGAACCGGACCTTTGGTACCCATAGCCCGACACCTTAACCACTCGGCCATCCCCGCCCCCGAAGTAGGTGGTGATTATCTGATCAGAATGTGTGGCAGGCACAAGTGGAGTTTTCCTAGAACTTCAGATGGCGCTTTTGCGTGGCCTTGTGATTTACAGGTGGTTTTTTTCTTCACACATCCCATATATATCGACGTTGAATTTGTCATGCTAGGTGGTGCTCTGTCACTCTTGGATGGTGCTCAAGCACCATTCGCTAACACTAAGCCCCTCCCATGGTGGCAGGGAGAAGTTCACAAGTTGAATGTTTCCCTGCTGTCCTCTTCGCCACCGTATCAGTCGTATCGTTCCCCACACGGCCCACATGACTATGAATCTAGCAAAGGATGTCGTTCACTAGCCAACTGTGTGGCTGTTGCAGGAGCTGTAACGTGGCCGCGCCAGGCTGACGAAGTCGCCCGCCAACGGCTGACGACTGACGGCACTGCAACGCAGCCCAGACTGCTGGCCAGGCTGACGAAGTCGCCTGCCAACGGCTGACGACTGACGGCACTGCAACGCAGCCCAGACTGCTGGCCACGCTGACGCAGTCGCTTGCCGACGGCTGACTGCACGGCAACGCAGCCCAGACATTGCCGGCTACCACTGGCGACTGCTGGCCAAGCTGACGCGGTCACCTACCGATGGCTGACGGCTGACGGCACTGCAGCCCGGACACCGCTGGTCATTGCTGGCCTACCGGCAGCCGTCCTCCCCCCCGCTTTGGCCAGACAGTTAATGGTGACGCGGTGCCGATCTGCTATCGCCCAATATGCCGGCCTGCCGTCGCCCAATATGCCGGTCTGCCGTCGCCCAATATGCCGGCCTGCCGTCGCCCAATATGCCGGCCTGCCGTCGCCCATTGTGTCCAATCTTACATGTCGTACTCGTTTGATTTTCACGTTTTATACCAGCTGTCCGTATCGCAGTTTTCGAGTTTGTTGTGCCCGCTTGTGAACTGCACACGCCCGCGTGTGTGCGTGTGTGCGCGTGCGTATGTGTCTGTTGGTCTGTGATTGTGGCAAGTCAGGAGAGCCCACACCGAACGACCACCTGTCGACTATTTACTGGTCACCGTGTGGCATTGGTGGTGCTCCGAATCACGATATGCAGCGGTGAACATGAGCACTCTGCCGGACAGGAGCCAAAGCCAGTACTGACCGCAGACAGCCACCAGCGACACGGACGATGGTGCGTGCGCCACTACCGCGTCTTAACTACCAAGAAACATTGTATTTATGTAGATATTTAGTCTGTGATTGAATCTCTGAGGTGCTTTGTGGCGTCTGTTGCGTGCGGTGTACGGCTGCTGGAGGTCTGAGACTGCTGGAGCCTACATCAGCACGTACACGCTAGTGTACAGCGCTAGTGCAGCGTACGCGCGACGCAGATCTGCGGGGCGGCCCCGAGTGGCCGGCCGCTGTGAATGGATACGCATTGACACAATATACAGGCATACAGGATGCACGTTGGAAGTCTCGCGATATCGGTGTCGAATGGAACGCCTTTTCGAGGGTTTTCACATTTGTTGAGAAAAATCAAAGGCGACGTTTAGCGTAGTAGCATGACTTTCAGAGGTCAGTTAGTTATTTGGGTTTTAGGGCGCATCAATTGCAGTGGTTATACAGCGCCCCTTCAGAGGTCAGGCAAATCACTAAATCGAAAAGGGCAATAATGTTTTCCCCGACTATTTTCGCTACATTTTGGTAGTAGCCGGCATCGATCATACCTCTTGTAACTTCTGCGACTTTCTATGATTTTGTCACTTTCGCAGGCATCTATCTACTTGATAATGGTGACATATAGTTAGGTTAGTCTGCTTGGGCCGTGCAATTCAGTCCTGGCGATTCCCGATAGCGTTACTACAGCGTAGCTCTGGTGCCCTTGCACAGAAATTGTACAGAAACAACCACATAGTACCCATGCAGCGCGTCTTAGTAAACGATAAATTGCAACCCAGTTGAAAGGCGGCGTGGATTTTCGGGCTGAACAGATCCATGGGTGTCTTGTAAAAGGCGGAGGAGTGTCTTGTGGCTACCAACTTTAGAAAGCCCTCGATTATCGTAGCTCGGCACACTGCTGACATACCAGCTGGTATGCTGGCGCTTGCTGGTAGGCTAGCAAGCTGCTAAATAACTCGGATTTGATCATGCCTCCCAAAATTTTCGCCCCGATGGTAAAATGTGACGAGCACGCTGAAATCCTGAGCATCGAAACATGGATCAGTGCTGGGCGTTCCATGTCCTCGAATCCTAGCCAACCCGCTGTTGGGGCATGCGGGGAGCTGCTATGCTGTTGGGCCTGGGTGGAGCCTATAATATATATATATACATATATATGTATATATATATATATATATATATATATATATATATAATTCCACATTCCTTCGCGTCTGGAGCGATGCAACTCGGAAGCTCCTGACGTTAACAACCGCCCCGTGAACATGAATTTCACTTCCTTGATCCCCTCTACAACAGGCAGTTCAGGATCGGGAAGTCAGATGTTTGCTACGTGCGAGATCCTAACTGACTAGTGTTATGTGATGGACACTTCTGATACTTCGACGGAGTTCTGGCCTCGATACTTTTTCTTCCAAGATATATATATATATTTTTTTTTCCATGATAGATCTCTTGGAAGAAAAAGCATCGAGGCCAGAACTCCGTCGAAGTATCAGAAGTGTCCATCACATAACACTAGTCAGTTAGGATCTCGCACGTAGCAAACAGCTGACTTCCCCATCCTGAACTTCTGCCTATTGCAGAGGGGATCAAGGAAGTGAAATTCATGTTCACGGGGCGGTTGTTAACGTCAGGAGCTTCCGGGTTGCATCGCTCCAGACGCGAAGGAATGTGGAATTGGATTCCAGGAAACACGTTACTTCCTCCCGAAAGCCCAAAAAATAACTAACCGTCGCGGCGTGGAAAAGAACAGCCTTGCCATGGCCGTGGCCATCGCCCGACAGGCTACAACGGCCAGGATCGTCCAGATAATGAGAATGGTGAAAATGAGGACGCTGCTCTGTGTGGGGAGGTGCAGCTGACAGGACCCCCCTCTGTGTGGGGAGGTACAGCTGACAGGACTCTGCTCTGTTTGGGGACATGGACGCTGCTCTGTGTGGGGAGGTGCAACTGTCGGGACGCTGCTCTGCGTCACCTAACATCAGTATGGTGATTCCCAGAGCCCCTCCAGCGGCCCCCCCCCCCCCCCAACCAGTCCGGGGCACCATCGAACTTCCCAACGCGCTTCTAAAGCTTCAAAGGCAGAACATTCCGGCAGCATTTCCTGCGAGCTCGTGGGCACTCATCGAGTGTTGTTTCGACCTTTATTAGAGTGCCATATTTAATCCTAAGGTGATCCTTTTAAGTGGTTCATTCATCCTACCACAGCTTTTTTATATTCTTTGGGAGTCTCCTGCACGCTCATCCAGAACAGTCAGTGCGCCGCTCTGAATCTTCTCGAGACACCAGAAAACGCAGAGAATGTTACGCTGCAAATTTCCAGGGTGCTAATTAGCAAGGCTGATGCACCATCTGGAACCGAGGAAATGTTCGACTCGTCCATTACAATCACACTGACCGGAGATGTTTTGTGCTGAAGTTCGGGCTGCTTCCGAGACGCAAACCTATCTCCAAGACGCATTCAAAAGTGCGAAGGTTATAATAACTGAGGTTAAAAAAACCAGCGGTTTATTTTGAACGTATAGAACACATCGAGTAGCGTGTCGGCGAGTTGAGGAACATCAACACCTCTGACGACCATAATGCTCTTCGATCACCGACACCAGCCAACCGACTGGAGACTGGAAAGTAGACCAGTCTGGAGCACTTGTATTGTACTGAACACGTCCCGTAGTTGGCACTGTCCGGTAGTCACGTGCCAGGTCAGTCAGTACCGTTCAGTAGTCACGTGACAGGGCAGCCTCAGCCTTCACCACGGGCCGGAGTTCGCACCGGATGCGGCGACCTAAGCCGCCGGCCAGGATCCATACCACCGGCCGGCATCCACACTTCAGATGGGGGGATCCACACTGTCCTTCCCCGCCCGGACACCTCCAACTGGCGCACACTGGGAACATGCAGGCGGTGGACGGCCAAATCGCCGAAATAAGGTGTCACTTCATGCTCGACGTGGTTCACTTATAAATCGCACCAGTGCTGATTCGACAGGGTTGAATCAAGCAATACACTAATATGTACACGATATAAAAGTATTATGGTACAGTTATAGACCTTTGTGTCAAACAAAACCATCTGCCGGCATTCAATTCATCGGTCGTGTCCCGATGGCACCGCTATGGTGGCCAGCATCGGTATCAATTCACCAAAACGAGGTGATCATTCGTCACTACTTACCGGCTACCAGAGGCCGCACAAAAGCAGAATAAAGCCTCACCTCTCATACTGCGGGAGGCCATTGGCCAGCTAGCCGACGCATCATTCCTAGCACTGCAGTGGACCGTGGTGATCTGATCAAGCTCTCAGCTACAGCACTGCAGTGTTCCACTGGCCACCTGACCAGGTTACAGAATGATCTCGCACGGACAAAAACGGCCACACCTGCACCGCTCCTCCTATAAAACATCTGAGGACCGCCTCACCGGTCTACATTGCCTGACAGGGTTGAGTAGCAGGTGATGTCAGCAGGTTGAATCGGGGAGGTCATGCCTGGTGGGGGCATACCGGGTGAGGTCAGTGCGACAGACTACAACAGGCCGGAGGTCAATGAGATGCGTCCAGGTCAGCCTGGTCGGCCAGCGCGTCGCGACTGTACGTCGTGCCGAAGCGGCCCATGTACTTCTTGACGTAGTACTTGGCCTTGTGCTTGACGCTGTCGCTGGCCAGCAGCTCATCCACCAACTTCACATTCTTCAGCTCCTTCACCATCACGTGATGTGTCAGCTGCGAAAAACAGACGACGTCGGCGGGTGCATCGGGCCGATGAGGCAGAAGGCGGCGCACACATGCACACGCACAAACGCACACACCTCATAGGGGAGTCACAGAGGTGGTACCCACGCTGAGACGGGACTGGCACACACACACACCGAGATGAGGTCAGAGGTGGCACACCCGCTGAAGAAAAATCATAGGTGGTGTATGCACCACCTAGACGAGACAGTGTCACAGAGGTGGCACCCACGTCATGACATGGTCAGAGGTAGCACCTACGCCGATACAGGGCTACAGAGGTGGTGCACACGTCGAGACAGGATCACAGGGTTGATACGGACGCCGATGGTGGGACGAGCGGCCCTTAAGGCCACACCAGTGCTTTGCTCTCTATGCACGCACGCTTTAGCAGGCCAGGCCTGCTTTACCAGGACCGTGCTGGTGAAGGGGAAGGGGAGGGGCGGCGTGTGCCGGCCTCGCCAGCACCTCATGTGAACCGCAAACCGGTCCACATTCGCGCCGATACATCGATACATCCGTAACGGTCGTCCGATCGACGGACGAAGGTGTACCTGCCATCTCCAGAGCCGACCTTGGGCTGTGGACACGTGCCGGCCGGCCGCCTCGGTACATCCTGCACCAGGTCGAGTGTGCAGGCTCGACATTCAGAGTTCATGTTCTTGCACAGCACGGCCAGACCTGTGCGGGCTCGTCTGACCTTTTCAAATTCCGGTTCGTACTGGTCATCTGATCTCGGCCCGTACGAATCCGCCCCTAACACGCTTCAAGCTTCTGTCCGATTCCCGTGATTCAACTCGGGTCTGTGCCGGCCATTAACAATGGCCTCGGCCCGTTAGTTATTTCCTTAGTTAGTTATTGGGGTTTTGGGGCGGTTCGCCAACATAGGTCATGCAGCGCCCATGATTCTGGTTCAAGTCCGGATCCGTACTGGCCATTAGCTGACGACACCCGGTCGTACAGCCCCTTTGTCGTCTCACCTCGCCTCAATCCCGGTTCCGTGCTGACCATTAACAGATAATCTCGGCCCATACCGATCTACCATCTGACCTCATCTCAATCCAGGGCCGTACTGGAAGACCCTCGGGATTTTTTTGCAACGCATTCAACCGCTAGGTCATATAGCGTCGCCAACCTTTTACGCCGACTGGTCTCGGTAGGGTTCGGTAATGCCGCCGGTTGTGAGATTAGAACCCACAATTTTGCGAGCACGAGCTCGACACTATACCAACTGAGCTACCGCGGCCCCTGGTCCGTACTGTCCATTAGCAGATTCTGGCTCATACTGATCCCGCACTGATCCTGTGCTGAGCCAGCACTCGTTTCGAACCTATAATAATCCTGATACCGTCCTAATCCCGTACTTATCTCGGACGCATGTTGATCCAGCACTACAGTCAGTCTATCCTGCCCGCCTCGACTCGTCCGTTAGTCCTGTTCATCTGACCCATCAGTCACTAAACCCAGACGTGTATTGCACTCGGCACGTCAATTTATGTCAAGTTAAGGTCAATTAAAATTGGTTGCATCCTGCTAAACCTTCGTCTCTAACTTTTATTCGCTGATTTTTGCTTACACGAAAAAAAATCACTCTAGTCTACAGGGATTAAAGCTGGCTTACTGAGGGAAAAATAAAGGTAAACAATCTTCAGGCAATGATGACAGTACAACCAACCTTAGCTGCACGCCATGGTCTCCTGACGAAAAACCAAGACACGGCATTACAATAATTACACTTTACATTTTATAATTTGTTAGAATACATCGCACATGCTGCCGAACCGAACAGAAAATGTCGTTGATCGTTCATTTTGCATTCATCAAAACGCACCGTCAGCACGCTTGGCGACCACAATGCTTTCTTCTCGGTTTTGTGTCGTGACGGTGCACTCTGGAGGACGGATATAGTTATATATAGTACGTATATCATATATAGGGAATTAGTTATTGTCATATACAGTAGCCCATCAATAGTTTCAAAATGTGTTCATCTTCATTCCATAGGGTGCGAAAGGTGGACGCTTTCATCCAATTTCTTGCCACATCTGTTCCCGTTAGAATCGATTATAAAAATAATTCGCTAATACGGTGTAGTAGACATACACTATACGCACGCGATGTGAGTGACAATGCAATCAACTTGGAGAAACCAATCTGCATACCCCAGTTGCACCTTTGTCACGACATGCACAGAAAGCCTATTCGCAATAGTGTACTCCAAAATTCCAACCGCAAATCAATATCCCACTGGCACAATTGGATATAAAACACAAGAGCGTAACAGGTATCTACTGAGAGATAATCGAGAAAGCCGTAATAGGAACCGCACCTACCAGTACACGCAGACATACGTATAACTATACCTGCATACGCACAGCCATACCTTTTTGGCGAGGAACTTGAAATCCTCGGTGGAGGTGATGCGGCCCTGCTTGCAGGCCGACTTGCGGAAGACGTTGAGTGCTGATACGATCACGGATGACATCTGCGCCAGGAACTTGTCCTTGATCTGCCGACAGAGCTGGGTGTCATGCACATCATAGGCGGCCATTCCACGCACGGCGCGGAGTCATTCCACACCCGATACAAAACCATTACACGCCTGATCCATTCCACAACCATTCAACATCCAGCATAAAGCCACCAACATTCGGCATAGCAACACTACATGTACCAAACACATTATCAACCGGGCACAGGCATCGCACATCCGGTACGGACATTCGACACCCAGCACAAAATCGTTCCACACCAAGCACATAACCATTCCACACTCAGCATAGAAGCATTCCACATCTGATACAGAACCATTCCACACCCAGCACAGCATCACACAACCGACGCAGATACAATCAACACCCAGCACATCACACAACCGACACAGGGACAATCCACACCCAGCACATCACACAACCGACAGAGACAATCCACACCCAGCACATCATACAACCGACACAGGGACAATCCACACCCGGCACAACATCACACAACCGACAGAGACAATCCACACCCAGCACAACATCACACAACCGACAGAGACAATCCACACCCAGCACAACATCACACAACCGACACAGGGACAATCCACACCCAGCACAACATCACACAACCGACAAAGACAATCCACACCCAGCACACCACAAAATCGACACATAGACAATCCACACCCAGTACAGGATCACACAACCGACACAGGGACAATCCACACCCAGCACAGCATCACACAACCGATACAGACAATCCCCGGGAGTAACAATTCAATACCGGGCTGCCACCCATATATCCGAATCTGCCACACGCCAATAATTTTGCGTGCAACAACAGCAAACAAACAAGTGGAAACCATGATTTGGAGAAAAATTTTTTCGTTCAAACGACAAGTGCAACCTTAAGACAACAAAGGCGCAATGAAACTTGATAGTACCGCATGCACATCCCGTCCGGATGTATCTCATAATGCACCGTTTCCGCGAAACCGTTTACATCAAATTCGGCCCGTATGGATAGCGACTTTTTTGCCCGGTGGAGATGGGAGATCTGACGCACCTTTTTGGCCACCTCGGAGCTGGTATCGGCCGCGGCCGTGGTCGGCTTCTCCTTGCGACCGGACGTGGCTGCAGCCGCCGCCGCCGCAGACACTCGCTTCACCTCCACCTTGCGCTTCTTGGAGCCGGCGTCGGCCAGCTCCAGTGCACTCTCTTTGCGCTTCTTCGAGGCAGACCGTTTGGCGGCATGTTCGGCCTTGTCAACAGCTGTCACAGCTGCCTTAGCGGCTGCTTTCCGTCTACGCCTGGAACTGTGAAAGGGAATGGTATTATTTAAGCAAAAAAAAAAAACTCTGGGCAAGATGTTACCCGTAGTTGTAAGCGCTAATGTGGTACCTGGCAATATGAAATGTTTCTCACTACAATAAATACAATGCGGATCAAAATATTAATCATCGATAGCATTAACTGTAAATATAATTGTAGGACATACGACGCATCGCTACTTGCATGACACCGAGTTCTAAGTGCCTAATGCGGCTGAATTCTCAAGCTAACATTTATACGTCGATGATACACAAGTTCGCACCTTGCATCGCGCAAACCCCAATGAGTCTAGTTCCAAGTGGAGAATAAACTAGGTCTTCCAATGCTAAAAACAAATCGGGTTTCAAAGACGTGACGGTTGGGTCGAATCGCTAATATCAACATTATATGCGAAGAAGTAGACTTGTCGTACCCTCGCCCTCGCTCGTAATAGATATCATAATAAGTATTTCAGTTAACCAGATGCAAGTTCACCATTCAACATGGAACACAATTATCTGCTTGACAATATTAAAACGATGGAGGGCCGGGGATGCTAATGAACAGAGTTGTAGTGTCCCTGTTATATTCTGATATCCACGAAATTTGTGAATTTGCCAAGTACTCACTATCAATCAACATGAGAACGGAAGTTCATGTCTCACAACGTACACTAGGCATTCGCTTTCTCCGTAGTGGCAGAAAGCTCAACCTTATAACCTTTCGCATTTGTAACCTCCAACCGAATTACTTTTGCGATCGAGCCACTATTGGTATCTGCCGACAACAAATTGGTATGGGCCTGATCTTGTGCTTACAGCACGGAGTCCTGTCGTCCACTTCTTGTCATCGTTAGTTCAGCGCCTCAAATGACACCTTGTTCTGTTGTGTGTAATGCAAGGCTACTTTTTCATTGCAACATCAGACTGATATAAATATTCCAAGGCGCTAATGGTCCAAATATGGGATTTCAGAGTAATTCAGTAAAATGCAACACATTCAAGAACGTTTTGAACACAATTGATAAAAGTTAGTGTTGCATTTCTTTCTGTATGTAGTGCTGGTGTGAAATTGATCATTCTGGTTTGCTCTATTACCTTTTGATAGACACAAATTACGACAATGAAAACACCGAGAACGCTAATGAAGTACCCGCAGGTGTTTGTGCAGTAGAGAAGACCGAATGGGTCGAACAAATCTGACAGGGTCACGAGCCATTGAACCCCACGAGTTATAGATAGACCTCACATCGGCTGCCACACAAACACCTAAAAGCATTCATTGCCGCCAAGCACCGTCTCAGACAAGGCTGTCCATGTCACCACCCACTCGCAGCACTGGTGAAGCCTGCACGAGCAGTCAGCACAGAGAAGCCCCACACACCGGCGACGCCTGGCCTCCGGCTGGCTTTAGGGCACATCGACCATGTTGATGCCTGGCCTCCCATTACCGAGAAACACCCCCACATTGGCGATGCCCGGCCTCCCACTACTGACAAACACACACCGCCGACCTCTGGCCCCACTACCGAGAACCACTCCCACGCCGGCCACCCCTGGCCTCCTACTACCGAGGGACACCCCGATACCGGCGAACGTTGGACTCCCCCTACTGGAAACACCCACACACCGCGACACGAAGCCTCCCACCACCAGTGTGGCCACCACTCACGCCTCTAGCTTCTTGGCCTGGTGTTCCCTGAGAGCTGCCTCCTTGGCCTTGAAGCGGCGGATGGCGTCGTCGCGCTGGCGGCGCGTCTCCTCGTCGGGAGACTGGCCGCTCTCGTCGCCCGGCGACTCGGCCGGACCGGCCGGCTCCGGCTCGGCCACGCGCGACGCCGGCTCGTCCGGCTGCTCGTCGGGCGGCTCGTCCGGCTGCTCGGCCGGCTGCTCGGCTGGCTGCTCGGCCAGCCCGTCGGTCGACTGCTCGGTCAGCTGCTCGGCTGGGTTTGCGACCGACTGGTCGGCCGACTCGTCGGCAGCAGGAGGCGAACGCCGCCGCGGACGCCGCTGCTCCTCGCGCAGCCGACGCCGCTCGCGACGAGCCTCCAGCTTGGCCTCCCGCTTCTGGCGGTGCCGCTCCCGTCGCAGCTCGTGCCGACTCATCTCCGGCACCGGCTGCGGTCAAGACGCCGTCGTCACCGAGGACAGATCGGACGCCGACACAGCCATCACGGAGGACAGACCAGATACCGACACAGCCGCCACAGAGGTCAAGCTAGACACTGATAAGCCATCACGGAGCTTAGGCTAGACACTGATGAGCTATCACAGAGGTCAGGTCAGCCACAGACACAGCAGTCACAGAGGACAGGCCACCCATAGACACAGCAGCCACAGAGGACAGGCCATGAGCCGTCACAGCCATCAGAGGTCAGACCAGACACTGATGAGCCATCACAGAGATCAGGCTAGACCCTGACGCAGGAGTCACAGAGGAGAGGCCACCCCAGACAAAGCAGTCCCAGAGGACAGGTCAGCCACAGATACAGCAGTCACAGAGAACAGGCCATGAGCCATCACAGTTAGATCAGTCGCATCCGTCACCGAGGACAGACTAGAAACTGATGAGCCATCAGAGGTCAGGCAAGATACATATCCGTCACAGAGGTCGAGTTAGTCATAGCCAGAGCTGACATAGAAAAGTGGCCTGGCACAGACACAGCAGTCACAGAGGACAGGCCAGCCGTATACAGAATAGTCACAAAGGACAGGCCAGCCAGACACAGCAGTCACAGATGACAGGCCACTAACAGACACAGCAGTTGCAGAGGACAGGCCACCCACAGGCACAGCAGACACAGAGGACAGGTCAGCCATGGACAGCTGCCAGCGAGATCAGGTCAGACACAAACACAGCCATCACAGCGATCAGGTCATTCATACACAGAACCAGGATAGAGGACGGGCAAGATACAGGGAGCCGCCGTAGAAGTCAGATCGGAGACAAAGTGCATGACCGTCACAGAGTACAGGTTCAACACAGGCGGAGTCGTCAGAAAATAGACGGGACATAACGGAAAGCAAGCTAGACAAAGACAACCTACAAACAGACCCACTCGTCAGATGGGGCTGCAAACAGACGATTTTCGACCCGGTTAGAGCGCTAACTTTGACGGGCGCACGATACGGCAAGGCAATCTTGCAAGCGAGGAAAACACTGAGGCCAGGCTAACCTTTGACATAGCAGTGTAGTGTAACGAAGTTATTTTTCGGGGCATCTAAATCCTCTAAATTCACCCCCTACCCACTCCGTTCCGGTCCCGACAAGCTTGCGGGACGTACCCTGTGCCCCTCCGTCGCATACCTATCGGCCGACGCCCAGACCAGGTCGGCCAGTGGACATTGCCCGGCCTGGCTTCCCGCCACAGCCACCGGCCGTCCCGGTCACAGCCAAGGTGAACCCCCAGTACCCCGGCGCGCACCGCCGTAGTCGTCAGATGGTGAATGCCATGTAAATGACGTGACGTCAGTGGGTGATGTAGGAGCCCTATGGACAGGCGTGTCAATGATGTCTATACCAGCTGTCAGTGGGCTGTGGCTAATTGCACGTCGTAAGTCACTAGTGTCAGGCGCTGTGTCGCCAGACAGAGGCTACAGTGCCGCCCCTCTGCCAGTCAGTTGTTGTTAAGCAACGTCCTGAGAAATGCTGACAGCTCACTGTCCGACCCCGATACAGCGCGAGCCATTGTTCTCGACTCGGGGCCGATGCCCGGGCCACGCGGGCAGTGGCGACGTGTTGGTCACATGGTAATGAGGTACTGTCGGTTGCTTGGGACGCATCGCGAGAGGTACTCGACCATTCTCTCGTCGACGGGCGGTCGCCGACGGGCGGTCGCCCCTCGGGCAGGCCCGGCCTGTCCTGCCCTGCCCCACAAGTCGGTACTAAGGTACGCCTGGGCTCTGCCAGACTCGCTATGTCGGTATAAATATAGAGTTAGGGTGAGATTGTTGACCTGTCAAAATGAAGCTATTGTATTAATACCTGTATCACACTGCGCTATTAACGTCTCAAGCACCATGGCCGCTGTATGACTAATAGCCCAATATAGAAGTGCTGGCTTTGGAGGTGCGTGTCAAGAGATGTGAGACCAGAGCTGTGAAATTGGAAGCCGCGAGCTGGTGAATTAATTATCCCGGAGTTATCGCAATACGGTCCATAGTCTATTCTCGTGCCTAATGGAAGCAAGCTAGGGTGAGCAAAACTTCATTACAGTAGTCGCTCATTAGAAAGACTGACACAATAACAAGCCTTAATACTACACAGAGAATGGGTCTCCACTACTTTGGAACAGACCAGTTTAGCGTTCAACAAATCTACAAAACCTTGCATCAAAACCCCCACCAGCCACACCTCAATAGCCGGCCAACGGCTGATAGCCGCCAGTCGCGCCCACCGAGCGCAGCTACTGTGTTCCCTGGCGGGGCACCGACACCACTGCCGGCGGGCGCCACTCACGCTGATGACCCGCTCCTGCACCACACTCACGCTGATGACCCGCTCCTGCACCACACACGCTGATGACCCGCTCCTGCACCACACTCACGCTCCTGCACCACACTCACGCTGATGACCCGCTCCTGCACCACACTCACGCTGATGACCCGCTCCTGCGCCACACACGCTGATGACCCGCTCCTGCACCACACTCACGCTGATGACCCGCTCCTGCACCACACTCACGCTGATGACCCGCTCCTGCACCACACTCACGCTGATGACCCGCTCCTGCACCACACTCACGCTGATGACCCGCTCCTGCACCACACACGCTGATGACCCGCTCCTGCACCACACTCACGCTGATGACCCGCTCCTGCACCACACTCACGCTGATGACCCGCTCCTGCACCAGTCGGTCGCGCCGCTTGCCGCGCCGCCTGTACTTCTGGTCCACCATGCGGCGACGGTCAATCTCCTCCTCCTTCAGCATGTCCTCCGGCAGCTCCGTCGGCACCATATCCTCCTCGTCGTCGGCCGGCTTACTCTGCCGCACAATACGTCACCGCGTTATCTATGTTACCTATACTATCTGTGTTCTCCATGCGTTTCTGCTGAATATTTAGTAACCTTCATGGCACATCGTGAGGACATTCCTCAAATGCCAATGAGTGACAAGAAAAACGTACTCGAGTTTTTCACGAATTTTGGACATGATTCGACGCCGGAAAAATCAACTATTATCATTTTATTTCACAAATATGGCCACGTCTAAGCACATGTATACATGTACTTTAAAAAACGAGTTATTGCTGGGGTGGCTTCATGAACCAGGGTTCTACTGTTAAGCAAAGCTTGTTGCGTGAACCCTGGCCCCACCACCCGATCAATACATTCTGGTTTAACGGCACAATTTTGACCGAAAGTCTAATGTGCCGTCAATGCACCGACACGGCCGCCCGGTAGCTGGTCCCCGGCCTTATCGGGCCAGCTTTCAACTAACCCTCTTAGCCGGGGGCTAAATGCGAGAGCGTGAAGCGACTTAAGCCCTGTGCTGAGGATAGGGTAAACCAGTGCAGGCAAGCACTCTAACCAACTGAGCTACCGGGGCGGCCACTTAACATGCACCTTCAATGTTCTGAGCTTTCTAGAGCATTTATTTGGTACTTTCATAATCTCATACCACTAATCCCATACCACTAATATGAATGTATTCAGACTCCATATGCAAAACGTGACTATTCAGACTTCATGATGTTCGAACTGAAGCGATTCTTGAGCTGCGAATGTATACCTGTGTGTGCATGTGCATGTTTAACAACAGCATTTTATAGTCAACAATAAGTGTAGGTTCCTCATATTGTACTTGTGCAGACAATGCCAAGCATCAGGCCAGTTTGGCACACCTTGTCCTCGTCATCGGAGCTGTCGCTGCTGTCGCTGGACTCGGAGCTGCTGCTGCTGCCGTCGGTGGGCGAGTTCTGCTCGCTGCCGCCGTCCGTCCACACGCACTGCGCAGCAGTTGCCAGGCGTGCAGTCCAGTCGGTCACCGCCGGCGGCTCCCACTGTGTCTGCCGCGTCACCTGGCGCACAGACAGGCCGTCACCTGGCGCACAGACAGGCCGCCACCTGGCGCACAGACAGACCATCGCCTGGCGCACAGACAGGCCGTCAACTGGCGCACAGACAGACCGTCACCTGGCGCACAGACAGGCCGCCACCTGGCGCACAGACAGGCCGCCACCTGGCGCACAGACAGACCATCGCCTGGCGCACAGACTGTCAACTGGCGCACAGATAGACCGTCACCTGGCGTACAGACAGGCCGTCACCTGGCGCACAGACAGACCGTCACCTGGGGCACAGACAGACCGTCACCTGGCGCACAGGCAGACCGTCACCTGGCGCACAGGCAGACCGTCACCTGGCGCACAGACAGGCCGCCACCTGGCGCACACACAGACCATCACCTGGCGCACAGGCAGACTGTCAACTGGCGCACAGGCAGACCGTCACCTGACACACAGACAGACCATCACCTGGCGCACAGGCAGACTGTCATCTGGCGCACATACAGACCGTCATCTGGCGCACAGACAGACCGTCATCTGGCGCACAGCCAGACCGTCACCTGGCGCACAGACAGACCGTCACCTGGCGCACAGACCGTCATCTGGCGCACAGCCAGACCGTCACCTGGCGCACAGACAGACCGTCACCTGGCGCACAGACCGTCATCTGGCGCACAGACAGACCGTCATCTGGCGCACAGACATACTGGCATCTTGTGCACAGACAGATCGGTACGTGCCGCATACCGTAACTAGTCAGTCACAGACAGACTCATCTGGAAAACACACCGGGATCGTCACCTGGAGCAGACAGGGGCAGTCACCCGGAACACACGGGAACTATCGCATGTGGCACACAAGAACTGCCATATGGAGCACACAGGGACCAACGTCTATGTCACAGAGAGAGACTGTCATCTGGGGCGCATAGGGACCATCACACTGGGCACACCGGAGCAGTCATCTGGAGCCAATCAGCTATCATCAGTCTCACGTTCTTAAAACTAAGAGAGATCACCTGCCGGGAAGGAATGAGCTCAGACAATTGGCTAGCACCACTGCGGCTTCATCGTCGCCGAAGGATAGCTAGGAGCAGCCTGGTGTGTGCGGGCGGGCCCACCTGGTGGTAGTAGAAGATGCGGTCGGTGCTGTCCTTTGCCATGCGCCAGCGGGGCGGCAGGGTGACGGACGGCACGGGCGGCGGGGGCGGCGGCGGCGGCGGCTGGTCGGCGGCGGCCGGTGCCGGCACCGGCACGTTGGTGATGCTGACGTTGACCTGGGCCGGGTGGCAGTAGCACGCCAGACGGTAGCCGGCGCAGGCGTCCGCCTCTGCCGGTGCCGGCAGCCGAATCTGGCGGCCCTCGTCGTCCACGAACCTGCGGCGGCCGGTCGACGGTCAGTCGGCCCCGTCACGTGCCACCCACCAGCCGCACACTCGCACTCGATCAGGCCGTGTCTACCGGACGCGGCCCCGACAGGCCAACGGGTGCTCAACACAGCAGCGTGGTGTAGCGACACGTGTACAGCTCTAAGACTATTGTCGGCAGGCTATAGGGTCGCGAAGTGCAGAAGTCACAAGTTTGTGCAACAGCGTCTAGGTCATCTCACCATTTGAAGAGTCCTGTGGACACCAAGCATGAAGCGGTCGAGTATCTACTTGTGCATGCTGGTGTCGGGACATCAATGCATGCAAACGTTACTGATCGAGACATGCCCCATTTGCCGCCCCGGTAGCTCAGTTGGTTAGAGCACTGGCCTGCACTGGTCTCCCCTGTCCTGGCAACACAGGGTTCGAGTCGCTTCGCCCGCTCGCATTTGGCCCCCGGCCGGGAGTGTCAGTGGGGAGCTGGCCCGATAAGGCCGGGGACCAGCTACCGGGCGGCCGTGTCGGTGCATTGACGGCACGTTAAACTTTCGATCAAAATTCTGCCGTTGAACAGGAATTCGTGAATCGGGTGGTGGGCCCAGGGTTCACGCAACAAGCTCTGCTCAGCAATAGAACCCTGGTTCCTAAAGCCACCCAGCAACAACTCGGATTAAATTTATTTTTTTTAAAAAGTAGCTAAAACACCACCCCATCAGTATTAAAGTTATGAACCATGCCTGCTACTATGCTTACCGTTGGGACAATTCACCTCACTCTACGCATATAGTTCATACACACTATACTCCCCGTGCAATCAGTAGCCACACCGAGCCAGCATTACGCTACACAGCGACGGAGGATATGGTAGGCTAATCAGGTTAATCCATTCCCCAGTGGCCAGTAGGCCAGCAGTCAGTGCTGCGATAGACAATGAAGGGGACGGCGCCACGGCAGGCTAATCAGATTAATTTCGTCACCGTGAGACCGTCGGGAGCGGGCTTGCGGCAGGCTGGTTCAACAGAGGCCACTGACCGTCCCATCAGCTCCGACTGGATGAGCTCGAACAGGCCGGGCCGTCGGTCCGGGTCGGCCGCCTGTGCCGACGGGTCCGGCTGGGAGGAGGCCGCCGACTGGGCAGCCCGCTGCTGCGCCAGCTGCTCCAGATACTGCTCCGCCTGGGCCGGATCCACGGCGGCCATACCCTGCCACACACCGCACAGACGCCACTGTACCATACACGTCCCTGTACTGCTCCCCTGGGCCGGACCCACGGCGGCCATACCCTGCCACACCGCACAGACACTACTGTACCATACACGTCCCTGTACTGCTCCGCCTGGGCCGGATCCACGGCGGCCATACCCTGCCACACACCGCACAGACACCACTGTACCATACACGTCCCTGTACTGCTCCCCTGGGCCGGACCCACGGCGGCCATACCCTGCCACACACCGCACAGACACTACTGTACCACACACGTCCCTGTACTGCTCCGCCTGGGCCGGATCCACGGCGGCCATACCCTGCCACACACCGCACAGACGCCACTGTACCATACACGTCCCTGTACTGCTCCCCTGGGCCGGACCCACGGCGGCCATACCCTGCCACACACCGCACAGACGCCACTGTACCATACACGTCCCTGTACTGCTCCGCCTGGGCCGGGTCCACGGCGGCCATGCCCTGCCACACACCGCACAGACACTACTGTACCACACACGTCCCTGTACTGCTCCCCTGGGCCGGATCCACGGCGGCCATACCCTGCCACACACCGCACAGACGCCACTGTACCATACACGTCCCTGTACTGCTCCGCCTGGGCCGGGTCCACGGCGGCCATACCCTGCCACACACGCACAGACACCACTGTACCATACACATCCCTGTACTGCTCCCCTGGGCCGGACCCACGGCGGCCATACCCTGCCACACCGCACAGACACTACTGTACCACACACGTCCCTGTACTGCTCCCCTGGGCCGGACCCACGGCGGCCATACCCTGCCACACCGCACAGACACTACTGTACCACACACGTCCCTGTACTGCTCCCCTGGGCCGTACCCACGGCGGCCATACCCTGCCACACCGCACAGACACTACTGTACCATACACGTCCCTGTACCGCTCCCCTGGGCCGGACCCACGGCGGCCATACCCTGCCACACACCGCACAGACACTACTGTACCACACACGTCCCTGTACTGCTCCGCCTGGGCCGGACCCACGGCGGCCATACCCTGCCACACACCGCACAGACACTACTGTACCACACACGTCCCTGTACTGCTCCCCTGGGCCGGACCCACGGCGGCCATACCCTGCCACACCCGCACAGACACTACTGTACCACACACGTCCCTGTACTGCTCCCCTGGGCCGGACCCACGGCGGCCATACCCTGCCACACCGCACAGACACTACTGTACCACACACGTCCCTGTACTGCTCCCCTGGGCCGGACCCACGGCGGCCATACCCTGCCACACACCGCACAGACACTACTGTACCACACACGTCCCTGTACTGCTCCCCTGGGCCGTACCCACGGCGGCCATGCCCTGCCACACCGCACAGACACTACTGTACCACACACGTCCCTGTACTGCTCCCCTGGGCCGGACCCACGGCGGCCATACCCTGCCACACACCGCACAGACACTACTGTACCATACACGTCCCTGTACTGCTCCCCTGGGCCGGACCCACGGCGGCCATGCCCTGCCACACCGCACAGACACTACTGTACCATACACGTCCCTGTACTGCTCCCCTGGGCCGGACCCACGGCGGCCATACCCTGCCACACCGCACAGACACTACTGTACCATACACGTCCCTGTACTGCTCCCCTGGGCCGGACCCACGGCGGCCATGCCCTGCCACACCGCACAGACACTACTGTACCATACACGTCCCTGTACTGCTCCCCTGGGCCGGGTCCACGGCGGCCATGCCCTGCCACACCGCACAGACACTACTGTACCACACACGTCCCTGTACTGCTCCTGGGCCGGGTCCACGGCGCATACCCTGCCACACCGCACAGACACTACTGTACCATACACGTCCCTGTACTGCTCCCCTGGGCCGGACCCACGGCGGCCATACCCTGCCACACACGCACAGACACTACTGTACCATACACGTCCCTGTACTGCTCCCCTGGGCCGTACCCACGGCGGCCATACCCTGCCACACCGCACAGACACTACTGTACCACACACGTCCCTGTACTGCTCCCCTGGGCCGTACCCACGGCGGCCATGCCCTGCCACACACCGCACAGGCACTACTGTACCACACACGTCCCTGTACCGCTCCCCTGGGCCGGACCCACGGCGGCCATACCCTGCCACACACCGCACAGACACTACTGTACCATACACGTCCCTGTACTGCTCCCCTGGGCCGTACCCACGGCGGCCATACCCTGCCACACCGCACAGACACTACTGTACCATACACGTCCCTGTACTGCTCCCCTGGGCCGGACCCACGGCGGCCATACCCTGCCACACCGCACAGACACTACTGTACCACACACGTCCCTGTACTGCTCCCCTGGGCCGGACCCACGGCGGCCATGCCCTGCCACACCGCACAGACACTACTGTACCACACACGTCCCTGTACCGCTCCCCTGGGCCGTACCCACGGCGGCCATGCCCTGCCACACACCGCACAGGCACTACTGTACCACACACGTCCCTGTACCGCTCCCCTGGGCCGGGTCCACGGGGGCCATACCCTGCCACACCGCACAGACACTACTGTACCATACACGTCCCTGTACCTCCCCTGGGCCGGACCCACGGCCGCCCATACCCTGCCACACCGCACAGACACTACTGTACCACACACGTCCCTGTACTGCTCCCCTGGGCCGGGTCCACGGCGGGCATGCCCTGCCACACCGCACAGACACTACTGTACCATACACGTCCCTGTACTGCTCCCCTGGGCCGGACCCACGGCGGCCATACCCTGCCACACACCGCACAGACACTACTGTACCACACACGTCCCTGTACTGCTCCCCTGGGCCGGACCCACGGCGGCCATACCCTGCCACACCGCACAGACACTACTGTACCACACACGTCCCTGTACTGCTCCCCTGGGCCGGACCCACGGCGGCCATACCCTGCCACACCGCACAGACACTACTGTACCACACACGTCCCTGTACTGCTCCCCTGGGCCGGGTCCACGGCGGGCATGCCCTGCCACACACCGCACAGACACTACTGTACCACACACGTCCCTGTACTGCTCCCCTGGGCCGGACCCACGGCCGCCATACCCTGCCACACCGCACAGACACTACTGTACCACACACGTCCCTGTACTGCTCCCCTGGGCCGTACCCACGGCGGCCATACCCTGCCACACACCGCACAGACACTACTGTACCACACACGTCCCTGTACTGCTCCCCTGGGCCGGACCCACGGCCGCCATACCCTGCCACACCGCACAGACACTACTGTACCACACACGTCCCTGTACTGCTCCCCTGGGCCGTACCCACGGCGGCCATACCCTGCCACACACCGCACAGACACCACTGTACCATACACGTCCCTGTACTGCTCTCCTGGGCCGGACCCACGGCCGCCATACCCTGCCACACCGCACAGACACTACTGTACCACACACGCCCCTGTACTGCTCCGCCTGGGCCGGACCCACGGCGGCCATACCCTGCCACACACCACACAGACACTATTGTACCATACACGTCCCTGTACTGCTCTCCTGGGCCGTACAGGGACCACACACACACCCATCCAGCTGTTGTCTCTGACTTGTGCTGGCCACCACCAACCTGGCTGTTATATCTGACCTGTGGTGGTCACCACCCATCTGGCTGTTATATCTGACCTGTGTGGGCCACCACCCACCTGGCTGTTGTTTCTGACCTGTGCTGGCCACCACCCACCTGGCTGTTATATATGACCTGTGTTGGCCACCACCCATCTGGCTGTTATAACTGATCTGTGCTGGCCACCACTCTTCTGTCTAATGCGCCTCTAACCTGGTACACTGCCAGCTGCTGTGGGAGGGATGCCACCAGCTGGGGGTCGACGCCAGGAGCCGCCACCAGAGGCACGCTCGGGTCGCCTGGCGTGTAGGGCTTCCACGCACTGGCGCTCGGCTCCCAGTAGTACCTGCAGCAGAGGTACAGCCTGTGACACCAGGGACAGTGGAAGGGGCACCGTCACGCGCTGAAGCTCGGTCCCCAGTCCCCAGAGGTAGACATGTAGCGGAGACACAGCCAAGATACACATGGGGCACGAGAAAGAAGACCGTTTCAGTTGTCAGATGTTGGAAACGTCACTGCGAGACATGAAGTCCATGATGCGGCGCAAGGGGACCGTGAGACTAAACCTCTGACATATAATTTGCATGATTTGAACGAATGCAATTGAGGGCACAAGTATTTAGGCGCATGCGTATCATAGGAAGAATATGTCACAACATCCGGAAATGCAATGCCGAACATCACCGTAAAAAGTACCGGTGCCTGACTTTTCAATGGTACTCTTGTGGTTTCGGAGTTGTATGATAGCTTCCGACCGAGCCCATTCACCTGCTTAACGTCGTACTCAAAACAAAGAAAGCTCACGCTGTCAAGAAGAAAATTCGCACACACTACTGACCACAACGATCTCGGCATAAATGAGCAGCAACTTGGACCTTGTACTAACTCGTTGTGGATGAACAGTGACGTCGACCTAGTACATCAGCACTTGATGAATCCGAGCCACCTGGTGTTCTCCACACATCAATCTCATCCTGCATGCCCCTTTGACGCCGCTACAACACTGAAGGGGCGTACTGCGTCACCACAGACGGATGGGACTGACATATTTGAAAGCACTACGCTCATGCAATCATATATTTTAGTTTTCATTGTTTTTTTATCTCGCCTATTCATCTCACGACCTCATTATTTCTACTCAAATGCTTGAACATGTGAAATAGAAGTAAAACCCATCTTCTTTACTCTTCTCTGGAAACGAAGCTCATTATTGTCCGTGTTGTGCCGGTGGAAGTTGGAGGAAAAAGAAAACGAGTGGTGGTGGATTGGAGTTTAGGGGCGCGTCGCGAAAAGGAAAACGAACTTTCAAAGCTTCATATTTGGGCATGTGACGTATCGAGGCCAGCAATAAAAATGGATAAGGAATCAAGCCGAGACCAAAAGTGGAACACATGAATATTGCTGCCAATACTGCCAATACAAGGTCCTCGTTGTGAAATCCAAAAGAAATGCTACTACATTCATCCGCTACACACAAAATTGCTCTACAGTCGATGGCCCAAACTGCAGAGCCTGTAAGATATCATGAGTTGCCTTGATAGCCAAAGATTGTCACAGTAGTGCTTATCACCTACGGCAACATTGCAATATAACTTTCTCAGAACGTCAGGGGCGAAGAAGAGAAGTCGGCAATTCACCGATGGACTTTTTAGGGGCAATCCGCCTGTTGACGACCCAGTGAAAAGCCGGCCTCGTCTGACCGATACCGACACCCGACAACGACTCCAACAGAGCTAGTCAGCACTCCAGCACTCACTGGTAGCTCGGGTCGAAGATGGGCGTCAGGTATGGGTCGAGGCCGAGCATTGTGCAGCGCTGCTCGTGACCCAGCCAGAGCTGCTGCTGTTGACGCCGCTGGCTCTGCTCGGCCTCCTCGCGCTCCACCTCCAGCATGAACAGCTGACGGCGCTCCTCTTTGGTCATCCGACTGCGGGCAGCCACGCGGGGTGTTACATACGCGCCGTGCTAACACGCCGGCCACCCTCAGCCGCTGTTGCCGTGCGGTCAACGTTAGCAGACCCGGGTCAAGGTCCGAGCCCGGGCCTAGGCGCGGACAAATGACCAGGTCCGAACCCAGGCCAGGAGCCACGCATGGATTCTCAGTCCCAATTATGTTCACTTGCGCAATTTCCACGCAGCGCAGGGCGTGCACGGCACGCCAGCCGCCTTGGCTAAGTATTACAGGAGGACCTGCTCAGCTAACCGCAATATGCACAGCAGTTAGTGCTGGCAGTAACTAAACGTGTCTGTACAATACTTGCATAAAGCAAGATAGTAGACAGAGTATTATGAATGTAGACAAGCGTGCGACTCGGGCTCGGATTTGTGAACCGACTGCAACCGCTCTCTTCTGGCACATCATGCAGAGCAGGGACACAAAACCTGGTACTTGGGTGGCGCGAGAAGTACGATTACGGAACCATATCCTTGACGGTGAGCAGTTCAGATGATTCTTATGAGGGTTGGTAAAGATCAGAATGTGAAGACCGATTTACATTCTGAGAACAGAAAGCAGGACCTAAACGCGGAAAGGAAAATACATAAAGATTTTACAAGATGTGACGGTTTGGTCAATTGTACTACCCTCGTACAAATACAACAGTAATGTCGCAAGGGTTTCCCCTCCACTCATAATTGTACACTTCCGGGCAACCATATGTTCACATTTCACAGCCAGCAACGTGTGGCGCAGCACCTGGGCACTTACTTGTCCACGTATGTGCGGTACTTCTTGAGGCGCTGATCCGGCTGAGGCGAGTCTCGTGCCCGTTTACGCCGCTCCGGAGACCAGTCGTAGCCTTTCTTGGCACCGGCACGCCCGGAGCGTGGCTGCTGCTGCAGGTACGTCTGGTAGCCACGATCTGTCGACATAGACTGTGACAAACCACAGCACCGTCCCTATCCTAGAATGGTACCCACGGTCTGTCGACATAGACTGTGACAATCCACAGCACCGTCCCCGTCATAGAGGTGCGTCTGGTAGCCACGGTCTATCGACATGGACTGTGCCAAACCACAGCACCGTCCCCGTCATAGGGGTGCGTCTGGTACCCACGGTCTGTCGACATAGACTGACAATCCACAATACCGTCCCCGTACTCCCGTACTAGTCTGGTAGCCACGGTTGTCGCCATAGACTGTGACAATCCACAACACCGTCCCCGTCTTAAAGTCGTAGCCACAGTCTGTTGCCATAGACTGTAACAAACTACAGCAACCAGCTAATCTACGGTTGCCGTTTCCGTCCCAAAGGTACGTCTGGCAGCCAAGGTCTAGGGATAATAAAAAGGATTAATGCCACAAAAGGACGCCGGCTTCGCCCTCGCTCGTCAAGAATTTGTTGTCAAATGTTTAATATTTATTGACACTGACAGTACTATTTTCGTACTTCAGTACGAGTATAACTAGCAGTGTATGAAGAACACTTGGTCAGCCTCAGGTAGGAATAGGAAATTAAACGAAATTAAATTAAATTTCATAGAAGCCCATTCAGGTTCTTTTCGTCATCGCCTACAGACACTGTCGACTTAACTATATTCGTAAAAATAGCAAAACGTTTCTGGTGAAAATAGAACAACTTTCTCAAGTCTGGCACACATATGGATGCATGCTATTGGAAAGGCCTCCTGTGGCATAGTACAAAAGCAGCACCTAACCAGGAGACACCGGTGCTGGAGGCAGCTCCCAGGGATACCATGGTGGTTGCCGTGACGGCCGGATCGTGGCTCCAGAGCGCAGGTCCTGGGATCAGCAGGGTGGTTACCGTGACGGGCTGGATCGTGGCTTCAGCGGTAGGTCCTGGGATCAGCAGGGTGGTTACCGTGACGGGCTGGATCGTGGCTTCAGCGGTAGGTCCGGGGGTCAGCAGGGTGGTTACCGTGACGGGCCGGATCGTGGCTTCAGCGGTAGGTCCGGGGGTCAGCAGGGTGGTTAACGTGACGGGCCGGATCGTGGCTTCAGCGGTAGGTCCGGGGGTCAGCAGGGTGGTTACCGTGACGGGTCGGATCGTGGCTTCAGCGGTAGGTCCGGGGGGTCAGCAGTGTGGCTACCGTGACGGGCTGGATCGTGGCTTCAGCGGTAGGTTCGGGGTCAGCAGGGCGGTTACCGTGACGGGCCGGATCGTGGCTTCAGCGGTAGGTCCGGGGGTCAGAGTGGTTACCGTGACGGGCCGGATCACGGTCCCAGCAGTAATTCCGGAGGATATCGTGATGGTTATCGTGGCGGTGTGGATCGTGGCACCGCAGAAAGGTCCGTGGATCAGCAGGGTGGTTACCGTGGAGGTCCGGGCCGTGGCCCCGGCGGTAGATCCGTGGGTCCCGGCAGTGGTCAGCGTGAAGCCGAGGACAGTCTGTGGAAAAGGCACGGAACAAGTGGTGACGGGACGAGGCAGGAAGGGGCGGTGATAGAATTGGACGGGACGGGACAAAGCAGTGCAGGACGTGACATGGGTCGACGGGACGGGACGGAACGGGACGGGAGAATGTAACATGACAGTGGTGGGACATGTAACAGGGTCACGGAGCGAGACCGGGCAGGCAGTGCCTGGGCAGGATGAGAGGTGGAACGGGGCTGGTCGGGCCTCGAACGGAGTGTGCCAGGCCAGTCTGGTGACCAGAGGGAATACATTTCTCCACCTTACCATGACTCATTATCTTACCCAGAGGACCCACAGCCCTGGCCTCACCTTTCCGGGGACTCATCCCATTGTCCAATAAACCCACAACGCGAAGACATCGATAGCTCAGTGGCTAAGCTGAGAGTATGGGGTACCGGAGGTACGGGGTTCGATTTCCCATGATGCCTTCCGTTCCTGCAAGGGTGGGAGGTGGACAACAAACGACAACAAACACACAAACAACAAACGGCCCACAACCAAGGTCTCACCTGCTCATGGGACTGACCCCCTTTCCTGAAGGAACCACATCTCAGGTCCTTGCTTTCTACGGGTTAGCTAGGTATTAGGGCTTTAGAGTGCATCGACTACATTGGTAACTACATAGCGCCTGTGCTTTCTAAGGGGCTCGCCATTGGATCACATCTAAGGGACCACCCCCTCCCACTCCGGGGATCCACCAACCATCCGAGGGACATGAGGGACTCACCAGCCTCCTTCTCGTGCTCGCGCATGATCTCGACCCGTTCCTTTTTGGGTATCCGGAACACCTCCTGTAGTCCAGACCACGAGTCGAGCAGACGGGCGGCGAGCTCAGCCACCTGCGGACGACGATAATCAAACACCGACACCGCAACAGCCCGATACTGACACTGTTCAACTCTAATGTCGACATGGTCACGCTGTGTCTTCCGCACCCTGATACTGACACTGCCATATTGATGTCGACATGGCCACACTTCGATACTGATACTGCAACAGCCTGATACTGACACTGCTGTACTGTAATGCCGACATGGTCACCCTCCGTAACAAATACCGCCGCACCCTGATACTGACACTACCGTAGTGATGTCGACATGGCCACACTTCGATACCGCCACACCATGATACTCACACCACCGTACTGTGATGTCGACATGACCACATTCCGCTGATACCGCCGTACCGATACCGACACCACCGTACTGTAATATCTACATGGCCACTCCGATGCAGAGGTGCAGCCAGGAGGGGAGGGAGTGGCGCTTCCCCTCTTTAGGAACCAAACAACTAGATCAAACAAGAAATTGATGTTTTGCCACATAAACTCCAAATTTGGATACGCAAAGCGCCCACACAGCTGTCCGTCTCGTTGCATTGTTTGGTCGCCCCTCCCCCTTAGAAAACTCCTGGTTCCACCACTGCTCCGATACTGATACCGTCATACCCTGATACCGACACCGCCATACTATGATGCTCATGTTCACGCTCCGATATCGCAAGTGTTACACCGCCACCGCCACAGTCCGATAGGGACATTACCATACTGGTGGCGCCCACACCATTCGGTGTTTCATTGCTAGTGGAGGCAACACCGCTGGCACGCCCACACACATAGCTACAGCCGATTCACATGCAGCTGAACAAAGTTGGAAATACGGTCTTGCCCTGAATGTTTTCCGTCCAAAACTTTATCCTCTACAGGGAGATGTTCACTCCTTTTTTGCCGGAAAACGAACTAGGTTACTTGAAGATGACCGCAAGCTTATTACTGTCTGATGAGCATGCCCGAAACTGACCAGAATGTACGAAAGTCTGTTCGTGATATAAGAATCAGACAATAAATTGCCCTATCCCACTAGTGATGCTCCAACATTTCCTCTCCTAATCAAGAACCCCAAAGGATCAATCCAACCCTGTATGCCACTCAGGCCGCACAAGCGGCTGGCTGGCAAGAGTATGGCCCTGACAACGCTCTCTCGACACCAGCTACGGCCGACAGAGACAAGCGGAGCCGTGCCTCGCACTCAGCCGCACACGCGATAAACGGTGCCAGTTCGCTAGACATACGGGAAAACGACACCGGTCATACCATCGCTGGCTGGATGTCGCGCTGCTCCCGCCTGATAAATCGCGCAACAGTGACTGCCTCTCAATGCTGTCCTGAGGCCGTGCCCTGGGGCGGCCATAGTCACCTTGGTGGCGGCAGGATGCTCGGCTGCCTGGTCGGACGGGGTGTGGTCACTGGCCGTGTCCGTGTCAGGGGTGGCGGCCGCCGACGACCAGCGCTCCACCACCGACAGCACACGACTGTCGTTGAGCGTCGTCTTGTTTGGGATGGGCAACACGGCCAGCGTCTGCAGGATCTGCGCACAGGTTGGATCAGGTCAGCCACGCTGCTGTTGTACAGCCACAGGTCAGGTCAGTCACGCCGCTGCTGTGCAGTCACAGGTCAGATCAGTCACGCTGCTGCTGTACAGCCACAGGTCAGGTCAGTCACGCTGCTGCTGTACAGCCACATGTCAGGTCAGTCACGCCGCTGCTGTGCAGTCACAGGTCAGATCAGTCACGCTGTTGCTGTACAGGCACAGGTCAGGTCAGTCACGCTGTTGCTGTTGAAGCAAAGCTTCCTGTGGGGGACACTTGGAACACGGAAATCCCCCCGTTCATGTAGCGGCAGGTACCGCGACGGAAGTCGTCGTCGCTGCTAACTCGGCAATCACCGCCAGCCGGGCTGTCGATGTCAGTGTCTATTGTGACCCCTCCCCTCTGATCAAGTAACCCCGGCGCCGTCGACCGCCGCGGACGCCGCTGTCTCTGATGTCTGACGGAAGTTGACGTGTCAGTGTCTGACGGTCGGATGTGGCCGTCATGGGTGTATGATGATGTGACAGCCTGTTCTGGGCCGTAGCGCCACGAACTAGCGGTTTCAGCTTACGTAAACATGTTATGGGTTAATGTGTCTGTCGCCAGTCGTAGAGTCGGCCGACCGGGGCCGAGGCTCAGAGGCGTCTGAGCTGACGGAATGTTTGATACAGTCTGACCCGCTGCTGTAGTGCATCGACTCCGGGCATTGCTCTGATTAGTTCAGAGCCGCGTGACGATGACGTGTCTCCTGGCGTGTAGCCAAGGGCGGATCCCCTGAAGCTATATAGCCGCCGAGCGAGACGGATCGCTCTCTGTTTAGACCTCACCTGACTCTCTCTCTCTGTCGCTCACTCTACGTGGACGCCGCAGGGCGGCTGGCTGTGGTCAGTCGCCCCGGGCTGACTACTGCAGGTATGTCTGGAACTAACTGTTTGAAATCGCTGTATAACTGTCGAGATGTAAGCTTGTAAGATGGGAGTAGTATGTTTGAAGATCGATCTGTGTACAAGTTGGAGATTGCGTGTGAACGTTGCTAACAAGAGATTGAGATGATATCAGACTGAGTATATATGAAGACCTGGATGCAGATATGTGTGAGACGGCTCAGAGCTCTGAGCTGGAGATTCAGAGTTATGGACATTATAACCGGGTTCACAAAATCGCGAACGTCGAGGTCCTGTAGACTATTTCACGTGCCTATAGAAGTTTACATCAGACAAAGTTTGAAATGTCTGAGAAAGCTCTGGGGAGCAAAACTTCCTTACACTGTACAGGCACAGGTCAGGTCAGTCGCGCGGATGCTACACAGCTGTCGGACGGGGCAGTCACACAGCTCACGTCCAATCACGGGTCAGACCAGTGACATGGCTGACATTACGATTCATCTAACCGAACGCACGAGCTTCACACAAGTGCTTCGTTAGCTTTGCAGGTGGCCAGGCTGATGACGAAAAGGATCGAGTTTCTCACCTGCAGCCGGAAGCGATGCGAGTCGAGGTTGGTGGCGTCGTGTGGCGTGGGCGCGCTGGCCATCCAGCTCCAGATCAGCCGCAGTCCGTGGTAGTCGAGAAATAACCGTCTGCCGGCCAGTGTGCACCCGTCACAAACGTGAGCTCAGCGACGGACACGCGAGTCAGGCATCCTCCAATCGATACTCAGGGTCAAAGACTACAAGTAGTGAACAGCCACACCCGTACAGAGTCGGACACCATGGGTGGTGAACATACACACGTGTACAGAGTCGGACACCAGGGGTGGTGAACATACACACGTGTACTCAGAGCCACACACCAGGGGTGGTAAACATACACACGTGCACTCAGCCACACACCGGGGGTGATGAACATTCACACGTGCACTCAGAGCCACACACTGGGGACGGATAACAACCACACCTGTCAACAAGGCCACGCACCAGGGGGCCGGGGGGACAGCTACATCTGTGTACAAAGATATGAGACGCAGCCTGGCGGTTCCTTGTCAAATAGCAGGTAGTTCCAAGACAAGGTTTTAGTGCCACTATGTTCAAAAGTTTTGGTACACAATGGAAATCAGTGATCTGGATGTCGAAGGGTTTATTATGTTAGCATGCAATGCTGCACAAGATCCCAATGACTACACCAGAAAACAGACAGCACAACGTTATAGCATGCCATCAAGTGTCAAGTAAACCGCCATACATAAATATTGCGGACGTGTCTCACCGTCCCCTTACAGACCTCAAATCGGAGGGTATCAGGTGGCGGTGGTGGATTGGGGCTTAGGGGCGCGTCGACATCCAGGGTCATTTTGTGCCCATAACTGTAGTATACTCAATCTACGGTGCTACTATCATAGCTGGGAGTATCAGGTCGCACCCTGTCACCACAAATAGCTGTGACATTGTACATTATCGACCAAGACCGAGTACTACCATGGCACCAGCTGTGTAGCAGTGTGACGCCATGGGTTACCTGCATGGCTGGTCGGCGGAGTATGCCGTAGCACCCGCTGTGTAGCAGTGTGACGCCATGGGTTACCTGCAGGGCTTGTCGGCGGAGTATGTCATGGCACCAGCTGTGTAGCAGTGTGACGCTGAGGGTTACCTGCAGGGCTGGTCGGCGGAGTATGCCGTGGCACCAGCTGTGTAGCAGTGTGACGCTGTGGGTTACCTGCAGGGCTGGTCGGCGGAGTATGCCTAGCACCAGCTGTGTAGCAGTGTGACGCCGTGGGTTACCTGCAGGGCTGGTCGGCAGAGTTGTCGTAGCACCAGCTGTGTAGCAGTGTGACGCGGGTTACCTGCAGGGCTGGTCGGCGGAGTATGTCGTAGCACCAGCTGTGTAGCAGTGTGACGCTGAGGGTTACCTGCCTGTCGGCGGATTGCCGCACCAGCTGTGTAGCAGTGTCGCTGAGGGTTACCTGCATGGCTGGTCGGCGGAGTATGCCGTAGCACCCGCTGTGTAGCAGTGTGACGCCATGGGTTACCTGCAGGGCTTGTCGGCGGAGTATGTCATGGCACCAGCTGTGTAGCAGTGTGACGCTGAGGGTTACCTGCAGGGCTGGTCGGCGGAGTATGCCATGGCACCAGCTGTGTAGCAGTGTGACGCCGTGGGTTACCTGCAGGGCTGGTCGGCGGAGTATGCCATGGCACCAGCTGTGTAGCAGTGTGACGCCGTGGGTTACCTGCAGGGCTGGTCGGTGGAGTGTACCGTGGCACCAGCTGTGTAGCAGTGTGACGCTGTGGGTTACCTGCAGGGCTGGTCGGCGGAGTATGCCATGGCACCAGCTGTGTAGCAGTGTGACGCCGTGGGTTACCTGCAGGGCTGGTCGGTGGAGTGTACCGTGGCACCAGCTGTGTAGCAGTGTGACGCTGAGGGTTACCTGCAGGGCTGGTCGGCGGAGTATGTCGTAGCACCAGCTGTGTAGCAGTGTGACGCCGTGGGTTACCTGCAGGGCTGGTCGGCGGAATATGCCGTAGCACCAGCTGTGTAGCAGTGTGACGCTGAGGGTTACCTGCAGGGCTGGTCGGCGGAGTATGCCGTAGCACCAGCTGTGTAGCAGTGTGACGCCGTGGGTTACCTGCAGGGCTGGTCGGCGGATATGCCATGGCACCAGCTGTGTAGCAGTGTGACGCTGTGGGTTACCTGCAGGGCTGGTCGGCGGATATGCCGTAGCACCAGCTGTGTAGCAGTGTGACGCTGTGGGTTACCTGCAGGGCTGGTCGGCGGAGTGTACCGTGGCACCAGCTGTGTAGCAGTGTGACGCTGAGGGTTACCTGCAGGGCTGGTCGGCGGAGTATGCCGTAGCACCAGCTGTGTAGCAGTGTGACGCCGTGGGTTACCTGCAGGGCTGGTCGGCGGAGCGTATCAGGTCCAGCAGGGTGTGACGGTCGGCGTCGCTTTCTGCACGCACCATCAGTCGCGACAGCTCCAGAGTGTGCTGCTTCGACTTCAGCCCTGACGCCACCAGCTTACTAATCTCGCTCTCCAGCTTGAAATGAGACGAGCTCACATCACACACAGTTCCATGCCATGGCAAGAAGTGGTGGCACATTGGTGTCATAATTTGACGTGGTGGTAAATTCATGTTTTAATTTTTTAAAGTGGTGGTATGTTGGTGTCATAATTCGACGTGGAGGTGGTGGTGGTGGTGGCGGATGTGTCTCCGGGCGCGTCTACTGCGTTGGTCATTTTGCTCCCATTCTATATCATACATAATACACACAATTCGACGTGGTGGTAAATTCATGTTTTAATGAAATGCGGTGGCACGTTGGTGTCACAATTCGATGTGATGCTACGTTTAATGCTTCGATGTTTTAATGAGAAGTGGTGTTAAAATGCTGTCAAAGTGAGATGGTGCTACGTTGATGTCATAATGGCATGTGGTGACATCTTCATGCTATGCGATGGCGCTGCCTTGATGCCATGACACGTGGTGTTATGTTAATGTACCGATGTCATGGTGAGATGTGATATTATGTCGGTGTAACGATGATAATTGGCGGGACGCCGACGTCAGGGCGACCTACTGCGGCAGGCCGATGCTATGTCAGCACCAAGTTTACACGCATCGGAATGACCCAGCCACTACTCGACCCGGCAGCGACAGTCGGTCCGGACGATTCATCATGTGACGCCACCTGGGGCTCACGCCCACTCACGTCTCTCTTCTCGGCGTCCTTGCGTTGTTTGGCGCGTTTGGTGGGCGGTGGTGGCCGCGGTGCGGCGAGGTCGGCCACCTTGTCTGCGCCCTCGACCTCGTCCGGCTGCTGCTCGTCCTCCGGCTCGGGCTCATCCTCGTCCTCGTCCTCGTCGTCGGTCTGCTCGTCCGTCTTGGCGCCGATCCAGCCGCGACATATGGACGAGCCGCAGAAACACTTCTGCGCCTCCTTCCCGTACCTTCGAACACGGCAACATTATCGCCATCTGTGGTCCGCAGACGGCGGAGAGCCTGCTACCTGAGTGTTTGATAACTTATCGGCCAGATTATCGTCATCTGTGGTCCGCAGACGGCGGAGAGACTGCTACCTGAGTGTTTCCTTACTTCACGGCTTGATTACGGCCATCTGTGGTCCGCAGACGGCGGAGGGCCCGCTACCTGAGTGATTACTTCACGGTCATATTACCGGCATCTGTGGTCCGCAGATAGCGGGGGGCCTCCTGCCTGACTGTTTCATTACTACGCGGCAAATCTAAGCATTTAACGTGACAATAGGCCCATGCATACACAACAACGCAATGACACTCAACGAATACTTTCGACCATTTATTCACATACACACATTCTTCAATGTGGAGATACTTTCAGCTTCATGTCCAAAACCAAATTACAACATTAAAATGACAACGTTTTGACACATATTCAGATTATAATATAGTTAATAGTGAAACACTCAGGGACTACCATACCCCAACCATTAGCTTAAAAACGTTCACCTGAATTTGTTCCCAGGCAGTGCAACATATTGGGTACCATCACACAATGCAGCTTCTCTCAGAGGCGTCAATATATGCATGCTACCAAATACTTACTACACTGCACACGAATACCCATTACAAAACACCACATACTGTTCCACATACATATTATAACACATACACATTTTATCACATGCATATTATACTTCCATTGTATTCACTGAACTTTGAACTTTGAATGATGCGAACCCCATTGAACGCTCATAGAAATGAAAAGGGAGCATGACAAAAGGTGAAAAACGAAACAAAAAGCAACCACAATTATGAAAAAGAAAATGTGCATCCCTCTGCATGCACAATATTATATGACAACCATGTGCATAATCAACTTGTAGAGGGGACAAGCACAAGTTAATTAACAAGTGCCCCTCAGCTGTATGGCTGGCAGTAAGTCGAGTGGCATCCGTGGTCAGTGTGGCAGGGGGGAGGGGCAGGATGTCGCTTAGTCAGCGTTTGTTTATTGCTGGTTCATTGGGTGGTTCACGACGCACTTTACGCACATTCACGGCTGATGACGCCGCCTACACTGTTTCGCCGGCGGACCGTGGAATTTGGAAATGTCCCGAGCGGCGCGAGTGTCAATCGCTTAGTCAGTGCAATTTCATGTAGACCACCTACCTCTGTAGCTGGTAATCAAAGGTGATTTCTTCTCCGATCGCCACCGGCCGACGCGTGAAAAAGCCCACACGGAGCTCCCCGTTTACGGTCCACTGAAACATGGTAAGACATGGTACAACATCACAGTGCTAAAATAACGTTTTTCTTGTTAGGCGTGAGATGTGAAATGGAGTACAGTAGGATACCTAAATTCGCAACAGAAACAATACCCTTTAGCATACCTGATAACTTATTCAAATATAATTCTGATCCAACAGTGTACTCATATGTGACCTTTTTCTTGTGTGTGGCGATACCTATTTAGGGTTAACAATTTTAGTGACAACGACGCAAAATGCCTATACTATCAACTGATATTGTATATCAGACCACATCATAGGCAAGCATTTTACGCGGAATTGTGCTAAGAGATCTTTGTGCATCACAATTTACAATGGTATCAGCATGATGCTTATCAACAAGATACTGTTATAAATTAGATATGAAGGCTTCATAACGACTCATCACGAAACACGATATCGATATTCGGCTGGGAGGGATGTCAAATCAATGTTCAGAAAGTGGCATATTCCACCCTATTTCACGAATAATTTATAACTGCCACAGCATCTGACTACCATGGCGTCACATCTGGCCACTGTCATAGTATCACATCACACTATCTGGCCATCACAGTACTACAGCATATGATCACCGCGATAACAGTCTGGCCAGCACACTACTGCTGTATTTAGTTACCACAGTACTATAGCACCTGGTCACCATGACACCACAGCATCTGACCATCACAGTACTACAGCGTCAGGTTACCATGAAAACACAGCATCTGGTCATCACAGTGAAGTAGCATCTACCCAACACAGTAACATAGCATTTGGTCACCATAGTATTACAGCATCTGACCACCACAGTGCTGCAGCATCTGGTCACTATGGTACCACAGCATCCAGTCACAACAATATATTATTGTTGTTACCAAAATGTGTTGTTCTTCCTAAGTTGTACAAAGCAATTGGATAAAATTTCCAATTTGGCTTTAAAAAAATGGCGCACAACCAATAACTTTCTACACGAACCTCTACATGCCCATAATAATTTTCCATTCTTACATCTTTTTCTGCTCCTGCACACAAAGCAAATAAGAACGAAAACATCAAAGAATTGGATAGCATCATGTTAAACATTTCTGTTCTTATCAACGATTTTGATGATTTTAGGTAGAAAACTGCCTTGCCTTGACTTGAAACTCCATACTTCACCTTCTCTTCCCTTGATTGTTCACTTATATACCATCATTAGAATAATTCCCAGCTCTAGCAACCAAGTTCGAAATATATTTTAGGACCATGCACCAAAAGGCCCACGAGTTGAGTCCTGGCGGCGCGACCTGTTAGGCGTATCTCTATGTATCACCACGATACATAGAGAAGACCAAGCTGATAGAGACGACACCAGGTTGTGCTGCTCCCTTTCTCTGTCACCTATATATGCTAGCTGGGCGCACCTTTTGTGTCTCCGAGTTGGGGTCGCAGCTGTGGTTGATGAAGCGCGAGTCGTTGCCCTTCTCGGTAGCGTCGATGACGGCGTCGGCCTTGAGTGCCATGAAGTAGTAATGGTGGTACTTGAGCCGGTCATACTCTGCCGTGCGACGTCGGAACTCATCGCCGTCCAGTACCTGCCGGACGGAGGTGGTCATGGGCATACTGCTCACGCCAGCATGGTTCGTCAGTCACAAACTCTTTCCCGCCCTTCAAATACTAGCTCCCGCCACTTACGGCCGATGATACAATAGCAGCCAGATAATGCATAACAACCAAATCATGTGTATGGTTGCTATAGGTATGATACATATCAACCGGATCTGATTATGTGCTACCCTTGTGAAAGTGATGTCGGGGCTGTGCATCCCAGATCGACTGGTGAACATACCAGGCCACGGCGAACACCGATCTCATAGGCAAGAAAAACGGTGGGGTCGTGTCGGTATCCCAGAAGTCAACACAAAGCTGATATCAACTCCGCGAGTTGATTAGATCACCCAGTTACTCAGCACGCGCCCTCCGCAGAATTCCAGTGGGTGACGGTGAAGCTTAGCCGCAGGCTTGCAAATATCATCGAGTGTTCTTACTGCTCCCCCCCCCTCCCACACACACACCATTGTCACACGATCACCAACTATGACGTCATCGGGGGAGCAGATTCAATCAGTCGTCGCCGTCTATTCACAGTGCGTGCAGGCGACCCTGTCACCAACCATTCTGCACAGCTACGACTATATGCTACTATGATACCTCTGAACGGTGATGATTAGCCAAAACTCAAAATGTTGTAAATTTCGCTGCTCTTGTGGTCTTCGTCTGATATCTGAAGCATACCCGATATCGGCGGAATATCAGCATATCTTATGTGCTACAGTCGCTCGCATGGATCAGTTCAAAGTACCCGGTCGCCATGTCTAATGCCAACACAGTGGACGTTATCCTCCGATCTCAGCAGTCAGTTGATCTGTCCCACGTTATCCTTCCAACTCAGCAGCCAGTGGGTCTGTCCCACGTTATCCTCAGATCGCGGCAGCCAGTGGGTCTGTCCCACGTTATCCCCCTACCACGGCAGCCAGTGGGTCTGTCCCACGTTATCCCCCCTATCACAGCAGCCAGTTGGTCTGTCCCACGTTATCCCCCTACCACGGCAGCCAGTGGGTCTGTCCCACGTTATCCTTCCAACTCAGCAGCCAGTGGGTCTGTCCCACGTTATCCTCCTATCACAGCAGCCAGTGGGTCTGTCCCACGTTATCCCCCTATCACGGCAGCCAGTGGGTCTGTCCCACGTTATCCTCCTATCACAGCAGCCAGTGGGTCTGTCCCACGTTATCCCCCTATCACGGCAGCCAGTGGGTCTGTCCCACGTTATCCCCCTATCACGGCAGCCAGTGGGTCTGTCCCACGTTATCCTTCCAACTCAGCAGCCAGTGGGTCTGTCCCACGTTATCCTCCTATCACAGCAGCCAGTGGGTCTGTCCCACGTTATCCTCCTATCACAGCAGCTAGTGGGTCTGTCCCACGTTATCCTTCCAACTCAGCAGCCAGTGGGTCTGTCCCACGTTATCCTCCTATCACAGCAGCCAGTGGGTCTGTCCCACGTTATCCTTCCAACTCAGCAGCCAGTGGGTCTGTCCCACGTTATCCTCCTATCACAGCAGCCAGTGGGTCTGTCCCACGTTATCCTCAGATCGCGGCAGCCAGTGGGTCTGTCCCACGTTATCCCCCTATCACGGCAGCCAGTGGGTCTGCCCCACGTTATCCTTCCAACTCAGCAGCCAGTGGGTCTGTCCCACGTTATCCTCCTATCACAGCAGCCAGTGGGTCTGTCCCACGTTATCCCCCTATCACGGCAGCCAGTGGGTCTGTCCCACGTTATCCTCCTATCACAGCAGCCAGTGGGTCTGTCCCACGTTATCCCCCTATCACGGCAGCCAGTGGGTCTGTCCCACGTTATCCTCAGATTTCAGCAGCCAGTGGGTCTGTCCCATGTTATCCTCCTATCACAGCAGCCAGTGGGTCTGTCCCACGCTGTACCCCGATCACAGCAACAAGTTGGTCCGTCCCAGAGCATATCGGACAATTACGAGCATGCGAATGAGTCACCAGGAAATCGCACATGCTAAACGTGACACACACTCATAACTCCGGCAAGAGCACCTTGAACACCGAGTACAATGCCCGTGTTGCACAGCACGAGCAGCATTGATCGTTAGGTGGTTCCAAGCGTGCCACCGAAGTAAAGTGCTGTTCTTACCTTAATTCAGCCAGTGATGTCAGATTGTACTGTATGTGATCAACGGAGTGTAGTGTCTTAGAATGCAGGTTATTGCGTATCTTTTCATTTTTGCATTAAATGTATCGCAAAGGAAATCACGAAGTCATTTTGTGCATCTCGCTTGCTTGTGCAAGCACAATAAATAGCAAAATAATTACCTGTTCTGTACAACTAGGAATCTGATCAATTCGCAGCAAAACACCCACCCAGACCATATTGCCATATAGAACATATTGCCCCGAACCCAAAATATCCTTACGATTGTCTTGCTTCCTAGCTATATTATAAATCTGCCAGTGTTGAACTGCGGCCATGACCAAAGCCATGCCTAGGCTTCCAATTTTCTTCAAACTTCAAATGAGTAACGATTTTCTGCATTGACACAAGCTAAAAAAAAATATTAATCGCATCACGAGTTACTCACATGCTCGCAAGCTGAAAGGAACATTTTTTTTAGGTGACTGCGCATGATTAAAGATTTTGATGACGATAGTGCAACCATATTATCATTCTGCTTACACACACTGCCAATGAAATGCCCCAGTTGGTCGAAAGCGCGTCGTTATTCGAGTGTTCCTCACCTCGCCCACGTATTCGTAGATGAAGGAATTGGCGGGCATATCCGTATCGGCGCGTAGACCGTACCCCTTCAGCTCCGTCTTGAACACACTCGTAGGGCAGCGCTCCTTCCTCGTGAACCGCTTGTTGGAGCATCGGTCACCCAGCGGGCATCGCGGCCCACTGTCGGACAGTGGCCGAGACGCGGTCACAGCTCTGAACATACACCACCCTGCCAGTGGGCTGCCGGGAGGTGGACAAGGGAGCGGCGGGACGATGCATCACAAGTCAGCCGACCGTCTGTCTGTCTGTCGGGAGGTGGACAAGGGAGCGGCGGGACGAGGCATCACATGTCAGCCGACCGTCTGTCTGTCTGTCGGGAGGTGGACAAGGGAGCGGCGGGACGAGGGATCACATGTCAGCCGACCGTCTGTCTGTCTGTCGGGAGGTGGACAAGGGAGCGGCGGGACGAGGCATCACATGTCAGCCGACCGTCTGTCTGTCTGTCGGGAGGTGGACCGAGGCAGCGGGAGGACGAGGAGTCACAAGTCAGCCGGCCGTCTGTCTGTCTGTCGGGAGGTGGACCGAGGCAGCGGCAGGACGAGGCATCACAAGTCAGCCGGCCGTCTGTCTGTCTGTCCGGGGTGGACCGAGGCAGCGGCAGGACGAGGAATCACAAGTCAGCCGGCCGTCTGTCTGTCTGTCCGGGGCGGACCGAGGCAGCGGCAGGACGAGGCATCACAAGTCAGCCGGCCGTCTGTCTGTCTGTCCGGGGCGGACCGAGGCAGCGGCAGGACGAGGCATCACAAATCAGCCGGCCGTCTGTATGTCGGGAGATGGACCGAGGCAGCGGGAGGACAAAGCATCACAAGTCAGCCGGCCGTCTGTCTGTCTGTCTGTCGGGAGGTTGACAAGGCAGCGGGAGGACGAGGCATCACAAGTCAGCCGACCGTCTGTCTGTCTGTCGGGAGGTGGACCGAGGCAGCGGCAAGACGAGGAATCACAAGTCAGCCGACCGTCTGTCTGTCTGTCGGGAGGTGGACCGAGGCAGCGGCAGGACAAAGCATCACAAGTCAGCCGACAGTCTGTCTGTCTGTCGGGAGGTGGACCGAGGCAGCGGGAGGACGAGGCATCACAAGTCAGCCGGCCGTCTGTCTGTCTGTCGGGAGGCGGACCGAGGCAGCGGCAGGACGAGGCATCACAAGTCAGCCGACCGTCTGTCTGTCTGTCGGGAGGCGGACCGAGGCAGCGGCAGGACGAGGCATCACAAGTCAGCCGACCGTCTGTCTGTCGGGAGATGGACGGAGGTAGCGGCGGGACAAGGCTGCACATGTCAGCCGACGGCCAGTCTGTCTGTCAGGACGGGCGCGAGGAGGGAGAGAAAGGGCGGTACCACGGGGTACCACACGACAGCAGGCGGCAGGTCTGTCTGTCTGTTTGTCTGTTTATTTGTCAGTTAGTTATTTGGGCTCTAGGGCGATTCGACCAGACTTGATCATTCGCGCCCATTGTCTGTATGTCTGTCGTCTGTCTTTCTATCTGCCTGTCTGTCTGTCTGCACGTCTGTCTGTCTGTCTGTCTGTCTGTCTGTCTGTCTGTCTGTCTGTCTGTCAGGACGGACAGATGGAGGCATGGAGGCGATTGGTGAAGACTAACATCATCCACTAAAAATAAGTTTTCCTTTCGCTCCAAGTGACACAAAAGTTCAAACCTGAAACCAAAAGCATCTAGACACGATATCGCCTGTCGACCGGAATGAGGCGACCCTTACCATTCTATCATGAGGAGGCGGTTGAGGCAGTCCTCCCCACAGCCCATATCGCCACGCTCCGCCTCTTCGGGCGATTGGCAGCAGTCACACACCATTCGACGCGCCTCCTTCTGCTGCTTGGTGGTTTTCTGTTTCTTCAGCCAGATCACGTCCGGAATGACCTGGCGTGGAAGGGATGTCAGCCGCCGTTCACATTTCCGCGCCCGATGATTGTAAGTTATTTTTGTGGCGGCCGTCGATATTGGTTATAATAAAATTGAAAACGTGCCTTGCAGGAGGCAATTTGTTTCCTTTCGTTCGTCTCGGAATACATTCGGCCGATACAGATGCCAATTGGAAGGGAGTTAGCTGATAAAATCATGGATCCCAAATTACATTAGTGTAGGTGTACATGTGTACATTACATCGCATCAGTCAACCGAAATAAATAAATGAACAAGCAGGTTCTGTGGCCAAGATACAACTGAGTGCATCACTTCGCAGTACGGAAAGGTAATGACCATTTTTACACCCACCCACTAACTTCTGCTCTAGGTAAGATGGAGAGATGCAGTAAGCAGCATGATGTAACAACACCCTTGAACATCTAGTTACTTGAAATATTTTATATCTTTTGGTTCGCCTTTCCAGTCAGATGAGGTAGGCCATGTCGGCGTGTAGTAAGTCACCCATCAGCAGTTCCCGAAACATGGGCGTAAAACGCATGCGATTTCGTATTTCGATAGCGATGATATACAAACTGACGACTTAGTCTAACACAGCTGACACGCATAAATGTCGTCACGAATTCCGTCGAGGTAAATATCTCAAATATATGAATTGTTGAAAATGGCAATTTTGAAACAGATGGCACTAAGTAGAAAGTAATCAGTGCCGAGAAACTAAAACCAAATGTTTTCCACCCTCATTGAGAATGGTGAAGACATTTTTTGTGAACATTTTCTCGACGTTTTCGAAAAAGCAAGTTTTCTAATGTGCTTGGGATCCAATCACATCAGATATGAGCCAGGCATGTGCAATTACCTGTATTTAGGCTTTCTCTTTGCAATATTCCACAATTACGAATTCCATGCCTCGACGCCTGGAATACATGTGCCTTCTGGACGTTCGATGCCATATATCGGTGGGTTTGCCTGATATTCATTTGTAACTCTTTGAAGTTTTTAGTGGGTGTAATTGTTTACTACATATAGTCTGGGTACACAAAGATACTGGGTAGCAATACAGCTACACACACACTTTTTATAGATTAAACCTTCATGTGATCTAGGGATTTGACCTGCGGTGATATTTAGTATTTTTGCAACTTCCATTGATGATTTCATTTTCACTTTTGATTGTATCTTGCATGGTTTGTTATGGCAAATGTTTCAATTCACATCTGAAGACCACATTGAGACGATGTCATGACCTGAAATTGGCTCGTTCTAACACAGTTATCTTACAATAGTTCCAGATCACATGCTGCCTTCATCTGGTGTATCGATCAGCATACATGCATGATGTCATGTGTGTTCGGAGGTGCATAATTAGATATAAAAAAACATCGTATTGTCAGCAGAACACACACCCGACCACCCGACATCGGCAACCCAGCTGCAGTTTACATTCGGGGAGCTGTCAATGCTGCAAGTCTCGAATTATATAATTTAAGGACGCACAATCACAGGTCATTAAAGCACACCACTCCATAGCGTACTTCGCTGGTATCTCTGGGGATAAAAATGTAGGCTTGCACTTTTGCTTACATTCCGACACCACTGCCAGCGCATATGCTACCAGTGTCCAAATTTATAACAACCAAAACAAGACAACACAGACATACCTTAAAATTCCTGAGTTTGTTGAGATCTTTATCTCTGATGGCATCCACTCGACTGTCCTTGTACTTGGATTTAGGAAGCACCGCGGACAGATCTTGCTTCGTATGAGGTTTGAACTCGGCCTCCCTCCTGGCCACTGGTTTGGACTCGCCCTCTGTCCTGGCCGCTGACTTGGACTCGCCCTCTATTCTGGCAGCCGGCTTGGATTCGCCCTCTGTCCTGGCCGCAGACTTGGATTCGCCCTTGAGCTTGGCGGCAGGTGTGGTCGGCTTGCTTGAAGCTGTGGTGGCGCGGGTCGACACGGGCGGTGGCAGGGGGATGTTAAGCGGGTCCAGACAGGCGTCCTGCAGCCGCCCGGCGTCCGTCTCCGCTGAAGGCGACAGCCGCCCCACTGCCGGCACGGCCGCGTCCTGTGGCGGCGGCGGCCAGGCGGCCGCCACAGGCCGGGCCTTGTTCTGAGACGGTAGACTGGCGGCAGTGTCCTGTGGTGGCGGTGGCCAACTGGCCACTACTGACCGGGCCTTGCTCTGAGACAGTAGAATGGCGGCCGCGTCCCGAGACAGCAGACTGGGCGCTGTTTTCTGAGGCGGCGGACGGGAGGAAGTTTTCTGAGGGGGGAGACTGGAGGCCGTCTTCTGAGACGGCATACTAGAGGCCGACTTCTGAGGCGGCAGACTGATAGCTTCCACGGGCCGAGCATTGCCCTTTGGCGGCAACAGTGCGTCCTGGCGCACCACCACGGGCTGGCACCCGGTGATGACGGCACCGTCGGCGGCCGCCGCCAACTGCGACTGCGTCATCAGTCGCACTGAGCCGGCCAGACTGGGCAGCGAGGTGCCAGTCGCGCCGCCAGACTGCACCACCAATGGCGAGCTGGCTACCACCGCGCGCAGCAGCGATGCGGCCGGCGACTGGACGGGCCGGGCACACGCTCGCCGCTGCCCGCCGTACCTGTTGACAACGCGCTGCGCGAGCATGCTGCCCTCGGGCCCACTGTCCGACTCGCTGTACTGCGGGCTGGCGGCGGCCTCCGACAGTCCCGACTGGACCGCCTCGGGCGTCTGGCCGTCCGATAGACTGCCGTCGTCGTACTCGAACAGGCCGAGGAACGGCGACGAGCCGTCCTGGCGCGGTTGGCCGGCGTCGCCGTCATCCGTGGGCGACGAGATGTCCATGTCGACCGGCGACCGCAGCTCGCCGCTGTCGGTCTGCTGGCCAGCCGACGGCAGGCCTACGTTAGAGTGGTCCATGGCGTCAAGTGGCGGCTGGCACGCCTCGGGACACACAGCAGGCGCCGCAGCAGCCGCCGAGCCGTCCCCCGGCGTGTTCTTCACGTCAGTCGGCGAGCACCCGCCCGTCGTCTCCGCCAGGTTCAGCGTCTTCAGTCGCTCGTCCAGCGGCGGTGGCGGTGGCGGCAGCGATCCGTCCTGCGGGCTGGCCGAGCCAGGATGCGAGGAGGCGGGCAGCTGTGGGGGGAGTGGCTCGTCCCCGGGTGACAGCGGCCACACCGGGCTCTGCGGCGGGGACGAGGACGATTCGTCCGGCTCTTGGGGCGGGATGATGCGCTTTCCCGAACTGGGAGGCGGCGGCCACAGCTCGTCCAGCTCGCTCGGCTCCAGGTCATCGTCGTCTGAGTAGCCATGCAGTGGCTCACTGCTGCTACTGACAGTCGGGGATCGGTCTCCGGCCGGCACACACGCGTTGTTCGGGACGTCCTGCGGGCACCCACGCGGCGATTCACTGCTGCTACTGGCAGCTGGGGATCGGTCTCCGGCCGGCACACACGCGCTGCTTGGGACGTCCTGCGGGCACGCACGCGGCGGCTCACTACTGCTACTGGCAGCCGGTGATTGGTTTCCCGCTCGCGCACATGCGCTGCTTTGGGCGTCCTGCGGGCACCCTCGCGGCGGCTCACTGCTGCTACTGGCAGCCGGGGAACCAACCGGTGCACACGCGCTGCTTGGGACGTCCTGCGGGCACCCTCGCGGCGGCTCACTGCTGCTACTGGCAGCCGGGGAACCAACCGGTGCACACGCGCTGCTTGGGACGTCCTGCGGGCACCCTCGCGGCGGCTCACTGCTGCTACTGGCAGCCGGGGAACCAACCGGTGCACACGCGCTGCTTGGGACGTCCTGCGGGCACTCTCGCGGCGGCTCACTGCTGCTACTGGCAGCTGGGGATCGGTCGGGTGCCATCACGCACGCGCTGGTTCGGCTCGTGTCTGAATCAGTCTTGGACGGGAGCGACGGGAAGCTGCAGGCATTGTCGTCAGCGTCCGGCAGCGGTTGAGGTGACATCGGCGCGTCCGACGGTTGGCTGGTCCACTGGGCCGCTTGTGGCTGATGGTGTTCGGGCTCGTCCCGGCTCTCCTGGCCATCACAACTCTCCAGCCCATCGCGGCTCTCCTGCCCATCACGACTCTGCTGTCCATCACAACTTTCCTGTCCATCACGGCTCTCCTGACCAGCACGACTTTCCTGACCAGCACGGATCTCCTGCCCATCACGGGTCTCTTGACTAGCACGACTTCCCTGACGAGCACCGGTCTCCTGACCAGCACGGCTCTCCTGCCCATCACGAATCTCCTGGTCAATATACATCGCCTGCTCATCACGACTCTCCTCAACACGGCTTTCCTTGCCAGCACGACTCTCCAGCCCATCATGGCTCTCTTGACCAACACAGCTTTCCTGTCCATCACAGCTCTCCTGGTCAACAAAACTCGCCCGCTCGTCATGACCCTCCTCAACACGGCTTTCATGGCCATCACGACTCTTCTGCGCATCAAGACTTGGCCCGCGCACCGGTCTCCGGCTCGTCGAGTCGGCACCAACGTTATCATTCGACTTTCGAGAGGGACGGACGTCGCCTAGGTGGCGATCGGACGATTCCTGCTGGTCACCGGCTTGGTTAACCTCCTCCAGCATGTTGTCCAGGTCCATGACATCGTTCGCTGGTCTTAGCGAGTCCTTGAAGTGGACCGGCGCCCGCGGCGAGGCGGTCGAGTCCTCTATGCTGTTGATCATCTCAGATGGCGCTGACTCAATCGGGCTGGTCTCACAAGAGTCGGCACCTTCCACTCGCCCCTGAGCAAGTGCGTTCTCCGCAGGAGTGAGCAAGCTGTCACCCGTGGAGAGCGAACAATCCTCAGTGGCAAGCGACCCTTCATCAGGTGAGAGCGAATCAGTCTTCGGAGCGAGCGAGCTGTCGTCAGGGGCAAGCGCATGACCATCCGGGGAAAGCGGTCCATCATTCAGGGCAAGCGCATTATCCTCTGGGGTGAGCGATCCATCATCGAGGGTAAGCGTGTTCTTCAGGGAGAACCGGCCGCCATCGGGATCGCGCGTGCTATTTTCCAAGGTGAGCGATTTGCTGTCCGGAACCGGGAGGTTGTCACCCGGAGCATGATGAATGGAGGTGGAGGGGGACGTGGGGATAGGGGAAGGGGTAGGTGTATGGGTGGGGGTGGAGGTAGAGGTAGAGGTGGAGGTGGAGGTGGAGGTGGAGGAGGAGGTGGAGGTGGAGGTGGAGGTGGAAATTGAGGTGGAGGTGGGGGTAGGGGTGGTGGTGGTGGTGGGGGTGGGGATGGAGGTTGCTGGCGGCCGGCGAGCGACGGCACGTGTTCGGCGGGCCGGGCCGGATCTGGCGCCACGACCGGTAGTGCTCCTGTCGCCGTCTGCTCTTGACGGCGCGTGGTCCGACCTTGCCGCGTGCACCTGCACCTGGACCAGCTGGACGGAGCAGCGGGCCAGCGTCACGGCCTCCGGCGACACGCCCGGCTCTCGGCCGGCGTCCGACTGGGTGGCTGGCTCCAACTGTTTCCGGCCGCCGGAGGTGCACTGTCGGCGACCGGCGCGCGCCGCCGCTGTTGGTTCAGGGCTCGGCTCGCTCAGTCGGCCGTTGGTGATGGGCATGAGCCGCTTGTTGGGCATCCTGTGGCGGTGCGACACACGGCGACCAGCCTCTCCCGGCTGTGGCGCGGTGGTCGGCTGGGATGCAGCTGTCGGCTGTAGTGTGGCAGTCGGCTGTAGTGTGGCAGTCGGTTGCGGTGCAGCTGCCGGCTGAGGTGCAGCTGCCGGCTGTGGTGCAGCTGTCGGCTCGGACACAGAGGCCGGCTCCTTCAGCGGTGCGCGCCGCGGCCGTCCTCGGCCGGCCGCCGAGCCGTCCTCGGAGCTGGAGCCGGAGCCGGCTGGGCGACGCGTGGTGCGCGCGCCGACACACGACGCTCGACCACGGCCAGCTGCTGCTCCGCGCTTCACCATGGCGACCACTGGCCTGCAACAACGGTACCCAGCATTGGCACAGCTCCTGCACCACTGGTGGTCATTATCTATGCATCTATGACAGCCATCAGCGCGTGCATTCACCTGCGTGAACTACACTCCATTGCAAATTTGTACAGCATGTTACTGAAAAACGACTTGTCATGTCATGTCGCTTTTCATGAAAAGTCATGAAATTCTAGGTCCACTAGTGACGTCACTTTTGGGGGATTTCTTTTTTTTTTTTGGGGGGGGGAGGATGTCGGCCCTACTTGGCGAGTGCTTTCAGATGAAACCTCTTTCGTTTTCATGCAACACTTAGTTTGGATTTCAGAGGGTTCCTATCAGCCCCACCACCAAAGATGTGGTGTGAGGGAGATGGGGCAGGTTAATGAATTTGTTTTGACATACCAGACCTAACAAGGAAAATATTTTAACACTGCATCTGTCCCAAGCAACAATTTGGACAGTAGTCTAATGCATAGAGCAAATAATTCATTTTCTTGAGGAAATATTTGCAACTATGATTCCAGTTACACTTTTGTTATGGAACTTGGATCCATGTGATCCATGGGCAGATTTGCTTAAAAATGCTCCCTCCTAGTTATACTCCTGTAGTTGCACTAATTCATGGTATGCTCTAATTCACAGTTTGACATTCACAGCTGAGTGAGTTTCCAGTAACATGCTGCATAAATAGGACAAATTAAAAATATGTGAATGTGCCTCCACTTCCTCACTACTTCCACTGTATTTAAACCACCCATAGTTGGCAGCTTCATTACTTATCCATTCCCTTTGCACTATCACCATTTCCAAAATTAAAAGGCTTAGAGGTGGGCATGGGAGCTGCCTGAGATGAAGCTGAACTGCATAGATATCATACATCATACCTACAATCAGCATCAAATCATCATGGAAGCATAAAGTGTGACATCAGAGCCAGGCATGGCTGTTTTGTGTGTGTAGTACTGCTGGTTCTCATTGGTGATGATGAGACTGCAGTGATCATGGATAATCTCATGAATGAGCAGCATGGTCAATCAGTGGCAGCAATTAGACAGCAGAGAAGATATGATGTGCTAACACCTTCAGGCGAAATATATATCATCGTACATCTTGACTTTTTGTGTAATGCAAATCATACAGGGAGATTGCAAAAGTGTGCCAAGGTGTTAGAAAGAACTGCATTGACAAGCTACATTTATTGCACTTATTCATGGACCACTGGAAAAGGCAGGCCCCATATTAACATGTCAAGTTAAAAGTTTAAACATTGCAATGTGCTGGTTAATGATTATGGACAAACAGAGAATGAGAATGATGGAATCTGATCAAATGTACAAAGGAAGAAACACATTGCAAAGCAAATATTGAAACTTGTAGCCTGCCCCTCCAACATTACATACAAAATATAGTTGTAACCAAAGTGAGGCAAAGGTAACAAAAGGTTTGGAAACATACCAGATGCACCCAAAAAAGTTTATGACATACAATTGGTGAAATGACTCAGTTCATTTTTAGACTAATACATCCATCAGTGGTGGATGTAGGGTGCATTCAGTGCAACATTCCACTAGCAGATTCCATTAGTTGTTTAGGTTTAGGGTGCATCAGCCAAAATCCACTGGATTTGGTAGACTTAAAGGAGTCCATCAAATCCTTTAAGACTAAAAGGTCTGAGAAGTGTCACCAGATTTAAACAAACTCACAATTTATAAATGTCTAGTATGTCATAATGTCATAATGTCAAATGTCAATCTAGAATGGCCTATAGTATACAGATGATTAATCACATAAAACCAATTGATGTTTGATCATGCACAACCTATGGATTCTAGATTGCCTGAAACTGACAGATTGAATCTCATAAATTATTATATGGATGTTGAATCATGTAAAATCAATGGATATTGGGTCATGAAATATCAATAGATGTTGGATCTCATCAAACCTATTGATCCTGGATTATAAAGAACCACAAACCTATGGCCATTGAATCATACATAATCAATAGAGCATGTATCTTTTTTCTTGGCAAAATTACTGCTTATTGAAATAACTTGAATTACTCACAACTTAAATATATTTAATTTCCAAGACATTTCCAATTTCCAAAAGAAAATGTCAAATTCCTTCAAAACACACCTCCTGAACACACCAGGATACAACTTTTAAACAAAAAATTAGCTTAGGGGCATTTTTGATGTATTCACAAAATGTACTGTGTCCATTTGTGTTTTGTCAAATATTAACACATCTTGCCAGGCTGTTGCAGCACCTGACTTTGGGACTAGGAGTAATATGCCACTGTAGTGAGTGAAAATATACTTGCCAAATTATTCAATGTGGTGTGAAGGTGGCACACACTGCAAAGTATCGCACTTCCAACATGAAGTTTCAACAGTTAGCATGAGGCAAGAGACAATTGGTGCAGGGACTGGTACTGGGTGCAGGCAGCCTGATAATCTGATGACACAACTTTAAAAATCACAAGAAAAAATAATATCACAGCAATTGAAAACAGCCATCAAAATAAACAGAGGGCAACACATTTGCCTAAGTTGAAGGGTGCCAAATTTGTTTACCACATGAAACCCCTGCTGCCAAATTTAACTTTGTGTCTCATGCAGTTCAAAATAGCTGGGTGGGAAGTGCAGGAGGTTGCTTGTGTTGTAATCATGTTACTTGTGCATTTTGTACTGATTCACCATTCAAAATCCATTCATATATATATATACATATATAGATGCATATATACATATATACATACAAATATAGATGTATGCATAAATATATATATATAGATATATAGATGAAGACACACACACATACACATTTATATATATATATATATATATATATATATATATATATATATATATATATATATATATATATATATATACATAAAAGGCCCTCACTCTTATTTTCCTACATGACTTTTTTGCATTTAGTGCATGTATTTGATCTCCCTGGTGCAGAATTCTGCCATCCTGGTGCATTTTGGTGGGGATCTTTCTACTGCTGGTGAACCTCATTGAGACATGTATCATGCCTTGCAGTCGAGGTGGGCAGCCACTGCTGGCTGATGGCTATTTCTAGTTATTAGTATGATGCCCTGTGTTGTGATACTTCTAAGTATTTGGCTTATCAACCAATCCTGTCTTTCCACTCAGCATCCATAGAACATCAGTAGCATCTCTCCAAAATTGTAGGTGCACTGTGTATTCACCCATCAGTCATAGGTACCTACATGAAAACTATTGGTAAGGCATTCAGTCAAAATGTGCTAAGAGGGATCAAGCAAGGGAATATGGCTGGATAGCTAGGGTAGATGGGCATTGATAGGTGTGTGGGATGTTGGTGTATGGTTTCTTTAGCATGTGGTGATGGTTGGTCTTTTTACCAGGCTTATGGTATCTTCAATTTACAGACTTAACTAGATGGGTCCTTGTGGCTCTTATCAAGTCTAAACACTGCATGCCATTACCTGGGTCAGTACCTAGGCACAAATGTCTGGATCATCCAGAAATTGAAGAAGTCAGAAATTGAAATTGTTGCAAGTGTGAGTACTTTGAAACCGTGACAGCCAGTTCTGCTGTGAACAGCCCCATGATTATTCAAACAAAATATGCTTGAGTTAACAAAGTTAATTTTTCCCATCCACCTTATCATTGGCATGGCTATTTTGACAAAGCCAGGGGTAAGATATTCAATAAGAAACAGAAAGCAAAAAATGTGCTGAATATACCTACCTAGACACCTTCCCTTCTGCCACTTTCAGTATAATGGAGAAGAACAAAGCCACTTGACACAAGCTTGAGATATGAGCTTCAATGCAGTTCACAACATGCTGTTTTCTGCTAGTTCTCCAAATGATACATACAATCACAAGTGTATGTGGCTTGGTCTGAAGCACTTTGCTGCAATACAAATTTGGACACCTACGACGAATAGGTACCACAAACCATCACACAAGGAGCATCATCCTCGTGAATCTTGCATCTTAATTAAGGGCATTGCAGAAGAAAGGATGAATCTCCAGGTCCATAGAAAGAGACATAAATAGAAGTGGCCTTTCTAACAACCTAGGTGAACTGGCTGGAATCGCTCGCGTTACACACAAATATGCCAAAGGCCCACCGGTCTCACCACACACTAATACCATACGCAAGGCTCTTTAGAACCTTAAGCCGCACCACGCACGGTCCCCCGTTTGGCTTTGCGTCGTATTCGCCGCTAAAGCTATAATAGTGCCATGGCCGCCATCTTTTTTAACTACCAATCTTACTATTTGCTTACTATGAAAAATCTTGTTATTTTCCATCAATATGCGAAGTATATTTGTATTTAGTACTATGTTTGTACATCATATATAGACTGAATCTAAAATACTCCTTGCCTAGCCAGAAAGTAACAGAGATCCTCCTTCCTTGTTTTTGTTGGGCCTTCAATGAACATTCGATGGTCGCTGCAGGTCGCTGTTGCGCTGCGCTGACGTCACTGCGTGTAGATAGGTCATGTTGCGTAGTGTAACGTAACACATTTGTGATCCTCCCGAGCATTGTCTTCCAGCTTCCGTTATAGTAGTGCACCAATGTGCAGGACAAACCATCATCACGAGCATACATGATAACAAGTGGCATGACAGTTTTGAGATAAACGATGTTCCGGAGGCCGGAAGTTAGGGCTCGGACATGCGCAGCAAGACTGAAAGCCTCCATCTAAAAACATTGCAGTCATGTATGTAACCACTGGGGGGATGGGGGACATGTTCCCCACACAATTTCTGAAAAGTGGCGATTTATCCCCTATAATTTATTTCGTTTCCCCAAAGCCTCAACTCCCTGAGTATGATCGCAGCAAATTTACACGTAATCATACATTTAATTCGTAAAATGAACATATAGATATGTTAGAGAATCACCGAAAATACTAGAAGGTGATCTAGCCAATTAACGAGCTTCACGGGCTATCTGTCGTCGCAAAATGTGCGAATGGTAAATCAGCAAACATTAGAAATGCTTGCTATCAGGCCATTCTCGAATAACATGAACTATCCACCCATCTTGTGTTCACACTTGGGTGGAAAATTGTGCTTTGGGAGGTAACGAATTTGCGTTATCGCAAGGTTTTATACGCCTTAGGATGCATTCCCCTGCGCATATATTGAAATATGTTGAGGAGATGTAACTGGGCGTCCTTGGTTATCTTCAAGACCATGGGGGGGGGGAGGGGTCATGGGAAGCCGTAGCAAGTACGTCAAATTAACGCCGTATTCGTATTTGTATTCAGCGACGTTTTCGCCAGAGGCGTATTTCTATTGGCATTAGCATTCAGCTACGGGTTCATGATCGTTTGAATCAATTACCACAAATGCTTCTGCTTGTACTGAACACGCTGGAAACAACTACATTGGTCTGACGTTACCACTTGAATGGTCAAGGTCCAACGCAAACCGGTTTCTTCGGTCGCCTCCCATTTTTTCCGGCAACAGGCGATAACCCATGATGAACCATCGTGTAACATTTCAAACCGGTACATGTCAAGGTTACACTTGAAGGTCAAAGGTAGCTTTATTCATTAGATGGCGATATTAAAGCGATATCGACCGAACGCGCGGTTATTATTGTATTGTATTGTATTTGTATTTACTGCAGACATATCCACATACCACGGTGGCTATTATCGTGCCCGTCGAAATGAGTGAGATCAATAGGAATGGATATATGATGGGCCATAGGATAGGCTGTAGGCGATAGGCGATAGGATATTTGGAAGGGTGTAAGGCTAGGTGTTGATATTGGGTAAGGTAAGGACATTGCAACATGGGGCGAGTCAGCCAGGATCGGCGCCTCGCTCAACAAACAGCAGGTAGAAGGATGCAGGGATAGGGGACAAATAAACAAATACATACAATCCAGTGGAGAAATGAGGACCTTGTGAGCTCGAGATTCCTTTCGTGAGGAAAATAAGTGCGTATTCTTGATTTGGCCTTCACAACTGCTGACTCGAATTCCCTCCTCAAGATGCTGAAGCAATCGAGATTTGGCTGTTTCCACTGGCAACTGAGTGAGTGTCTACCTTGTATAAGAAGTCCTCCAACTTGAGCCATCCTATTTCTTTCGACGTTGATGACATGTGGTCCCGGGAGTGAAATCCGGCGACAATCCTTGCACCAAAGTCGATGCATTTTTAGTACTCCTTTTCTGAGCTTTGCTACAACTTTCTCAGACTGATATACGGCATTTTATGTGAGGGAACACGAGTACCTTCATTAGCATCAGTCCCGTAATGTGAGAAAACTTATGACGCAGTATAGCGAGCCCAATAAGTATGCGGTTGCACAGGCGCAAAGCAGTAACTCCACATGCGTATTCCGTGCAGAAGATTGGAGAACACCCATCTCAGTTTTGGAGGGATATTCTTTTAGAGTCGGTTTTCAATGCACCAGTTAAAGGCGATTGTCAGTGATTTAGTAAATCGTTGGTAAAAAACTGGCTGTGATTTCGTTTCGCTTCCCGGAGTCGAGGAACTCAACGTCATCAGCATACATAAGAAAGTTACCGTACGGAAAATGTCGTGGGAGGTCATTGGATAATATTAGGAGGATGGCCGGGCCAAAGACCGAGCACTGCACCACACCATATGTTACCGACAGAGGTATATACTCATTCAGCGTCTGCGAGCGGCCCTGAAGCGACGCGCGGAACCAGTCGGAGTCGACGCCGTACCTTGCGAGCCTGTCCATGAGGCGACTATGATCCACGCTGTCGAACGCCTTTGAGGTGTCAGATGCAACCAGTGGGGTGGGGTGATTTTGTGCTTTGATTTTGTCAGTGCCTTGGTCGATTTTGAGGGTATAGTGGATGGCCGTGTTTTGCAGAGCCATCTCGGTAGACAGGCCGGGCCGGAAGCCATACTGTTCGGGACACAGTAGATGATGACTTGTCAGATAGTCTATCAGTTGTACACAGACGACACACTCGCAGTGTTTTTCAACCACTGGCAATATCAATATTGGCCGGTAGTTGTGTGGGTCGTTTGTGTTGCCATTTTTGTGCAGAGGTGTTACAATTGCCGTTTTTCATGATCGTGGCATCTCACAGCTTTTGGTGCGTGAATTGATAATCCTTAACAGGTGCGGCGCCACCACGCCGACCATCATCTTCAGCGTCTGGATAGTGATGCCATCGGCTCCGGATGCTCGTGAACCACTCATGTCCTACAACGTTTTTGACAGCTCTGGTATCGTCACATAATACGATGTGGATTCGCCGCTACCGACACGTGGTGGCTTTGGCCAGAGGGGCTCTCCGGGCGGTTCAGTCGTAAGATCAGCAGCTACCGCGGCACCGACGCCGGCGAAGTGCTGGTTGATACGTTCATGCCAATCAGTCGGTTGAATGGTTGTACCAGGTTCGTCTACCGTTGACTTGCTGGAAGCGATAATGAATAATGAATATAACTAGTCCTTCTACTGTGTACGGACACCAGCAGCCCGAAAGTATTCTGCGCATGAGTGATGTTGAGAATAACCGGACAAATGTACGTATATCACATGTACGTCGCAAGTGTGCGTAAGCAAATGCACGTAAGCGGATATGTACGTATGGCTAATGCACGTAAGCGCAAATGTACTTATGGAAAATGTGCGTATGCGCAAGTGTACGTAAGCACAAAAGTACGTAAGCACAAAAGTACGTATGCGAAAAAGTATGCATGCGCAAAAGTATGTATGCATGAAAGTACGCACGCGCAAATGTACGTAAGCGCAAATGTAGGCATGCGCAAATTTACGCAGGCACAAAAATACTTAAAATACGCAGGCACAAATAAATAGTACGTAATCGCAAACATACGTATGCGTAAATATACGTAATTGCAAATATGCGTAAGCGCAAAAGTATGTCAGCGCAAATGTACGTATGCAGATATGGACGTAAGCGCAAGCGTACTTATGGCAGATATAGGTATGCTCAGATATACGAAGGCGCAAAAGTGCGTGTGGAAAATGTTCTGATGGCATATATCCGTAAGAGCAAATGTGTGTATGACAAAGACACGTAAGTGAATTTATGTAAACGCAACTATACGTATGGGGTATGCACCTAACGAAATGCACGTAAACGCAAAGGTACGCATGCGTAAATGTACGTATATTTGCGCATGCGTATAATTGCGCATGCGTACTTTTCCGTTTACGTACATTTGCGAATACGTACCTTTGCGTCTGCGTATATTTGCGCTTATGTATTTCTGCGCTTGCGCACATTCGCGCTTTCGTACATTTGCGCATACGTACATTTGCCATATGCACTTTTGCGCTTACGTACATTAGCCATACATACATCTGCGCTTACGTACAATTGTCATACGTACTTCTGCGCTTACATACATCTGCTTACGTACATTTGTCTACGTACATCTGTGATACGTACATGGCAGATGTACGTACGGCAGATGTCCTTACGTAAATTTGTCCTAGAATCGAGGTTGAGCCGTCTGGAGTGCGTTGTTATGCTCACGATCAGCTAGCTGATGGACAAATCTCGGAGCGTGCGCACATAAGCTCGTACACCCGCTTTGTCGGTCTGTTGCACGTCAAAGTTGGTGTCACAGAGAAGAAAGATGTGATTGCCCAGGCTCAGGACGTGCACCAGCTGATCATGTAGTTCCTCACTGGCCGGTGCCACTGCATTAATTGAGGAGCGGTAGACAGATCCGATGACAACTGACGTTAGACCAGTCACAGTGATCCACAGTGACCGAAGAGATGAGTTCGGTGTAGGCCCCCACAGCGGCTCAACAGTGAGGCACACGATTGCGGGATATAATAGCGACTCCACGCCCGTGCAACATTTCCTTCCGCCTGATGTTGAAGCCAGGAAGGATGAGGATGCCGTCGTCCATATCCACGGAGAGCAGTGTCTCGGTGACACAGAATACGTCAATTTCCTCAGTCGATAACAGTTGGTTGATGTCGTCTAGGTGTTTGGTCAGCCAGCTGACATTCCTGTGGCCGATTTTGAGTCGACGACAACGTCTCTGTTGCTGGACTTTTCCGACGTTCCGCGTTTGGCGAAGCGTCAATCGCAGAGGCTGCAATGGACATCGGTTAAACGTTCGCCGTAGAGGCGGCAGCGCACTTGCAGCGGTTTGTTCAGCATCACCAGGTTGGGTATGGTGTTGCTGTGTGCGGGTTATTGCTCGTTGGACCGATCGCACTGGTATTACTGCTAGGGAGTCTCGTCTTGCTTGTGTTACCAGCGTGCGACTGCCATGCGACATGGTTCGTATCGATCGTACATAATGACGAGGTGGAATAATTGTCGAAATTGCTTGTTTCATGTTATATCGCTCGTTCTGTGGATGTCCTTGTGCATGGGCGTCAGAGCATGTGGCACTGACGGTCTCAGCTGATGTCGGATGGTAAAACACGGGTCCGGCAATCTCCGGCACTCCCGCTCGTCTCGTGGACGGAGAGCGGTCTGGGCGAGTTGGGCGGTACTCTACACGACGGGAGGGAGAAGGGGGGCTTCCCCAGTGCCGGGGGTGATCTGCAGAGCAGCACTCGTTTGAGATGACAGTATTGCTCGTTGCATGGTTCTCCTCTTCACCTGTTGTTCGCCGCGGCATTCTCGTCTCCTGAGCCGAATTATATTTTCGCACCGCCTATAAAGCCCGCTGCCGCGTGTTCGTTGTATTAGCAGTGGGTTAGCAACAGTATTCTTTCATGCATAGTTGTATATGATATTAGTGTCGTATCTTGCAATTCGGTTCACCCACGCCCGTTGTATTTCTGGGAAGCCGCTTTACGTTATGAATTGCAAGGTGAACCGGCTCATTTACATCCGATGGCACCTCTGGGCAATCGTTTTGCGTTATGCTACTTTTTAAAGCAAGTCGGCTCATCTACGTCCGATGGCACCTCTAAGTAGCCACCGAATTCGAGTGGGAAAGCGAATTGGCTCATGTACGTCCGATGCCATTCGCGAATGGCAATTTACGTTCTTGGGTGTAAGCGCGGGGAAGCATTGGGTGTTGGTGGTATAGTATCTACAATGCTAGTTTGGTGGCGTATATAGCAAAGTAACAATTGAAGGAGTTCTGAGTGTTCATCACCCAGAAGCGATGAAAACGACCGGGTGATGCCCTCTTTTTGACAGAAGTGGTTGTTTTTAGCGTTAAAGCTAATACACTCTAAGCAGGTTGTGGCCTATGCTTAACGTGGTGTTGCAGGTGTGGCAGTTAGGTGTTGTGTATTGGTCATTATCTAGTTGCGGTTGGGTTAGCTCAGTGCAATTAGTTCTAAGTCTAGTGAGGATGACTTCCTTGTGGCTATGTGATTCATTTAATATGTTCCGTGTGCCGACCGTTGGTTTGATGTTGTGGGCATGGGTGGAACGGTATCGTTTAGTTATGTTGTGCCTATGTGTTCCGGTGATGCTTAAGTATGTGGCGTTGTGGGGATGCTTTGCAAACGTCTACCAAATATCGTGTACATACACGTGATACAACCTTTTATTGAATTGGGCTTACGGGCGTCTGAACTGCTATTGGTTATCTAGCGCCCAGTGGATACAACCTGACACATCTCGTGGGAACATAATGCTTGAAGCTGAAACTCATATCATATGCTATGCAAATCAGATAAATTTGGAAACCTTGACTGTAATTTTTATATTTTCCGCCCCAAGTCGGCTGGCTGGCCCCACCCGCCTCTGTCCTACGCCCGTATCATGTCCTGACTGTCGAACTGGGGCGCCCATAGTTACACACGACAGATTGGCAGTGTTGTGGCTGCTCTCCTGGGGCACAGCTAACCACTTCCAGTCGCTTGTGATGGACAGGCGAGGAATGTATCTGGAGTCTCTCTGCTCCATATTTATATATATATATATATATATATATATATATATATATATATATATATATATACACACCATGACTGCGTGGCAGAATGCATTACCGTCGGACGGGTACATAACTCCGTGACAAAAGCATCCCTGTCGGACCAGTATGTATGACCCGGCGACAAGACGCATCACCGTTGTCTTGGCCTGGTATGTGGCTCCGTAAAAGAGACAATCGCTGTCCGGCAGGCGTGCGACTCCACGACATTCGGCAGCACTGTCTGAGAGGTACGCGACCGCGGGACAAGGCAAACTACTGTCGGACAGCTACACCACGCCGCAACGAGAGAAATCACCGTCAGCGCGTGGCTACACATTACGTCACATGTGCGTGGGTATAGATCAGGAGGCATCGCTGTCGGACCAGTCCACGACTCCGGGACGTACGGCAATACTGGTGGACAGACAGGCACCTGCTGAGCATCGGTCATGTAGTGGCAATAGCGTCCACTCCATGTAGTGGAAATAGTCGCCGACACAGCGACCACTGTGTCGGTGATCGTCGTTGTGTCACCGACACAGCGACCAGCCCAGCACGCTCCGCACCGAACCCTGCAGCCCGGCTGCGCACAGAAAAGCCGCTGCAAGCCACCCAAACCGGGCTGCTGATATGCCAGCGTTCCCACTCAACACTGCTGCCTTCCGCAGTGAGGGGAGCGGCATACAGCAGCCTTGGCTCACGGACGCGTGTCGTGTACGCGTGCCAGTTCAACAGCGCTGGCCTGACCTGACCGGACCTGACCTGACCTGACCTGACCAGACACTGTGCGACTCGGGTCGGAAGTCCAGCCGCGGACATCACCGGACTCAGCACATGTCATCGTAAGCCACGCCACATGTACGTACTGAGAGTGGTGGCAGGTAGGCGCACGGTGAGAGCCACCGACGCTCCACAGCGCCACCACAGCAGGACGTACCAGACTGGTGAACAACCCCGCACTACGTGTCGCCAAATCAGCTCTACCAGGCTGCCGCCCTGCGAGTCTGCCGAGCAACCACTGCTCCAAATTGTCGACTTCTGCCACCCATTCAGTGGTTTCGGTATTTAAAATAGGCCCTATGATGCAGGCCTTGTCAGTGCTTCAGAGCGTCCTAGCTAGCGCACGCATCTCTATGTCAATGTCCTCCCCAGCCGTCCGATCAGTTCCATACAACATCACTTTGGGTGGAGCCAACTGACGGAGCAGCATCGTGACTGAGGTAACCAAAGTAGGGATGTACCCTCCGTCCGTTTAAAAGCGCTGAAGTGGAACCGCTATGCTAAAAACAAGTCGCACTACACAATACCGATCTACTATTCGGAGCTATTCACTGGCAACCTGAAGCTGGGTCAGGTCGGTTGATGAACCGACGCTGACCCTCTCCTCATCCCCACCAACCCGCAACCCCGAAAGCAGAGTGCCCGTGCCGGACCGCACGAGTCCCGCAAACTCGGGTGGCGGGAGGTCGCCGCGTTGCGAGAGGCCGCCGGGCGCAGCAGGGCCGGACTACTTGACTTCCTCCTCGATCTCGCTGGGGACGCTCAGGTTGGACGCGACCGAGTTTCGGCTGGCCGCCGGCCGCACCTCGACGCTGCCGCTCTCCATCGAGCTGACGGACGGCGAGCCGCACGAGTTCCGCTTGCTCAGCCGCTCCAGGTAGGTGGCCGGCGCCCAGCCTTCGGCCGGCACACCTGCCGACAGTCGGTCACGGGTCACAGGACCGGCACACCTGCCAGCAGTCGGTCACGGGTCACAGGACCGGTACATCTGCCAGCAGTCGGTCACGGGTCACAGGACCGGAACACCTGCCGACAGTCGGTCACGGGTCACAGGGCCGGCACACCTGCCAGCGGTCGGTCACAGGTCACAGGACAGGCGCACCTGCCGACAGTCGGTCACGGGTCACAGGACCGGCACACCTGCCAGCAGTCGGTCACGGGTCACAGGACCGGCACACCTGCCAGCAGTCGGTCACGGGTCACAGGACAGGCACACCTGCCAGCAGTCGGCCACAGGTCACAAGACAGGTACCCATGCCGACAGTCGGTCAGGGGTCACAGGACCGGCACATGTGTTAATATAGTAAGTTGGGCAAGGAGTCGGCCATGGGCCATGGCCAGCCTGTGATAGATTTCCCTTAGACACGCCGGCAGTGGGTCATGGCCGACATCTCTAAGGAAAAGACATCACAGGCCACGGTCGACACGCCTAAGGGAGTTGGTCGACGGCCCAGCATACCTCGAGAGAATCGATCACCAGGTTGGAAGTCGGTCGCAGGTCGCAGGGCCGACTTTGGGAGACAGTCTTACACCTCAGGATTCCTTAGACGAGTCAGTCATAATTTGCCAAGAGAATCTACGCATGGGCGTCACCACGACAGAGGATGGATAGCGTGTACCAACAACTTGGTGAAATTTTAATATGATGTCACATGTCACAGGGACAAAATATACCACAAACCTCTTCGTCTCCCATATCCCAAATCCGTGGCGACGTCTATGAATCTTGCCAGGGACAGTCCAGTTGCAGGCCATAGTGGACGTCTTGACCTGCACTGTGGACATGATGACCTGGCGTGTGGACATATTGACTAGTGTGGAAACTTACATCCCTGGTACGTAAGCGTATTAAACTGAAGAATGTGTGTGCAGGTGGGATTTCTGAGCGCGCCAGGTACTCCGGATGTATTGCGCTCATAACTGATAAGCTGGAGCTTGTGCATGTACCGACATACCGACATTTGGATTATTTGCCAGAGGTGCGGATGTGGTCACCTGGAGTTTGAACAACCTGACCTGGAGTGTCAGCACTCCGACATGGAGTTTCGGCAATGCTAATCTGGGGTGTAAACACTCACTGGCGTAGTGTTTAAGCATACTGCCCCGAAGTGGGAACGTACTGACCTCAACTGTGGATGAATTTACTCTTGGAGTGTGGACGTACTGAAGTGTGTCGTTGACGTAATGACCTAAAGTAAACGCACTGGCCCAGAGTATGAACGTACTGGCCTAGAGTATGGACGTATGGACCTTAAATGTGAACATACTGACCTGAAATGTAAACATACTGACCTGGAGTTCGGACGTACCACCAGCCAGCACAGCCGACCTTGAGGAGCTCCACCGTATCGTTCTCCCTGAGTGAGATCTCGGATATGCCGACCGCCTGGTAGTCAGCCAGCACCGTGAACCGGGAGTATCGGTGGCACTGACAACGATGGACAGCAGTGTCACACTAGGCACAATGCACAGCATTGATCACCTGGTAGTGATAATCAACACTTCGTGGCCGGAGATCCTGGGTGAATCGGGGGAGGGGGTGCGGGGTCCGAACCCCCTGATTTGGCACCCTGCAAAGCTCAATTTGTGATCCTTCCCGTTCAATCTGACATCTTTCGAACCCCGACCTCGTCCCCTGGCTTGGTGAGATATGCAGCCTTATGTAGACAAGTGTTGGTCGCAGTGGTGATGATGAACGATTGACCAAACAGGCGATAGTGCCCTATGTTGACCACACTGATGATAATCCCCGGTGTTGACCACACTGGTGATAATGGATAGTATTAGTGGATAATGGATAGTACTAGCGATAAGGGACAGTGCTGCCATACTGGTAATATTGGACGGTGTTGACGATGTCGTTGACATTGGATGTTTTTGATCACACTAGCGATAATGGACAGTGTTTGTTACACTGTGGTGACATCAGAGCATGGGTGTTGTTTTGCATACTTTTTGAGGGACAAGTGCCCCTTCGGTGTTGGCTTTGCCTCTAATCATTTTAGCCTGGAACATGAGATGTTATGGTGCATGCCGCCCACAATCCATTTGGATCTGCCCATTCCTTCCGTGTATTGTGCTCCTCCCCAATACTTTTCATAAATCAACACCCACGCATCGGACGTAGCTGATCGTACTAGGAATACCGAATTATGTCTGACAGAGTAGGTGCATGCTCTCACTGCAAAGATTCTCAGCCCCGGTGATCAACGTCATCCGGGAACGGCCACCACCGACAGAACACATGCGGCACACTACAGTGTTCGTGGCCGCGGCTGGACGGCAGCGCCACCTGCGGCAGCGGGCTGAACCAGTACCTCGCTGCTCTCGTGATAGGTGTCGTCGTCGCTGCTGTACTCGCTGCTCCAGCCGTCGTCGGGCGCGCCGTACACCTGCGGTGTCCAGTCGACGCTCTGGATGCGCGCGCGGGCCGAGCCGCCGCTGGACGGCGAGTCGGCCGCGCCGCCGTTCTCCCACGAGGCGGTGTGGCGCACCGGTCTGCCGCGGGCCGAACAGGGCCGAGCGTGTCAGGCGGCAGCACTGGCAGCCGCGGGCGACGCAACAGCGGCCAAACAACACACAGCAACAACACGCACCGCCTGGGATTGCATCAACTCACATACACACCTTGGACGGCGCCAAAGAGGGGGATGTGTCGCCACTGAAACATTGTGAATATAAGCATCACGCCTATGGGCATTGCACGAGAAGAACGGACCGAAAAACGATCGTGTACCTCGCTATGAAGATGCTAAGGCATTCTCAAACTGATATATCTACTGACATGTGACTTTTCCGCCCATTCGTGGGCAAATTGTTCATGCACAAATAAACCCAATTTCTTTGAATAAAACAGTTGCTCCCCAAAAAATATGTTTGGTTCACTTACAAAGCACGATTCACAGATGCAATCTACCATCAGCCTCAGAGCGAATACAAACCCAAACTGATCTCGTATGAGTCTGGCCGTGAGTCCCCTATGCAGCTGTTCTAATATATCGTGATATAATTATGGAATTTGTATGTGTGTGTATGATGACCCGCTTATACCAACCTTTCATGGATTGATGTTTGCGGTCACACGAGACAGAGACAAAAACAGACACGGACAGAGACAGAGCAGAGACAAAAACAGAGGACAGAGGACAGAGGACAGAGGACGGGGAAAGAGGGAGAGAGAGAAAGAGAGAAAGAAAGAAAGAGAGAAAGAGAGAAAGAAAGTTGATATTTCCTTGGCTGCATGTCTGAAAACGAGCGCATGTTCTACCATCGTAAAGGCAGAGGGACGCCCGCAAAGGTAGGGGCAGCAGCTTGCGGCAGTTTATCTCACTGGTTCAGATTCGCGATGACTCGGAGTGACGAGTATCAGGACCCCTGCGCCAGTTCCTACGGCCATGTGCATACATTCGTGCAGGCAACCACCCGAATAACACGAGCCTGGACGTCATAGGGCGCATGGTGCTCGTCTTGGAAAACAAATGCAGCTGCTTCCTAGTGCGACGCATGTTCCACCAAATTTTATGCTGTTGTGCTCGCTGCCATAGGCTGAAGCGCTGACTATAGTTGACTTAGACGTGAGCACCCAGCTGTGAGCCCAGCTACGCCCACTGTGAGCCCAGCTACGGCCGCTGAGCCCAGCTGACGGCCCAGCTGTGAGCCCAGCTGATGGTCCAGCTGTAAGGCCAGCTGCCGTCCCGTAGTGGCTGAGCAAGAAACACCACCATAGTTTTTACAATCAACCAGATGTTAATTATTGGCAGACCTTGATGTTGCCTACGCAATAGTATTGCTTGCACACTACTAGAGACACTCATGTAGAGCAGCGCCAATGTATCTGGGTGCGGGCCGCATATGACCCAGCATGGACCATGCTCAACCGGGTATAAACCATGCATGGTTGAATATGAGCCATGCATGATCCGGTATGGATCATGCACGGTCGGTCATGAACCACGCGAGATCGGGTACGATAGGATGTGGGCTTGCTCGGTTCAGGTACTAACCGTGCATTATCGAGTGTGCACCGTGTGCGGCCACGTACGAACCGGATATTATCGAGTATGGGCCGTGCAGGGCCAGGTACAGACCGTGAATGTCGAGTATGGACCGTGTGTGGCCTGGTACAGACCGTGAATGTCGAGTGTGGATCGTGTGTGGCCAGGTACAGACCGTGAATGTCGAGTGTGGACCGTGCATGGCCAGGTACAGACCGTGTATGTCGAGTGTAGACCGTGCATGACCAGGTACAGACCGTGTATGTCGAGTGTGGACCGTGTGTGGCCAGGTACAGCCCGTGAATGTCGAGTGTGGACCGTGTGTGGCCAGGTACAGACCGTGTATGTCGAGTGTGGACCGTGTGTGGCCTGGTACAGACCGTGAATGTCGAGTGTAGACCGTGTGTGGCCAGGTACAGCCCGTGAATGTCGGGTGTGGACCGTGTGTGGCCAGGTACAGACCATGTATGTCGAGGGTGGACCGTGTGTGGCCAGGTACAGACCGTGTATGTCGAGTGTGGACCGAGTGTGGCCAGGTACAGACCGTGAATGTCGAGTGTGGACCGTGCATGGCCCGGTACAGACCGTGTATGTCGAGTGTGGACCATGTGTGGCCTGGTACAGATCGTGTATGTCGAGTGTGCACCATGTGTGGCCAGGTACAGATCGTGTATGTCGAGTGTGAACCAGGTATGTCGAGATATTCTCAGACGTGGCCGAATGTAGACAACAGGCGGCACTTACTTGTGCGCGGTGGGAGACATGGCCAACCCGGAGTTTCCTAAACTGTTGCCCTTCTGAATGCGATAGTGCTTCATGTTCTCGCCCTTGAGGAACTCGAGCTGCTCCATGAGTACACGCTTCACCTGCCGGACCTGCGGGGAGCAGATCGGAGATTTACTACCGTTGTCATGGATACAACCGACACGCAATGGCTCTGCCACGCGTCGTTTAGGAATATTTATCTAATGACCACACGGTGCATCCGGCACCAGAGCTCATATGCGGCCCAATAAGCATTTCGCCGGCGCTGCTACAAGCCAGCCGCCAACAAGAACTTGCAGAACAACTCATCAAGGTGTACATTCGTCACAAAATAGCATCTGCGTGCAACGGGACTCGCTTTCGAAGTTCAGCAACGCGATTCCGCCGACAGCAAAGTCGCCGTCGAGTGTCTTTCGATGTGGGGACAAGGTGACAAAATTACCGTCGTGGAAGTGTTCCTAAAGTACCTCATCTCATTTCCTGGTAAATTAGATATCTTAGAGACCTCATCTCATTTCCTGGGACCTTCCTGCCGTTTGGGACCTTCTCTCGCCTCCACAGGCTTCGCTCAAATCAGGCACCTTCTTTATACTTTTAGTGCCACTGCCTCGTTTTCTGCGATCTCCTCTTGCTGGGGGCCCCTTGCGCCACAAAGCCTTCCATTGCGTCTTCTTATACCGGAATCCCTTCTTCAAATTATTAGTCCCTTCTTAGAGGCCCATAATTCGAAAAGGCTCCAGGACGGAAAGTGAGACCAAAGCGACGGGCAAGGAGACTTCCTTGAAGTGAGAGGGCGCCCCTAAGATGGTTAAACAAGAAGGCGACATGGAAATGACGCGAGGTGGTTAAAGATGGCAACTCCTCCAATCCTCTGGTGACATCCCTGTCGTAATACCCACGATCCCATATTCGTGATCCTAAGAAGAATAAAAATGATCTTGGGATGCAAAATAAATCTGAAAACAACATGCGCCACTGAAAACGGAGACGAACATTTCCGGAGTGTGCGAGTGCCGTAGAATGAGCAAAATAAGTGCAGCTTGCCATTCGATTTCCGAATCCGATGTTCCCAGAAGGCCTTCTTGGGACTCAGCAGGCTCCCTTCGAGACAGCCTCATCTCGGAAGAATTTGGTTGCAACATTCCTGACCCACTGATTTGGTTTTGCCACATTTGCGGTCAAATGATGTGGCAAAAATGTCGCTGGACAGTTCCAGCTGACCCCTTCTTGCCACGTTCGGCTTGCACGCAGTGCGGGCCCAGTGTGTCTGGGGCAGGCTGCTGGAAGTTAAAGTAGACTTACCCAGGACTCTCTGTCATCCACTGACGTTGCCAAAATCGTGTACACCTCAGCTCGGCCCGGCAGCCACACCTCGAACTTGCGCGGGTCTCCTTTCACCGTTTCCGTTAGGCCCACCTGCGACATCTGTTGATGCGCGGAGAAACATTAGTTGTCGTGCATCCGCATAGGTGTCGTTATCAGTACAAAGATGCGGAGGTGTAATCAGCGCGGAGAACTTAATGATACATGGATTGGAAGGGAAAAGCACATGACTTTCTGTTGATATAAATTTCATTTGCTTTCGGAAGAGGGAATTCAGCCGTTAGTCACTTCGGGTTTTGGTCTGCTCCATTAAAGGAATGCACGCGGAACCAATCCTTGAACATGAACATGACATCCTGAATCCTGACAGTAACGACCACGATCTCATGTCTACCACCTTAAAATACAGAATATTCCACTAAGCTTAGTTGCAACGCAGCTAAGGTACTCGGATCGTGCTGGTGATAGTATTAGAGGGGTACTTTCATCGACGGTACATAACCAATGCGGTACACGAGGGGAACTCAGGGTCAGACGTTCAGGCGCATGTGTCTGCAGGTAGCATAATGTACGGGTGCTAGAAGGACGTCTGTTATGCCTTTTATATCTTACTTTCATGCCTAGGCAATGGATGTCATCCCCATTGGTAATGAGTATCAGAGTCCCTGCAGTGTTTATGCCTTTATGTTTATGCCAATTACAGTGTTGTCCCAGTTTAAAATTAACTTGTTGTTGATCCACTTTCACACAATTGCATATTGCACCTCATCTGGAATGTCAATCGGTGAACTAATACACACAAGTTTGGTGCCAATCGCGAAATCTCGCCACAGGCAGGACAAGTCGCACTGTTTCGTTTCGATGTCATGCTACGCTTAAAAGTGCCAGGAGCGGTTACAGCGCCTCTTAATGTCTATGCTGTCTATGCTGCTCTTGTCTATGCGGCTGAATATCGTGCACATGTGCCGTAAGTAATATTTTACAGATGCCAGGTAAAAACAATCTGGTATTCTATGATCACGACATTATATAAACAAAACAGCAAGCATAGCCTAACCATATTTGCGCAGCATCATGTGGACCCTCAGCAGGGATATTTCGCGAGTTTACCGAAATAAGAGCTATCTTAATGACATATTCGAATTCATATCGACTTTGTGAAATGTGTAGGGAAGTTTATTGTCAAAGTAGCTTTAGTGAAGTTTGTCGCTGAATAGTTCGAAATGGGCAAATACATTGACGAAATGTAAAAATAACACAATACGACGTCTAAGTACCGTGGGAATCCCCATTACAACAATCAGCAGCCGTGGAGGAGTACCTTCAGACAGTGCTTAAAGCTGTATCGGGGCCTGTCGCCGCCCTTCTTCTTACAAAACAAGATCATCTTCTCATATAAAAACAAATGACGCTGGCGAGGCTTCAGCCTGAAATAAATAGAACACGCAGGTAAGAACAGAGAGGATATGATGAGCACGAGACAACCGCTCTTATTACAATTTAAATCATTTCGTATTACCTTGGCAACAGGATGAAATCAAACTGCTTAGCTTATCTACTTCTCCGCGGGTTACTTAACCACCATAATCGGCATGCAACAACCAATTCTACCTGTAGGGAACCGATGGTATGGGGTCATTTCCGTACCATGGACACAGTGCACACGGTGATGATTGTTGGTGATCATGAGCGTTAAGAAAATTTATATGGGGCACATCAGCAATTGTGAGAAAGGTCCTTCTGTTCACCTGCATTTCTATACGTTGTATTCCAACACAATTACTTTGCATGGTATGAGGCATGCATCGGCGTTCTCCCCTTGTCCACTGAAGTATCCCACACAACCTGTAATTACGTCTCCAGAAGCAAACGACTCGATTCGTCAGCATCCACCCTTTTTTACCTGAGTTCTCGGAGACGATCCTTTTTGTTCTCGATCCAGACAGTGTGAGATCCCTGTAGTAGCAGTCTACCGAGATCCAACAGATTGCCCTGTAACACGGGCGGTTTGTCTAAATCAGCTCAAAGAAGCTGGCTGAAAGGAAAGAACAGCAGTTGGATAGGTATGCATGCTGGTAGATGACATGGAAAAGGAGCAGCTCGTGAGACGTGTGCTCTCAGTACCTAAATATATGTTCTCAATACAAAATACATACGTTACTGAATCGTGTTTTATCTCTGTTATGTTGATTACATAAATTTTGGCTAACAGTGGTTAGGCATGGACTATGGGCAACATGCTGATATTATAGAGCCGACATGCATCCCTATTGCTGTGCTAAAATGTAACTTTGGGAACAAATCAATCGAGTGTTAGTATTTCATATTTATTGGTGATGCATGCAGCAAACGCGTATGCTTGGCGTGGGAGATACTTGGTCTAAGTCTCACCTGATGCACACTTTTCTGGCCGGTCACTACTCAGAAGACGACAGTGACCTACCCCTACCCTTGTGGCACCGCAGCAGGCCCCCTCTATCTCCGCCATGTGTACAACCCTAGTTATCTTGTGTACAACCTACGACAACCATCGGGCAAAGGTGCACGATCAAGACTGTCCCGCTGGGGTGCGGAAAACTGAAGCTTCTATCGTGATTAGTCCACTGCAGGGACGGATCCAGGAATTGTCACGTGTGGCAGTGTTAAAGTGCCTGCAGGGACGCCTTGGACTGAAAATCCGTTGAGCGCGGGGAGGGGTGCACTCGAGCACACGAATTTCCTTTTCCGACCGAGAGGACGCATTTTCCTAACAATGAGCGCCTATTTCTCTCCTAGGGCCGCCTTGGCTAAAACATCCGTGATGCGTGGGTGGGGGGGGCTGAGGAGGTGTACTCGAGCCATCCCAGAAGGACGCCACCATCCATGATAAAGCACATGCCCTCAGTGTCCCCCTGTATCTGCTCCCCGATTCACTGCAGGAAGTACAACCCACTGGTGACATGATGATGGGGAGAAGAAGTCACCAGTATTTCGCTGAGGGAAAGGGAACTCACCGGGAAGCCGCTGATTGCCACTTGGTGCATGGAGTCATTAACGCACTTGAGGACGTTCAACATGCAGGCAAGCGCCTCGCTCAGCTGTGCGCGCGACTCCGTGTCCTCACTGCATCGCAGCAGATCCTGGAGCACATCCGGGGTCAACGGCGATCCTGGCATCGACCACTTATAGATCACTCCGGAAACCAATCCAGTGGCGTGGTAGGCACTCCTTGAATGAAGTGTGTGATGAATAGGTTTGGTATATTCCGGCTCGTCCCTTGTCTAGCTATACCTCATACTGAAGTGAGGCTCAGAGAGGAATATTAGCGCCGGCCTTGGCCGACCTTAGCCCGTCGGCGGCGCCTTGACATTGCCAGTAGGTAGCAAATTAGCATCCATGAAGTGACTTTTACCAGCCTGAGCATTACCCATCACCTAGTGCGGTATACCGCTATCTCTGACCTCAACACATTTGGTGACGTCTAGACTGACCTTGAGCATCACCTGGCACTGGTGTCCTGCTACCTCTGACCTCAGTACGTTTTGTGACGTCTCGACTGACCTTGTTCATCGCCTGGTGCTGGAGTCCCTGCTACCTCTGACCTCAATACGGATGGTGACACCTGGACTCACCTTGAGCAGCAGCTGGTACTTTGTGATGCGCTGGACGGGCTTGAGCAGGAAGGCGCCCAGTGGCAGTTTGTGTTGCAGTCGCCGTTGACATTCGACGAAGAACGAGTGCGAGTCGCCGATTTGTCTGCGCAGCTCCTCTGACGCCGGCTTATTCTGGCAGTACTCACTGTAGAGGCCGTGCAGCGCCTCCCGCTGTAGGTCACCGGTCAGGTCAGGTCAGGTGTGAAATATGCTCAGGTCAGCTCCGGTCCTTCAGACTGTTTCAGTCACAGTCCCGGCTGCTACAGTACCACCGCCTCAGCACCAGCCTCACAATGCAATAGTAACAGCGCCACCATCATGGTAACACCGCCACAGTACCAGCCTCACAATGCAATAGTAACAGTGCCACCATCATGGTACCACCGCCACAGTACCAGCCTCACAATGCAATAGTAACATGCCACCATCATGGTAACACCGCCACAGTACCAGCCTCACAATGCAATAGTAACAGTGCCACCATCATGGTACCACCGCCTCAGCACCGGGCTCTCAATGCAATAGTAACAGCGCCACCATCATGGTACCACCGCCACAGTACCAGCCTCACAATGCAATAGTAACAGTGCCACCATCATGGTACCACCGCCTCAGCACCGGGCTCTCAATGCAATAGTAACAGCGCCAGCATCATGGTAACACCGCCACAGTATCAGCCTCACAATGCAATAGTAACAGCGCCACCATCATGGTAACACCGCCACAGTACCAGCCTCACAATATAACCGCTACGGCACCGTTGTCACAGTGCACCGCTACAATACAAGTCTCACAATATCACTGGCGCAATACCAACGCTACAGTACCACCACCACGGTACCACCGCCACAGTACTAGCCTTACAATACCATCGCCATAGTATCACTGCCACAGCACTACCACTACAGCATCAGTCTCACCATACCACCGTCATGGTGCCACTGCCACAGTACCAGTCTTACGGTACCATCGCCACAGAAGTACTCTCACAGTACCACCACCACAGTACCATCGTCATAATAGCACAGTGATTGCACCACCGCCACAGCACCAGCCTCACAATACAACTGTCACGATACCACCGCCACGGTATGACTGTCACGGTACCACCACCAATGTACCGCTGATAACGGCACAGAGAAGAAGGAAGCAAAGGAAGAAAAGGAACCCTTCGGGAAACAAAAAAAAATGGTGCTAAAGAAAAAAACAATACTACGCTGCAAGCAAACAGGAGGAATATCAGAATACCCCAGCAGCCGAGTTGATCAAGGCGAATGCGTCCACGTGGGAATGAAGAGAGCGTGGAGCGTCCCACGTGCGTGAAGGTGTACCCACGGAGCCGTCCGCCTCACCCACCCGCTGGACGAAGCAGCTGGCGATGCGCTGCGGCGCGTCGCGACACTGTTCGAGATCGCGCAGCAGGATGGAGCTGTGGAACTGCTCCAGCTCCTCCAGGTTGCCGAACAGCACGTCCGTCTGTCCGTGCAGCTGGATGGGCATCAGCTGCTGCAGCTCCGTGTTCAGCATCTCGTCCCGATAGCCCTGTCGAACACCGACTGTCGTGACGACGGCAAAGGGTGATGCCCAGGGACAGAAGTGGATTTGCGCATGCGGATATGTTTACTGGGTGGTGTACGACGCACTTCGTGCACGTTCACAGCTAATGGCGCCGTCCACACTGTTTCGCCGGTGGGCCGCGGGGTTTGGAAATGTCCCGAGCGGCGCTACTGTCGAATCCGGGACCTTTGGTACCCATAGCCCAACACCTTAACCACTCGGCCATCCCCACCATGCATGTGGGGATGTGGCAAGCTGAATAGGTTACTCAATTTGTATTACTTTGGGTGAACTGCGACTATCCGATATACAATGAGATATGATTCTCGATTGTCAGGCATACCTAACGCTGTCTGTAGACACCACACAACCCCGAGTGCATCTCGCGGCGATATTACGCATTGTGGGTCGGTGGCTGATCCAGTCCGGCTAAGTCTTGACCCCCGTGCTGACCGAACGTGCAATGAAGATGTGGTCGTCCTGACGGCCACAATTATGGAATCTGGACTTGTGTGGGATTCGTGATGCAAGTAGGTCTTGCCGATGGGCGCAGCGTGCGGTGAGTTAGCTACGTTGGCTCTGAAGCGCATGGTCTGCTACAGCTGTACCCCATGTTGTCCTTACCGTGAGTATTTGATTGAGCTCCGAGACATAGGTCCTCTCGGTGTCGAGAAGCTCGGTCAGAATGTGCTGTCGTCTGTCGGCCAGCTGCTCGGGGTCGCGTGACTCGGTCCCGTCGAGCCCGCCGGTGGTGTTCTCCTGAGGCAGACGACACGTCGCCACACTCGAAGCGAGACATTTTCGGCGCATCACCAGACGTGCGGCCGATCCGTGGTCGACACGTCCAGCGAGGCAAAGGAGAACCAGTCGAGATACATTTTCCCAGCTCCTTTTTCAGGTTGTATCGTACAACTGATAGCGATGTCCGAAAACAAAGAATATGCCATTGCGTTTTGATCTATTACCCACGTCCATTGAAACCTATGTAGGTGCGTTCAATGACGCAAAGGAAAACCAACCAAGGTAACCTTATTCACGTTTAGGTTTTATTGTAAACCGAAAGCGATGTTCGAAAACAGTGAATACCCTTGGGTTTCGTTTTTCTTTTGCCCGAGTCTGTTCACATTTGTGTGGGGATAGGAGGATATGTAGAGAACGTGTGGCTCAATGCCAAGTTCACAAGCATCTGTAATAAAAATTCAAGTTAGAGCATCGATACATGCCGTAGATTGCCTACTATATTACCACGGATAATAGGAAACTATGATCTACTATTATCCGTGGTGTTACCATTCTTGTTGCAGCAAAACAGCCAAGCTACCAGAGACGTCACCGATGAAAAGTGCAAATCATCATCGAATTTGATGATGATATTTATCAATCCATCAATTCGGCCGAGTCCCCACGGACACTGACCTTGGCCGACCTGCGCAGACGTCGTGCCTCTGTGGGTGACCTCAGCTTGACCTTGTCGAGCGGCACAGCCGGCTCCGGGTTGACGGCCTGCACTGGCCGCTGCTGACGTGCCGCACACTTCTTCAGACTGCAGCGGCGCCGGTCACACATGGTCTGCACATCCTCGATACGTTGGATCACCTGGGGCATGGTATCGATCGTCACGTCAATACAGTGGGTCACTTGCGGCACGACACCACACGTCACGTCAATGTATTGAGTCACCTGCGACACGGTACCGCACGCCACGTCAATACGTTGGATCGTCTGCAGCGCGATATTACACGTCAAAGCACGCTAGATCATCGGTGCGACGCATACGACTGCCTATAGCACGGGAACACACGCCACGGCCTGTCAGATTGGCAACATCTTGTCAGATAGCGCCAGTTGTGCGGCGCATTGCACCATCTACCGGAGGTGACGCAGCCGCCCATCTGATGGTGCTCGTCTGAGGGTGCTCATCTGAGGGTGCTCGTCTGAGGGTGCTCGTCTGGTGGGTCGCTCCGTCTGTACTACACGCTCGGCACGTGACTCACAATACACCGGCACAGGCGATTTGGTCACAAGTTGGCCAAGAAGTAGGAAAACCAAGCGCCAGAGGAGAGAGAGAGAGCGTGAGATACATAAAAAAAAAAAAGCAACGTTATTTTTATGTCGAACGTTATTTTTAATATCTCGAATTGTGTAGGCAAAGTCGGCCGGCGTCAAAGCTGGTTATGACGGAAATACCACGGGCAAAACAGAGTCATTTTCTGCAATGGAAGACCTAGTGTAGCGTTCACACGCTCGATGCCGTTCAAACACATGCGGGGCAGCGTAGGTCACTAGCAGCCGTCCTCCCGACACCCACCAGCTGTGTGCCGATGGTCCTGCCAGTCGTGTCCTCTCGGTCCCGGCCGGCCGACGCACGCCGGCAGCGTGGCTCCCGGCCGGTATTCAGCTACACACGCGTGACGACGACCAGTGCATCCTCAGCGCATCACACTGCGCCAGGCGCCCCGCTCGACTACCACGCACCACCCCGCGGGCCGTGGAATCTCACAGACAGTCATGAAAGGAGTTACAGGCTCTGCCACCAGGTGGCCGGGCTTCGGGACTCCAGCCTGTCCACACCCACCTGTGTGACTAGCGCCCTGACGAAACTCACCTGTGTGAAGAGGGCCCTTCCCAGACCCACACGTATGCTGAGGGCCCTGCCCACGCCCACCTGTGTGACGAGGGCCTTGCTCTCCGGCGTGATCACGTCCTGGAAGACGGAGCGCAGCTCGGCGGCGGAGTGCAGTCGGAAGTCGGCGGCCGAGAACAGGAACTCGTCGATCTGGGCGAGCCCGTGCTCGGCCAGCTCCGGCGTCGACGAGCACTGCTCGATGTGCTGTGACGTCAGCAGCTCCACGCCCAGCGCGCACCAGCTGTTGGCCTGCGGCGGCGGCGGCGGTAGTCAGCCGGTGCAGCATCCGCCCGGCGTGTACACAAGGGATGGGGGCAGGCTCTCAATGCAGGATCATAATCCCGTACGAGGTTTGAAGTCGGCTGGAAGAACGCGAAAAATGTTCAGCACTGTGGATGGGCAGCTGAAATGGTTCATAACTAAACAAACACACACCACGTCTGATGCATACTTGTGGCATGTGTGGCACCTACCCATCCATGTGGATCATGCCACAAATGGCCACAAGTTATGCCAGATGTGGCGGGAGGCAGAAGTTCTTTGAAGGGAGGAATTTTGCAGAAAGCAGCTGTTCGTTTCTAACGATCAGCGGATGGCGTCCAGCTCGGCCACAGAATGCGTCGTTGGCGGATGAAAGATAGCTATATAGCTGGCAACTGGGCGTCTCCCGCTGGACTGTTTATTGATCAACTGATGGTGGTATGAAGCCTGGTGAGTAGGCTGCTGTACTTCGAAACGAGCTACAACCGAGTGGTGCAACTTCGGCGAACGAGATGACATCGAACTAACAAGCATTCACTGTAAAAGGCATCGTGTGTCTTGCTTCAGACGGAATGTGTTTCATCAGAACAGGCGCGTCGGCGTGATACAGCAAACTATAGACCACAACATCAGCATCAGAATTCCAGGTGATGAAGTGGGTGGTGAGCCTTCGGCCTAACCTGTTGACTCGCGACACACGCTCATGCTCACACTGCTACTGTGAGAGTCGGCTGACGCTGGTACGACAAAGTGAGTAGCGACGCGTGTTCATGTTCACGCTGCTACTGTGAGAGTCGGCTGACACTGGTACGACAAAGTGAGTAGCGACGCTTTTATGTTCACGCTGCTACTGTGAGAGTCGGCTGACACTGGTACGACAAAGTGAGCAGCGACGCGTGTTCATGTTCACACTGCTACTGTGAGAGTCGGCTGACACTGGCACGACAAAGTGAGCAGCGACACTTGTTCATGCTCACACTGCTACTGTGAGAGTCGGCTGACACTGGCACGACAAAGTGAGCAGCGACGCGTGTTCATGTTCACACTGCTACTGTGAGAGTCGGCTGACACTGGTACGACAAAGTGAGCAGCGACGCGTGTTCATGTTCACACTGCTACTGTGAGAGTCGGCTGACACTGGTACGACAAAGTGAGCAGCGACGCGTGTTCATGTTCACGCTGCTACTGTGAGAGTCGGCTGACGCTGGTACGACAAAGTGAGTAGCGACGCGTGTTCATGTTCACACTGCTACTGTGAGGGTCGGCTGACACTGGTACGCAAAGTGAGCGACGCGTGTTCATGTTCACGCTGCTACTGTGAGAGTCGGCTGACACTGGTACGACAAAGTGAGTAGCGACGCGTGTTCATGTTCACGCTGCTACTGTGAGAGTCGGCTGACACTGGTACGACAAAGTGAGTAGCGACGCGTGTTCATGTTCACACTGCTACTGTGAGAGTCGGCTGACACTGGTACGACAAAGTGAGTAGCGACGCGTGTTCATTCTCACACTGCTACCGTGAGAGTCGGCTGACACTGGCACGATAAGGCGAGCAGCGACACTTGTTCATTCTCACACTGCTACTGTGAGAGTCGGCTGACGCTGGTACGAAACAGCGAGTGTGTTCATGCTCACACTGCTACCGTGAGGTCGGCTGGCACGGCACGAAACGAGCAGCGACTGTTCATCTGTGAGAGTCGGCTGACACTGGCACGACAAAGTGAGCAGCGACACTTGTTCACGTCCACACTGCGACTGTGAGAGTCGGCTGGCACTGGCACGATAAAGCGAGCAGCGCCGCAATGGCACGGCCGTGTCCGAGAACACAATTTGTATTGTAGTTGGATCGTATCTCCACAACTGGGCGTGGCTTCGGGCTCCACGCAAGAAACCTTGCTTAGCATAGGCGCTGCCGCCCCAGCCCCCCCCCTGAAGCTTCAGTGACCGAAGACAGGTCGGCAGAGCGTCGTTACGGGTGAAGACCGCTGCATGGTAGCAGTAATCTCGCCCATACTGCCGTGCGGCTGATCTTGGCCCAGTGATGCAGGTGTAACCTCGGATGTAACTCAATGCTCCGTGTTTAGTTCCACAATCGGATGTAGCCTCCATGTTTCATTGTTCTCCGTAGTTGGCATCACGGTACAGCTGATCGTTTGCTGCTGAGATCATCAGTTACTGGCGTGCTGGGAGCTAGTAGTAGTGATGAAGGCGGTTTTCATGCCAGCATATCTGTGTGCTGCGTATATTTTGTACTTACAAGATGACTGGGACATACTCGAAGTTCGCCACAAGATTGGCAACCAAGACTGACAATCTTATTGCCTACCTCAGTGCCTATGCAAGCAATAAGAAGATCGGAGAGCATCGGAAATTCGCAACGATGATGTCCATGGGCGGAAAGTTGCCGGCTATCATCATAGATTGGAACTCAGTACAAGCCGAGCTGAGCGCCGAATGTATGTCCAAGAAGCAAGTTCCAAATGCTTCCCTGGACAAACTGCGGCTCAATTATTCGGAACAGCTTAAAAGTAAGTAAGTAAGTGACACCCTTGCTAAGAGGTCCCCGCATTGCATTGAAATGTTTCAGGAACATAATGAATAATTTGGGGTTTCATGATGGTATTCGTACAATTCTGGGAGTTAAATTTTAGGGTTGAATATCGTGCAGCAAGGTGTTTATGAAATGAACGTACATTGTCATGAGCGAATGCTTCCGCAAATGTATTCAAATAAATACATCCAAAGGAATTCACCATTAGCAAGCGATTTTCATTTGGCACCCCGATGCCGTCGTCAAGTCAGGTTGACTAATAAAGGAATTATGTTGCAGGCTCTCAACAACTATCGAGAACCTACTAGTTTTCCTCGTATTACTCATGTCACCTCTACCATTGGGCTCGTCACAAATCGTGGTGACTACAGTGAACGCGTGTTGTGGCGCCGCAAGGTGCACCAATGCGTACCCTCTCAATACGACTCTGAAGGTCGCGACACTTCTTGAGCAGCAGTGACCTCTGGTGCAGCTTCTCCGAGGTCATGTCGGACAGGCGGTGCAGCTCGGCGCACCGCGACTCGATTCCCTCACTACCTAGGTCACCTGGGGTCATCTGCAGCTGGCGACCGAACGACTGCAGGTCATCCGCCTGCTGCTGTGTCTCCTGCGGAGCACAGCAGTCACTGACATCACATAGCAGTCACTGGCATCATGTAACAGTCACTGACATAACACAGCAGTCACTGACATCACACAACAGCCAGTGTCGACACACATCAGTCAGTGTCGTCACACATCAGTCACGGACATCACACATCAGTCAGTGTCGTCACACAGCAGTCAGTGTCGTCACACAGCAGTCAGTGTCGTCACACATCAGTCAGTGTCGTCACACATCAGTCAGTGTCGTCACACAGCAGTCAGTGTCGTCACACATCAGTCAGTGTCGTCACACAGCAGTCACGGACATTACACAACAGTCAATGTCGTCACACAACAGTCAGTGTCGTCACACAACAGTCAGTGTCGTCACACAACAGTCAGTGTCGTCACACATCAGTCAGTGTCGTCACACATCAGTCAGTGTCGTCACACAGCAGTCACGGACATCACACAACAGTCAGTGTCGTCACACAACAGTCAGTGTCGTCACACAGCAGTCAGTGTCGTCACACAGCAGTCAGTAGCGTCACACAGCAGTCAGTAGCGTCACACGATACTCAATGATCTCATACGACAGTTATGAACGTCAAACAGTGGTCACTGACATCACGTGCAAATTAGTGTCGTCGCGCAGTACCCACTAATATCACACAGCAGCCAACGACGTTGCACAACAGCCAGTGACGTCACGCAATTGGTGACGCCATTCAAACAGCAAACACAATAGTTAGTAACACTGACGTCACACAGCGAACACAGCTGCCACTGAAATCAGCCGACAAAGTAAATACCGACACCGCAAAGTCGCCGGTGAGGTACCGATCGATTACATAATTGTTAGCATTGCAGTCGAAATCGGTTGGAAACTTTTTTCAGATCCTCAACACTACTGTAACGATGCTAGATACGCCAAAGCTCCATGCGCCAGGCCTGTCAACCTTCAGTATTATGCATAATTGGATTGTAAGGAAATTTATGAGGGTCGAACAATCCAGATTCATTGGCGTTTCGCAATCAAGCAAATGCATTCATCTCGCCAGGCTCAATTGATTTACAACGGCTTAATCTGACATAGTACTCATTTATTATGTATGGTATGCTTTTCAAGTAATTTCCAAAAGACCACGAACCCAAAAACAGATGAAGTATAGCTGTAGCAGACATACCGGCACACTCATAGAAAATGGCGTACCGAAGGGTATAAGGCATTGGGGAACAGTCGTCCCCCCCCCCCCACCAAGAGTGATAAATTATTCGTGAAAGAGGGTGGAATGTACCGCCTACTTAACACTGAAAAGACATCCTTCCAAAAGAAGCGTCGACATAGTTATCCCTGATGAGTGTTTATGAAGTCCTCATGCCTCGTTTCTAACGGTGTCTTGTATGCAAGTATTATGCTTATGCTCGCCATTACATGCTATGTTACAGAAGCATCTCGAACTTGACACAATTTCAGGGAAAGATATTACCCATGAGTCTACTGTTCAATAAAATGTGCTGACTATGGCATTCTTATCGTTATCATTGACATAGGCGTCTCTATATTAGGTGTCTCCAAAGATAAACGAAAAAGATACACATAGGAGTACGCCATGGACTCAAAACTGAGTTTGCGATTGCGATTGAGATTTAAGCGATATTCTAAACGGTATCGTTTCTATGGCGAAGTTCGACATCTGACTGGAGTCGTTTCGACATCTCACACCAAACGAAAAACCATGACATTAACGCTGCCCTGAGAGGTTGTGGAGTCCACAATAATCGCGCCTGGGTTCCGAAAAATTGCGCCGGGCCACCAAAACCACGCTGGGACCCCAAAAAATCGCACCGGGCCATAAAATTCATTGCGGGGTCAATAAGTCGCTCAGGGGCCGTTGCAAAATGTTCCCGGCCACCCGAAACCGCACTGAGGTGCCTAAAAATCGCATTTGACCCAAAAAGATCGCTCCGGGGCCCCTAAAAAATGACGCTGGAGCCCCCAATAGTGGGAGCGGCCCACCGAAAATGCCTTTCGGACCCACAAGCAGTCGCGCCGGGCCCCGCAAAATGACACTTAGGCCCAAAAAGGTTGGGCCGTCGCCCACGAAAATCGCGTCGAAGAAGTCAGGTTCGGACCCCTGGAAATCACACTGGGGGCACAAAAAGTCGTGCCAGGGCCCATGAAAGTCACACTGCGGGCCCCGCAAGGTCGGACCTGAGCCTGTGGAAATCACGTTGGGACTCAACAAATGTCGCTTGGATTCCAAGAATCGCGATGGAGCCAAAAAATCGCCCAAAAATGTATAGGACTCATAACAAAAATGGACCGGCGCCCTAAAACACATCCGTAGACGAAGAAAAACGCAACGGGTAAAAAACACTCAGGCAGGGTCTCGGTTCGGCAGCCAATCTGGGAGCATCTTGAACCAAAGATATGAGGCGAATCAAAGCTCTGCGGGTATCTGCAGCATTCCTTAGCCACCATAAAAATGTGGGAGGTAGGGAACCTCCATAAGAGAAATTCCATCACGAGAAAATGGCGCAAGACTATCATATGGCAGCAATTAGCAAAACGTAGGAGGCATCACAGAAGCCGTAGCATCCTACGAAGTATGGCGAATGCGCCGAATGCGCAAGGTGGGTGTACACGCGCACGAGCGTTGGCGTGGTGGCGACTCAAATTTATGAATAAATGCAAAATCATGCATTTTGGTAAGCAGCATATGAAGGCTGCATACTTGAGCAGTGTAGGTGGCCTATCAAGGGCTATCAATGACTCGAACAGGAGAAGGATTTAGGTATTATTCTAAACACAAAATTTAGCGCATCAGAACAGACCAAGGAAGCCAGGAAGAAGACACTGAGAATGCTCGAGAAATAAATAGCGAACCCTTGTATCATACAGAAGTGAGGAAATCATCAGGGAGCTTTACTGTGCATATGTCAGGCCACTTTGGATACTGCCCCTTCAAGCTCGGTCTTACCTAACCTTGACAAAAATTATAGGTACGCCACTGCTCACAGACACAACACACACACACACACACACACACACAACCACATAGCGTTCACACTGAAGTAGAATATTAAACACCAGAACCTAGCTAAAAGCGTGTGCGATGACGTAATGACGCAATGACGTAATGACGCAACAACACACGACCCACGCCTGGTGTTCCAAATTAGCCAAGTGAAAAGAGTTTTAAGCAGAGCTGTCTGTTTCTTCATCTCACCCATGAGGTCTTTAAATTTCCCCCACTACATAATATAAAAAAAATAAAGGGAGGTACCCATGGTCTGGAGAGGGGATATCCCTTGGGCGCAAATGCTTGAACTTAACAGAAATGATAGCGAAGGTAAGATCGGTGACATATCGCCTAGTTCAATATCATATTGATTAACACCATCTAGAACCAGGTTAAGACACACTTTCTTTTTACCGACAGGGTAGGGTGAGAACACTGGAACCAGCTGCCAGAAAACATTGTCAGTAGCAGCGACACTCCCGTAAATCATCTTTAAAAACAGCAGTAGGACAATGGGGGCATTCATAAGGAATAGAGGGCATCTCTCCGGCGGTGTAAGACGCCTCTTCAGAAAGGCTACAGGGCAGGGCTGCCCCATTGTACAGACTTTTGGTGGAAAAAGCAACCTGGTTCAGTGTAAAGAGTGCCCCCCTCACCAATCTTTCGCCTAGGCACCCCTCTTGAGACTTCCAACCAAGAAGGGCCCTTGTGGCTCATAATTGCACTAATCGTTTATGTCTTTATGTGACACTTCCTGGACGCTCCACACATGTGCAGGACGTCACACATGTGCAGGACGTCACACACGTGCAGGACGCCACACACGTGCAGGACGCCACACACGTGCAGGACGTCACACACGTGCAGGACGTCACACACGTGCAGGACGTCACACATGTGCAGGACGTCACACATGTGGCGGACGCCACACACGTGCAGGACGCCACACATGTGGCGGACGCCACACACGTGCAGGACGCCACACACGTGCAGGACGCCACACACGTGCAGGACGCCACACACGTGCAGGACGCCACGCACGTGCAGGACGCCACAATGTCCGGTCGGTCGCCACGTCGCCCTACCAGACATCGCTTCTGGAAGGCCGAGTGGTCCGCGATAAGCTGGTCGACGTGGGCCACGGTCTCTCCGACGTCGGTGGCGTCCGACAGCCGCTTCAGCAGATGGTCGAGTTCGGTCTGCAACGGAACCCGGTCACGTCACGTCACGTCACGTCACGTCACGCCACGTCACGCCACGCAGGCAGATGGCTGACGGACCGCTGACGTCACGACCAACAAATCACATCGCTGCTGACGTCACGACGGGCCAATCACATCGTCGCTGACGTTACGAACGGCATAAAGGCTTGTACTTGAACATGTTCCCGGCCGTTCTGGTCTTGCCTTCTCTTAATACTAATTTTAAGAGAACTTTGCACCATTCTCAACTCACTTGCACTAAATTGATTAAGCTCATAGGAAAATATGCAGCTAAGAGGGATAAACACAACTATTTCATCAGGACATTCGAGTCCGTTCAGAAGCTGTACACCTAGTCAAGAACTCCCTCCACTCTTATTATCATTGGGCACTGAATGAGCACTACAGTCGATGCGCCCCTAAACCCCAATAAACAAACTCTCAATACCAAGGGTGAAGCCCAGGGCCCAACTGGGCCCCGCCCCACCATACGCTCTCTAAGTAGGCCACATGATGGGCACACCTGGCAGTCCTTGAAACCGTGGTCGAAGCGTCGCAGCTGCAGCCAGTGCACCAGCCGGCCCTCGTATCCGCTCCAGTAGTTCTCAAACCGATGCGCCGTCTCGTCTAGCTGCACCAGAAGCCTGCCGGCCGGGACACACCACTGACGACAGGACAATCACATGACACTGCTGATGTCGCGTCACTGACGTCAGGATGCTGACGCCACGCGGCTAGTGCCGCATCAATGACGTCATACCGGTGAGGTTGCGTCACTGACGTAAGAATGCCAACGTTACACTGATAACGCTGCATCACTGACGTCACACCAGTGAGTTTGCATCGTTGAAGTCACAATGGCGCCAGCAATGGCGGATACCAGCCACCAGCACTCCAATCGTGAAGAGCTACATGGATGTGGGCAGGCAACGGACACCCCGTCAGCAGCAAGCCACCATCAGAGGGAAGCCCACCCCGTCAGTGGCAAGCAGTCGCTGAACAGAAGCCTACCCCGCCAGTGGCAGAGTCGCCAGACTCCACATCAGTGGTAAGTAGTGGCCTGGCAGAAGCCTACCGTCAGTGGCAGAGTCGCCAGACTCCACATCAGTGGTGAGTAGTGGCCTGGCAGAAGCTTACCGTCAGTGGCAGAGTCGCCAGACTCCACATCAGTTGTAAGTAGTGGCCTGGCAGAAGCCTACTGTCAGTGGCAGAGTCGCCAGACTCCACATCAATGGTAAGTAGTGGCCTGGCAGAAACTCACCGCTCGACGGCAGTGACATTGATCAGTTTGTCCGGACAGTAGTTGGAGTCGGCGGACGACCTGACAGCCGACTGTCGGATTCCGGACAGCAGAGCATCTCCAGCCTCCGAAGACGAGATCAGATCATGCTTGAGATCAGAATACGCCTGGGTCTGTGGAAGATCAGGATACGCCTGAGTCCGGGAAAGACCAGAACACGCCTGGATCTGGGGAATATCAGAATACGCCTGGGTCTGGGAAATACCAGAATACGCCTGGATCTGGGAAGATCAAAATGCTCCTAGGTGTGTATCTGCAAATAGTCCAGTCACGCCGCCAGGCGGTGTTTGGGGATGGTCCAGTCACACCCGGATGCGGTGTCTGAGAATGGGCAGGTCACACCCGGAGGCGGTGTCAGAGAATGGTCAGGTCATGCCCGAAGTCTTAGCGTCATATTTTCTCAGAAGGGGGTATGATTCTCCATGAGGTAGTCACTGCGAATCGTTCTATTCCCTTGCAAGGCGAATAAAATAATAACAAGGAATTTTGCCCATATACGTGCTAAAGCTTAATACATTTTAACGAGCTTGAACCCATGGCTGCAGAAGAAGAATGTTAGATTTTCCCTTTGCCTTTAGGACAACATCAAGGCTTGCTTGTGCATATTCGGATTGCTCCTTTTCTCTTTTTTTTTTTCTTCTATTTTTGGGGGCTAGCTCAACACTTTGTGGCACACACTATTGATGTTTGACCCTGTATCTCTTTTTATCGCAGCAAGAATGGATTCGGACGCTCAAAAATTGCCTGTCTTGTGTCCTCTAGCATACCACCTTAATGCCATAATTAGACAATATAATCTACTTTCCTCTCCATATGAGTCCAAAAGGTTAACAAGTCAGACAGAGGGAAGACAAAATAATGAACATGCGTTGTGCATTTCGTTTCCTGTCATAATCTCGGAATACCCGGGACCAAATTATCCGCTGATGACATCGACAGGAAGTAATTTTTCAGAATGTCAAAACATATTGACCGAGTTTCCAGGGCATTTTCTTTGCTTGGATTTGGATCGGCTAAGTGGCTGGTCGAAGTTTTTTCTGCCCCCCCCCTCCCCACACCCCAAACTGACAGGCTAGACCCTCTCCCCCACCTCCCTACAAGAGTGCATTCAATGATCAATAACCGAAAATATTGCGGCATCGCGCTACACCTGGCTCGCTATAACAGTGAACAGCGCAAAACGAGTGGCGCGAATGCGCGAGATTCAGATAGATCGGGGAAGACCAAAATTACGTGTAACACCTGGATTTCTCGGTCGTTTTTAGTAACCACTTGTCTGCTCATTGGCCGACAAATTAAGCATGAAGGCCTGCTGCCATCACATAGGTCGCACGAGATTCTATCCACTGTCCCACCAACAGCTGATGCAGTATCTTTCAAGCCCACCGATCAGTCGATAACCGCACACAATGAACCGCTATATTGGTGGTGACGCTGCATCTTTACCATGCTGTGAGTGACCGAGATTACTCTCTGGAGACCTTTGTTACTGGTATAGATATAAGCAAGGAAACCAAACGTACCAATCGCAGACCTGCGCTGACTCAATCAACTGCTTCAGGAATGCTTCACCTGACTCCTAAGCATGTCTCATGTAACTGCCAAGCATGAGTCACCTGTCTTTCGAGCACGTCTCGCCCGACGTCGTCACGTCTCACCTGACTTTTCAGCATGTTCTCGGTGGTGCCTACGTCGTGAGGGAATTCGGTCTGCTGCAATCGCGACAGGAACTGCTCTAGCGACTCGGAGATCGCCTGCGACCGCAGCGAGAACTGCTCCAGATCCTGCAACGCCAAACAGTGTCACGTACCACGCGCCGACAGAGCATTGCCTGCCCACCCAGACTCGCCCGGACCAGACGACTCGGAGGTCGCCTGCGACCGCAGCGAGAGCTGCTCCAGATACTGCAGCTCAGACAGTGTCACGTACCACGCGCCGACAGAGCATTGCCTGTTCACCCAGGCCCACCCGGCCCAGGCGACCGTTTCCTGTTGTGTGTGACGTGGCTCTCTCCTGGGCAACCGCGGGCAAATTGGCGGGAGCGCGGTTCTCTCTGGTGTGGTCAGCGGAGTCCAGTCTGTGGTCGTCACGTGCCACCAGCCGACCCGGCGGCGTCACGTACCACCGCCCAGCCGCGGCGGCGGAGACGTGTTGGGACCGCCCCGGACACAACGGCGGTAACACAACGGTGGTAACAGTGCCGAGGCTGTCCCAGATACAACGGCGGTAACACAACGGCGGTAACACAACGATGGTAACAGTACCGAGACCATCCCTGTCAACGGCGGTAACACAGCGGCAGTAACACAACGGTGGTAACAGTGCCGGGACCGTCCCCGACACAACGGCGGTAACACAACGGTGGTAACAGTCCCGGGACTGTCCCCGACACAGCGGCGGTAACACAACGGTGGTAACAGTACCGAGACCATCCCTGACAACGGCGGTAACACAACGGCGATAACACAGCGGCGGAAACACAACGGTGGTAACAGTACCGAGACCATCCTTGACACAACGGTGGTAACACAACGGCGATAACATAGCGGCGGAAACACAACGGTGGTAACAGTGCCGAGACCCTCCCTGACAAGGGTAGTAACAGTGGGCGAGACCGTACCCGGCATCACGGCGGTAACACAAGGGTGGGAATCGTGTCGTAACCGTCCACGACACCACGGCGGTAACGGATGCCGCCTCCGTAGCTCAGTTGGTTAGAGCGCTGATCATCACTTGTCTCCCCTGTCCTGGCAATAGGGTTCGAGTTGGTTCACGCGCTCGCATTTACCCCCCCCCCCGACTGGGAGGATCAGTTAGCAGCTGCCCGAGCAGGCCAGGAACGAACTACCGGGCGGTCATGTCGGTACATTGACGGCACGTTAAGCTTTCGGTCAAAATTCTGCCGTGAACTGGAATTCATGGATCGGGTGGTGGAGCCAGTGTTCACGCAACAAGCTCTGCTTCGCAATGATCCATAAATCCACCCCAACAAGAACTCGGATTAAGCTTGTTATTTTTTAACAGTGTCTCAAAGCAACGATACTAGCAGAGCAATTAAGACATTAGAGGTCAAAATGACGAATTGGGAACTTAGAAGTCCGGAGGTGCAGGAAGGGAGGCAGAAGCGGATCCGTGACGGCACAGGAGACACGCACCCTGACCCAGTCCATGCAGAAGCGGCGGCGCTCTGACTGTATAAAGCCCCGTCTCCTGCAGGACGCTAGAGTGTTTATCTCCACTGAATGTTTCAGCGAAAGGCGCTCCTCTGAACATAAATAGTATCACTCCAGGAACAGAGAACAGAGTGCACACCCATGTATGTTTCCTCATCCGTGGCACCCCTCCAGACGAGTGCTCACCTCTCCCGATCAAAGGTTTTTGTTTCGATTCACCCTCGGTGGGGGGGGGGGTGTCACTAGGAGCAGGGTGTCACAAAAGACTCTGGGTGCTGGAGGGTAGAGAGCCGTGTTGAGGTTCGGGACGTGTGGGCACGGGCGTAAGCGCAATGATGGTGACAGCAGAACGTACCAGTCGCTGCTGGATCCACTTCTCATGATCGTATGGTACAGTGCCCCCCAGGTCCCAGAGCCGTGTTCAGGGACGAGAAGGGTGGACACGGACCTGGACGTGAGGATAGCGACAGCAGAACGTTCCAGTCGCTGCTGGATCCACTTCTCATGATCGTATGGTACAGTGCCCCCCAGGTCCCAGAGCCGTGTTCAGGGACGAGAAGGGTGGACACGGGCCTGGACGTAGGGATAGCGACAGCAGAACGTACCAGTCGCTGCTGGATCCACTCCTCGTGACCGTATGGCACGGTGCCGCCCAGGTCCCAGAGCCGTGTTGAGGGACGAGAAGGGTGGACACGGACCTGGACGTGGGGATGGCGACAGCAGAACGTACCAGTCGCTGCTGGATCCACTCCTCGTGATCGTATGGTACGGTGCCGCCCAGGTCTTTGGTCAGTTGGTCGGCAGGGACGAACGTGTGCAACTCGGCCACTGAACTACAGATGACCACCTGCGGCGCAGCAGCAATAGAGGCCGTCACACAACAGTGGGGACCGTCACACAACAGTCGGGACCGTCACACAACAGTGGGGACCGTCACACAACAGTGGGGACCGTCACACAACAGTGGGGACCGTCACACAACAGTGGGGACCGTCACACAACAGTGGGGACAGTCACACAACAGTGGGGACCGTCACACAACAGTGGGGACCGTCACACAACAGTGGGGACCGTCACACAACAGTGGAGACCGTCACACAACAGTGGGGACCGTCACACAACAGTGGGGACCGTCACACAACAGTGGGGACCGTCACACAACAGTGGGGACCGTCACACAACAGTGGGACCGTCACACAACAGTGGGGACCGTCACACAACAGTCGGGACCGTCACACAACAGTCGGGACCGTCACACAACAGTGGGGACCGTCACACATATGTGGGGACCGTCACACGACTGTGGGGACAGTCCCACAGCAGTGGGGACCGTCACACAACAGTCGGGACCGTCACACAACAGTCGGGACCGTCACACAACAGTGGAGACCGTCACACAACAGTGGTGACCGTCACACAACAGTGGTGACCGTCACACAACAGTGGGGACCGTCACACAACAGTGGGGACCGTCACACAACAGTGGGGACCGTCACACAACAGTGGGGACCGTCACACAACAGTGGGGACCGTCACACAACAGTGGGGACCGTCACACAACAGTGGGGACAGTCACACAACAGTGGGGACCGTCACACAACAGTGGGGACAGTCACACAACAGTGGGGACCGTCACACAACAGTGGGGACCGTCACACAACAGTGGGGACCGTCACACGGTTGTGGGGGCCGTTATACAACAGTGGGGACACAACAAAATGAATTGTGATTCGATGTAGTTTCTTTCGATGCGACGTCATGGGCATGTGAATATTCAATTAAGACGGCTAAGGCAGATTCTTTCTTGGTACTGTTACCCTGTTCAACGGCGATGAATTAAGAGGCTGCCATCAGAGAAGACTGGGCACACCATCTCTGTGCTCCAGGGCACCTGCCTCCCCCTCAGAAACCCACCTTGAACTTGAATTGATCGCGGCTGAACTTGTAGCTGAGGTCAGACCAAGTCCTCTGCAGGAAGGTGGTTGGACGCAGCACATAGCACACGCTGACCAGACCCGGAAAGAACGACTGCGGCAAATAGAAAGCACATCAGAAACGGGGAAAAAGCTGTCAAGTAGATTATTGGACGCTTTAATTTTTTCGGACATTTAATATAGGATCCTATGCATGATGCACATTGTGTTTGTTGATTGTCAAAAATGTTAAGCATGCGTCGCTTCAAGAATGGTATACCCATAGGACATCTAGCACTGGCCACGGATTGCATACCCACGTACACAACTTTCCACCGAGCACTCCTGTCGTATTAACTGGGTGTGAAGTGGTGCGAAATGCATTTGAATCGGAATTAATGTCATATATCTGCCATGGGGAAGCCGAAATAAAGCTCATAATTAGAAGCTAAAAAATACCCTTTAAACAACTCTTCCCAAAATATGCAAAACGGAACACAATTAGAACAGCTAACATTTTTTCTTGGCAGCCAGATAAGAAGTTTTTGTTTTAATCATAGGTAGTTTTCATGCCTATTCGGTCCATCATGATCAGAAGTCCGTGTGTTTTCGGACAGGATTTACCAGCCGATACATGGAAACCAGAGTTATTTTTCAGATTAATTTTTCATCTCTATTATGCTTCGGAGGAAAAAGTAAGGCGTTTTAATTGCTGATATCTTAACTTAATTAAACCTTGGTCTTGTGACTTCACTACACTAAGCCCAGATAAACTTAGACCCGACCCAAACCCTTACGAGGCCTAGCGCACTACAGAGCTAGTTCAGATCAACTTGTCCCCACCCAAACCCCCTTACGAGACCCAGCTCACTACAGATCGAGCCCAGATCAACTTATACCCAACCCAAACCCCTTCACGGAGTCCAGTCCACTACGGAGCGAGTCACAGACGCATAAAACCCAACCCAAACTCCTTTACAAGGCTCAGCCTACTACAGAATCAATTCAGATAAACTTAGACCCAACCCAAACCCCTTTACGGAGTCAAGTCCACTACGGAGCGAGTCACAAATGCATACAAACCCAACCCAAACCACTTTACGAGGCTCAATGCACTATAGAGAACGGGTCCAGATCACCTTAGATCCAACCCAAACTCCTTTATGACGCCCACTACAGAGCGAGTCCAGATCCACTACGCCATCCATCATGTTCACACCACCGAACAGAGCGAATTCAGACTCACTACATCGCGAAGTCCGTCCCCCACTACACCACCGAGTTCAGACTCACAACCTCACAAAGTCCGCCTCCGCGACAGCACCAAGTCCCGACCCACTTCATTAGAAAGTCCACCCCCACTACACCACGGAGTCCGGACCCACTGCATCACAAAGTTCACCCCCACTATACCACGGAGTCTAGACCCAGTGCATCACAAAGTTCAACCCCCCACTACACCACGAAGTCCAAACCCACTGCATCACAAAGTCCACCCCCACTACACCACGGTGTCTAGACCGATTACACTACAGAGTTCAGACCCACCATACCACTGCGTCCAGACCCACTACACCCCCGAGCCTGGGCCCACTACACCCCCGAGCCTGGGCCCACTACACCCCCGAGCCTGGGCCCACTACACCCCCGAGCCTGGGCCCACTACACCCCCGAGCCTGGGCCCACTACACCACTCAGGCCACACGTCGTGACAGCGGGAGGCGTGGGCTCGGGCGGCACCCACGGCGACGTGCAGGAGGGCGGCCTTGACGGAGCTCCAGCGGTCCTGTCGCCGGTCGATGACGAGAATGAAGCCGTGGTCGGCCTCCTCCAGCACCGGCACCGAGGTCAGGTAGCTGACCAGCTGGCGGTACTCGTCGTCCGACACCCAGCACGGCTCCGGCGTGACGGACGGGTCGGGCAGCGTCAGGATCGGGCTGCCGACACAGCGGCCGCCTGCCGCCCGCGGAGCGCGTCACTCACACTGCCGTCACACACTGCCGTCACACCGCCGTCACACATCCGTCACAGAGCCGTCACACCGCCGTCACACTGCCGTCACACTGCCGTCACACCTCCGTCACACTGCCGTCACACCGCCGTCACACCGCCGTCACACACATCCGTCACACCGTCACACCGCCGTCACACCGCCGTCACACCGCCGTCACACCGCCGTCACACCGCCGTCACACCGCCGTCACACCGCCGTCACACCGCCGTCACACCGCCGTCACACACTCCCGCCACAGAGCCGTCACACCGCCGTCACACATCCGTCACAGAGCCGTCACACCGCCGTCACACCGCCGTCACACCGCCGTCACACCGCCGTCACACCGCCGTCACACCGCCGTCACACACTGCCGTCACACCGCCGTCACACCGCCGTCACACCGCCGTCACACCGCTGTCACGCACTGCCGTCACACCGCCGTCACACATTACCGTCACAGAGCCGTCACACATTACCGTCACAGAGCCGTCATATATTACCGTCACAGAACCGTAACACATTACCGTCACAGAGCCGTCACACATTACCGTCACAGAGCCGTCACACATTACCGTCACAGAGCCGTCACATATTACCGTCACAGAGCCGTCACACATTACCGTCACAGAGCCGTCACACATGCCGTCACAGCCGTCAAACGTCACACATTACCGTACAGAGCCGTCACACATTACCGTCACAGAGCCGTCACACATTACCGTCACAGAGCCGTCACACACTGCCGTCACACACTGCCGTCACACACTACCGTCACAGAGCCGTCACACATTACCACCATACAGCCTCACACATTACGATACACGGTCGTCACACTTTACCGTCACAGAGCCGTCACACATAACCATACCGTCACATACTACCGTCACAGAGCCGTCACACATTACCGCCATACAGCCGTCACACATTACGATACACAGTCGTCACACTTTACCGTCACAGAGCTGTCACACATTACCACCATGCAGCCGTGACACATTACAGTCACAGAGTCGTCACGCAGTCGTCACATATTACGGCCACATCGCTGTCACACATTACCGTCATGCTTACCGTCACACAGCCGCCACGCACTACCGTCATACACTACCGTCACATATTACCGTCACGCACTACCGTCACACACTACCGGCATACACTACCGTCACACACGCATCACACACTACCGTCATATACTACTGTCAATGGCCTGACCAGTCCCTCACATTAGCGAGGATAGCCCGAACAGACGCCACACAGAGATGGAAAAAAATGTCATGGCCATACTTCCTAGATATGCTTGTTACTCCATAAATATCACGACCAATGTATTGTACTCCGACCTGTAGACCTCCGGGCAGCCTGTCCATCTTCACCGGTGCACCGTAAGGTAAGCTACATTTGAGACTTGTGGTGGCATCACTCATGCGACAGCACGGTTGGACATGTCGACCGTCTTCGCATTAATTATTGACATCAGTGTCCTGGCATGCTTTGACCTTTAAGCTGCTCGTCACGGGCGTTTTTAATTTTTAATTCCATCACATTCCATGTCGAATAGACATGAGGCTGGAGTAGATCAGCATGTGCACACAACAGAGCGTTCACCAACCGACTTCTTCAGGGATCCTAGTTTCTCTTATTACGCGTTGATACCATTTGTCTTGGGTTGTTAGGCATTTGAAGACAATGAGTAGTATATATTTGGTACTGTAACTGTGGAAAGGTTCTTATTGACCATGCTCCCATTGGCAACTCTAAAATCGCCCCTGGTCGCGATCAGAGCGCTAACCACGATCGCGTTAGTCATAGGAACATCCACAACCAAGTTGGTAAACAAGTTAGTAATGCTGTTACTTATTCACCAAACGTTCAAACTCAGTGCGGTCGATCCCGTTTCGACCACATTTTTTTCGTTCTTTCACTTGGTAAAATTGGGATTCTTAGCTGTTTTGCAAATTATTTCAATACATTTCTATGTTTTAGTAATTTGTTGGACAAAACATGCATAAGTTGTATATTGGTTTATTGCATTTACATTTCATACCTATACATTTTTCCCTACTGGTCACCGGGTTAACCCTGCACGACTTCCGGCGTCCTCAACCTCGCATCCATGGTCCTGATTACAGCGACAGACGTCAATCTCTATGGACCAAGGTTAGTGATTGCTCAAGGGACCGTATATTGGAGCACATGCTTCTGATCAAATCTTAAGAATCCTGGCTACTGCGTCAACAATTGCATCGGCTGCGCGATAAATATCTCCACTAATCCGGCGCTGATCCGCCATGCTGGCGATCAGCGCTCAGCGGCCCAGTGGGGTCATGAGGACGCTCGCTATTTTGCTGATTACTAGCACGGCGCTGAGCCTGATCCGATCCGACTGCAATTCGCCCGCCCATGGAAACAGGGTCATTGAGATCATCAGATGAATAAGCAAAACTGAAATGTGAATAGCGATACTCGGTACTCTGGCATTGGGAAAAGAAACGTTGCTTTACCTGTTCATGAATTTGGTGCAGACTTTTAGCAACATATTCCAGGACCCGCCATTGCTTTCTCAACCTACACAAATGGTGCGCCGTTGCTATATAACTTTCAATTACACATACACACTTCGCGTACATTTCCCATTCCTTGGCACGAGTGCTTAGCAACAGCATAATCCATGTGCAGATGTACGGGTAGGTGCAGATGCAGTCGTGCTTTTTGGCGTAGGCGAGGTCAGGCTGAGTTATATGTATAATAAATATATATATATATATATATATATATATATATATATATATATATATATATATATATATAGATCTGTGAAAAAGCATGTTTCGGATTGCTGCTGGGGAGGTTTTACAGTCAGAGTCAATGATAAGCGCAAGCTTGTTGCGTCGATCCAGAACCCACCTCCAGATCGAGAAATTCCCGTTGTATTGCACGCCTTTGGCCGAAAGGTTAACAAACTCAGATGGCGAGCACGGCCACTTGTTGCGCGCGCCTCCGACCTTGGCTGGGATGGCCAGTTGGCAGCTGGCCATCCCAACCGGAGGCGTCAATATCGAGTGTGTGGAGCGGCTCCAACCGTTGTGTAGATCAGGGAAGAACTTTGCAGGCCAGTGCTCTGTCCACTGAGCCAACCTAACATCAGGTTAGGTGAGGTTCTTTTATCAAGAATCAGAAATTTAACCTGTCTGAGCATTCTGGACACTTCGATGAAAACGGCAAGTGCCCATTGTGCTGCGTGAATATGCACCATACCATCGGTACATTACAGTATGAATATATATATATGTGCAATGACTTCCGAGTTCATTGGATTTTTAGACATTTTGTCACACCGACACAGTCTTGAATAAGTGGAGAGAAATGTGATGCAATGATGTAGTGGTACGTGACAGGGGTACGCACTCTCTTCAAATCTACACTTCCAAAAGTAAACAATGCTACGAACAAACACTGCTGAAAACAAATACTGTTCTAAGATCATTAAGATCGCGACAGAGATCTAAGACATACACCATCAAGAATAACATCGCGCACGATAATCCCTGCAGACAGTGCCGCAAAAACGAACAGTGTCAAGAATGTGCGTGCTGTAAAGATGCAGCGCGTATTCGGTTAGCAGTCCTCTGGGCAGACTGGCCCTGGACCCGTTCCTGTGTGGGTGGCCCTGTGAGCGGTGTTGACTACTAACGGACGGCCGTGCGACTCTGTGCGGTTGTGACCGGCGGCGGGGCGTTCTAGCACGCCACGACACGCACTGGCCTGTCAGCGAAAGCCAGCTTTCTCGCCCCCAGAGTGCATCGTGGCAACTGCCGCTGCACGCCCACGGAAGCTCCTGTTGCATCGCTTCACGTCTCGCCGCGCTCAGCCAACGTTTATGGCACCCTGTGATCCATTGTGGAACAAAAACTGCTCGACGTTTTGTGACGTAGGCAGCACGTCGTATGACGACAGAATCCAGCGAAAGACGAAAGATCTGGGCATATATTTGGGTTAAGGATTTTAGCGTTGAACCCAACTACCATACCCTTGCTGCGTCGTTCGCTTTGGCCATAAGCACGCACGTTTTTCGTTGAAGATCATATTTTTATAACATTAGCATGAGGCGATTCCGGGGAAGATTTGATGGAGGCTTGTCTTCAGCTGGAAATGCAACAATAGCAACTCCAATTTCGCCACGAGTATGCTTTCGCATTGACAATGTTACAGTATAGCTTCACCAGGCCTCTCATCGGCTGTCGCAACACGACAATGGCAACATAATTCACTGAGGGGCTCTATTGTAGTACCGAATTTGAGCTGAACGTGTATGATTTATCGACAAGTCGACCTCTATCGAATGGTTTATTTGCTGTCAACTGGGCTCGTATCAGCTCGTAATTTGCGCGCCTACGTAACCTCAGCTGGCAGATATATTAGCCCGTGTCTAATAGTCAACGAACTGTATATGTTCATTCCTGCTCTGTTCTGCAAATCACTTCAGATTGTTTCCCAGACGCACCTATGCCTTGCCCATATCATGCTTGGCACCACACTGGGTGTCCTCAATGCCGTTTTTGTTTCCGCCGCGCACGCTTGCGCATAAGGCTCAGTCAGCTGATGATGCTGCACTGCTGGGATTCCTTCCACTCTGGCTCTGGATCGTCGTGCTTGTTGGTGTCGATACCAGGTGAATGAACGATAAATAAAATATGATAGGTGAAATATCTCTGTTGGAAGACACAAATGCGCCTTATAATACCTTACCATTTATCATAAGTAAATGTCCCGTTGAAAGTGGTGGTAGGACTCGATTTGATTAAAGACAGATTCTTAGCAAACATCGCAATAATAGAGAAGTACTCAAGGTGTTGCTTACCTCCTGTATCGCTTTTGCAAACTTCCAGAAGCCATTATTTTTCAGAAGTGTAGGCATATGAGGTCAAGGGAAGTCAGTGTCGGGTCTCGCGATTACATTTAACCACTAGCTTCCTACAGTTAAGGTTTTGGGAGGGCAGAATCGTCCGTCGCATGCAGGCCTCAGTCATAGTTCTCATATGGGTTTGCAGCAGCGATATAATACCCACACCATGCAATAGTTCATATAGTTATCCCAGTGCAAAATAATTAGCGAAAAATTTCACTGTCAGGAGCCACGACTATTTGGGAGAAATTCAATGGAGTTGCCATCAGATGACAAGCCGAAAGTTATCAACTTGTATATTTTAGCATGTTGTTTACGGGGGTCGAACCATCTTTCTACTTTCTAAGCAAAATGCTTAGCGAGAAATGGGGAACGTCATTGGATTGCATTATGGGCGCTGTATAACCAACAGCAGTTGATGTCCTAAACCCTAAAACAACTCATTGGATTGCATTGAAAAATATCTTACCAACACCAGTAAGTATCCTATCATTTGTGCGATATATGACCTGCGTTCTGTCTCCAATCTACGGCGGTGGGAGACTTCACTGACAGCATCTCCTGACGGCGACGATGGTGACGGTCCTTCCTCTATAACGGACACTCTGTCTCCAGTCTACGCCAGTGGGAGACTTCACTGACAGACGATCTCCTGACGCCGACTGTGGTGACGGTCCTTCCTCTATAACGGACACTCTGTCTCCAATATCGGACGATGGGAAACGTGACCTACCGCCCAGCCTCGGTCACCGACTGCGGCCTTGAGCGCCCTTCTTTAATAACGGACCCCGCTGCGTCCAAAGCGGCTTGATCACGTCCATTCGGAGACAATCTCGCCGGCAGACGGCCCGAGATCCGGCCCTGATCTATCGTCGGTTCTCGCTAATCAATGCGGTTTTATCTACACCCGCCGGGATGCTCTGCCGGTATAACCTACACCCGCCGGGATGCTTTGCCGGTATTAACCCACACCCGCCGGGATGCTCTGCCGGTATTACCCACACCCGCCGGGATGCTCTGCCGGTATTACCCACACCTGCCGGGATGCTCTGCCGATATTACCCACACCTTCCGGTATACTCTGCCGGTATTACCCACACCCGCCGGGATGTTCTGCCGTTATTACCCACACCCGCCGGGATCCGGTATACTCTACAGGTATTACCCACACCTTCCGGTATACTCTGCCGGTATAACCTACACCCGCCGGGATGCTCTGCCGGTATTATCCACACCCGCCGGGATGCTCTGCCGGCATTACCCACACCCGGCGGGATCCTTTGCCGATATTATCCACACCCGCCGGGAAGCTCTGCCGGTATTACCCACACCCGCCGTAAAGCTATGCCAGCATTACCCACACCCGCCGGGAAGCTATGCCGGCATTACCCACACCCGCCGGGAAGCTATGCCGGCATTACCCACACCCGCCGGGATGTTCTGCCGGTATTACCCACACCCGCCGGGATCCTTTGCCGGTATTACCCACACCCGCCGGTATACTCTGCCGGTATTACCCACACCCACCGGGATGCCCTGCCGGTATTACCCACACCCGCCTGGAAGCCATGCCGGTATTACCCACACCCGCCGGGATGCTCTGCCGGTATTACCCACACCTTCCGGTATACTCTGCCGGTATTACCCACACCCGCCGGGATGCTCTGCCGGTATTACCCACACCCGCCGGGATCCTTTGCCGGTATTACCCACACCCGCCGGGATCCTTTGCCGGTATTACCCACACCCGCCGGGATGCTCTGCCGGTATTACCCACACCCGCCGGGAAGCTATGCCGGCATTACCCACACCCGCCGGGAAGCTATGCCGGCAAACCCGCCGGGACTATGCCGGCATTACCCACACCCGCCGGGATGCTCTGCCGGCATTACCCACACCCGCCGGGATGCTCTGCCGGCATTACCCACACCCGCCGGGAAGCTATGCCGGTATTACCCACACCCGCCGGGAAGCTATGCCGGGATTACCTGCCGGTATTACCACACCCGCCGGGATGTGCTTGCCGGTATTACCCACACCCGCCGGGAAGCTATGCCGGCATTACCCACACCCGCCGGGAAGCTATGCCGGCATTACCCACACCCGCCGGGAAGCTATGCCGGTATTACCCACACCCGCCGGGAAGCTATGCCGGCATTACCCACACCCGCCGGGAAGCTATGCCGGCATTACCCACACCCGCCGGGAAGCTATGCCGGCATTACCCACACCCGCCGGGAAGCTATGCCGGCATTACCCACACCCGCCGGGAAGCTATGCCGGCATTACCCACACCCCCGGATGCTCTGCCGGTATTACCACACCCGCCGGGATGTCTGCCGGATTACCCACACCTCCGGTATACTCTGCCAGTATTACCCACACCCGCCGGGAAGCTATGCCGGCATTACCCACACCCGCCGGGAAGCTATGCCGGCATTACCCACACCCGCCGGGAAGCTATGCCGGCATTACCCACACCCGCCGGGAAGCTTGCCGGCATTACCCACACCCGCCGGGAAGCTATGCCGGCATTACCCACACCAACACGCGAAGCCAGCCGGCATTACCCACACCCGCCGGGAAGCTTGCCGGCATTACCCACACCCGCCGGGAAGCTATGCCGGTGTTACCCACACCCGCCGGGAAGCTATGCCGGCATTACCCACACCCGCCGGGAAGCTATGCCGGTATTACCCACACCCGCGCGCCGGCATTACCCAACTTGCCGGCATACCCACACCCGCCGGGAAGCTATGCCGGATTACCCACACCCCCGGGAGCTTGCCGGTATTACCCACACCCGCCGGGCATATTACCCACACCCCCCGGGAAGCTATGCCGGCATTACCCACACCCGCCGGGAAGCTATGCCGGCATTACCCACACCCGCCGGGAAGCTATGCCGGCATTACCCACACCCGCCGGGAAGCTATGCCGGCATTACCCACACCCGCCGGGAAGCTATGCCGGCATTACCCACACCCGCCGGGAAGCTATGCCGGCATTACCCACACCCGCCGGGAAGCTATGCCGGCATTACCCACACCCGGAGCTCTGCCGGCATTACCCACACCCGCCGGGATGTGCCGGATTACCCACACCCGGTATACTTGCCGGCATTACCCACACCCGCCGGGAAGCTATGCCGGCATTACCCACACCCGCCTGCCGGTATTACCACACGCGTGCCGGTATTACCCACACCCGGCCCTGCCGGCTACCCCCCGGGAGCTTACCGCACACCCGCCGGGAAGCTATGCCGGCATTACCCACACCCGCCGGGAAGCTATGCCGGCATTACCCACACCCGCCGGGAAGCTATGCCGGCATTACCCACACCCGCCGGGAAGCTATGCCGGCATTACCCACACCCGCCGGGAAGCTATGCCGGCATTACCCACACCCGCCGGGAAGCTATGCCGGCATTACCCACACCCGCCGGGAAGCTATGCCGGCATTACCCACACCCGCCGGGAAGCTATGCCGGCATTACCCACACCCGCCGGGAAGCTATGCCGGCGGGCGTACCACTCGCTTTTTCTCTTGCCCGGTGTTCGACGACTTGAACAATTCCGCGTGGCGAGTTTCCGAAAGTGTGTCAGAAAAGACCGTAGTTTTAAATTCAATCATCAACTTGAACTCAGGTCGCTCGGAAGGGAACGGCACAGCTTGCAGCTGGTGACAACTGAATAAAAGGAAATATAACGCACACACAGACTCGCTTATTAAGCATTGCGTCCGCATTGTAGCGTAATTGCCCGTGGTTTCGATGATTTATTGTATAGTCTATAATGCTTGGTAGGGCGCTAATTTCTGCCAAGCTTAGTATGGTGTACACATTTTAGTAGCACTCCTAGGTTAGCGGCGCAGCGGAATGCCCACGGGAAGAACCATGATTCTGTGAACCCCATCTCTATAAGTCCACCATCATCTGACACTAGACTGCACTGATAAAACCAAATGATAAACAATAAACACATGTGGCGTATCCTAAGCATATGTTTTGTTCTTAAGCAACGATATTCTCACAAGTCAAAACCACCCCGCTTATATTTGGTCACTTCTCGATAACTGAGCCATTTTTCATTAAGAATTTCAAGGCTTCCACGCCGTCACGACTAGTATACTCGTCTGAAATTCGTAATCCTATATATATATATATATATATATATATATATATATATATATATATATATATATATGCATGGATATATATTAACACTCGCACCAGACATTTCACAATCCCACGGCCCACCGGCGAAGCAGTGTGGGTGGCGCCATTAGCCGTGATCGCACATAAAGTGTATTGTGAACCATCCAATAAACAAACAAACAAACAAACACGTATATATCACACAGGTTTCGCACAGAATGTGGAACATCAATATTAACCTCTACCAGGCACCCGGCACTCAAACTATGCCCCCTGTGCATGTGCTGTTGACATGGTATTGTTTATGCTATGCCCCCTGTACATGTGGTGTTGACATGGTAGAATAGAGGCCACCGGGAAGGTATGTTTATCACTTCTGGCTCCCACCTTGCATGTCGGCACTTCCCTGTAGCTGCACTGCCGCTCAACATGAACCAGCGCTTCCCCGACTGTGAGGTCACCTTCAACCGGCGCTCCCCCGACTGTAAGGTCACCTTCAACCGGCGCTCCCCCGACTGTAAGGTCACCTTCAACCGGCGCTTCCCCGACTGTAAGGTCACCTTCAACCGGCGCTCCCCCGACTGTAAGGTCACCTTCAACCGGCGCTCCCCCGACTGAAGGTCAGCTTCAACCGGCGCTCCCCCGACTGTAAGGTCACCTTCAACCGGCGCTCCCCCGACTGTAAGGTCACCTTCAACCGGCGCTTCCCCGACTGTAGGGTCGCCTTCAACCGGCGCTTCCCCGACTGTGAGGTCACCTTCAACCGGCGCTCCCCCGACTGTAAGGTCACCTTCAACCGGCGCTTCCCCGACTGTAAGGTCGCCTTCAACCAGCGCTTCCCCGACTAAAGATCACCACCAACGACCTGCACAGCACTCACTGTGCAGCCAACTTTAACGAACTTGGTTCACCACAGGTCACATTCAATCGACCTGCCCACGTTCAACCAACCTGTCCGCCTTCAACCAACTAGGCTACCAAGGAAATCAGTCATCTTCAGTCGGCCTATCCATCACGCATCCTCAGGTCACCCTCTACCGACATGCTCACCGCTGACTCCGAGACAAAATATCGACACGCAAAATATGGCACATAAAATATCGACAACGAAATATCGTCTACCGATATATATATATATGTATATATATATATATATATATATATATATATATATATATATGTGTGTGTGTGTGTGTGTGTGTGTGTGTGTGTGTGTGTGTGGTGTGTTATTAACCGAATGTGAAGTATGATCAGCTTACATTTGTGCCCCAGTTGCCAGCGACTGGATCAGTCAGGCGCGTTCATTTTGAATACCTTCGCAGAAGTGAATGTGTCCGCCGAGGTGAATTGCAAAACACATCGTATATATCCAGTTATCGGTTAAAAAGCACCGGTGGAAAGCAGTTGAATCACACACGAAAGCGGAGAGAGGTACGCAGTTGTAAACTACTGAGTGCATGAGGATGACAGTCAGTCCACGTGGGCTGCCTAGGGGACTTTCTTCTGTCCCGTGCATAATTAACAGGATATCGACTCTACGCGACTGACACCATGAGAATAAGAGCGCCCCGCTAAGCTGGACGTGTTTTTGCTGGATGGATGATAACTGTTCAAGTACTTTCATTTTCTTTATTTTTTTTTAAAGTCGACGTATTATGTTTGGTTATTCGACGTTTGGTCCGTGTATATTTTGTGGAGTCGATATTTTGCCGAGTCCATCTTTTGGGCGTCGACATTTTGCCAAGTCGAAATTGTGTGCCGATGTTTTGCGTACGATATTTAAGATGCGAATGCTTTGCGATTCAAATTTAACGTGTCCATGCCTCGTGTGTCGATCGATATTTTCCCTGTGATATTTTGGTTCTGGATGTTTTGAGGTTCATGTATTTGGCGTGTGCACATTTTAAGTGTCAATATCCTGCCTACCTACAAGACGCAGTCATATAATCATTTCCAGTTGCATTGGTATCGGCGACCAAGCTGTCGGATGCATGCCTCGGTGAATGCTTGGCTACCCACGATAATGCATGAATCTCACCAGTGGCACAGATTCTGTGAATCTCTTTGAAAATGTCAAGTGATTATTAGCCAACTGGATCTAGATCCATGAATGTTGGAATTGTCGGAATAAAGGCGTTTTTGGAACCTACCCTATGCCTATTTTGCTAACTTTAATAAAGAAGACTTCATTTTTACTGCCGAAGTCCGGGCTGTCGGCAGTTGTCCGGTGCGCTCGTGAGATTCGCCAGCCTCAGTGCCGTACACCAGAGCAATCAGACCCTCTTACGGACACGACAGCTCCAATAAGCCGGCCCACCTGCACGCTGGGCGCAGGATAATGGGCACATCGGGGGTGTCCAAATGCTCTCGAGCTTTCGGCGGGACGCTGAAGTTGATTAGCGACGAAGCGCGGCACGGCGAGAACAGGCACTTCATTACTCTGTCGAGCGGACCCGGTGCGGTTCACACCGGGCGCCCGGTGTGGTTCACCGAGCGGACCCGGTGCGGTTCACACCGGGTCCACCGATACCCTCCTTCGGATCCATCGTGACATTTGAGTCTTTGAAGGCACGTGGAGTTAACCGGACCCGAGAGATTGCATGCGGAGCCGGACCAGAGCCGGACCAGAGCCGGACCAGAGCCGGACCATTCCTGACCATGCGGAGCCGGACCAGAGCCGGACCAGAGCCCGACCATTCCTGACCATGCGGAGCCGGACCAGAGCCGGACCAGAGCCGGACCAGAGCCGGACCAGAGCCGGACCAGAGCCGGACCAGAGCCGGACCATTCCTGACCATGCGGAGCCGGACCAGAGCCGGACCAGAGCCGGACCATTCCTGAGCATGCAGAGCCGGACCATTACTTCCTTTGCACCACGGGTGAGGAATCCTGCCTCGCTGAGGACGCAGCGTTATTATTGCCAATGTTGAAACGCCATCCCCACCATAAGAATCACACCTTTCACATGTTTGCGTTCTGCATTCGCCTCACCTCCAAGATAATAGGTTTTAATGTTGAATTGAAAAAAATGAACATGTGTCTTCCACCTCTAAAACTAAGCAACACCATCATTTCCAATGCTAGCTTCATATGGGGATGCTACCAAAGCTTAGGGGCAACTAAGTCATTATCTATCTCCCCACATATCACATACTACAATAATTATAATTCCACCAATTCAACAACAGACTCAAGACCCCCAGGCTGTTGGACCCCGGAATATCATACACAAGACAAGCCTGCTGAACACACTGGTGGCACGATACTGAGCCAATTATTTTCCAGCCAGATATCTACATTTTGTCTTCTCCCCAAGGCACGATTTTTTCACATTTCGTCCCCTCCATAAACTAAATATTGCGATCCATTCATCTAACTCCAAACCATTGTACAAAACCACACCTCTATTTTGCATCGTGAGGCTGTGATTTCCCATCCCATCATTTAGATGCCCTTGATCCGATCTAAGTGACATTTCTGGTCTCCGTCCATATTAAGGTACAGTCTCACATTGTAGAAAAGAAGTGCGTTGTAATTATGGTGCGTCATAACGTGGGCAACATTGGCACAAAGCGATGCAGAACATCAGGGAGCTACAATAATTCGCAACCCCGATTCCATCATACCGGACATAGATGAGTCTACGACGACTTCCAGCACGCACACTGATTGCCACGTTTGTTTCAACATAAAATGTTGAAGCTGAATATTCTAACTTGTACCCTGCACACTGAGTGAGATATGCGATGTACTCAAGCCAGCAGGGTGCATTGACTCAGCACGAGTGTGTCGATTCCTCAGTACTCAGCCCGAGAGCGCATCAATTCCTCAGTGACCCAGCCGGGGAGCGCATCAATTCCTCAGTGACACAGCCGGGGAGCGCATCAATTCCTCAGTACTCAGCCGGAGAGCGCATCAATTCCTCAGTGACCAAGCCTGAAAAGGTGCCGATTCTTCAGTGACTCAACACGGGAGCGTGTCAATTCCTTAGTGACCCAGCCCGAGAAGTGTCAATTCCTCATTGATCCAGCCCAAGAGCGTGTCAATTCCTCAGTGGGCATCGAATCAGGAGGCAAGTGCACACGCATCTAGCTGGAAGTTTTTCGCACGGCTCAAAGAGTAAATCAAACCAATTGCTGGATGGAATGTTGCGGTCGCTAAGCGTTTTTTTTTTCTATATCGCAACACCTTCGACTGTTTTCCATATATCTGAGAGAGCACAGGTGGTGATCAACACACCCACCAATTGTACTCAGTAGGAGAGGCCCAATCCTGAACGCCAATGAGTGACTGATGGGCAATCGGGTGGAATGCATGCTACTGCAGAGGCGTTGTCTCGCAATGCATCGACGATCATGCAGTCCAGAAGAAGAGCCGAATAAGCAAGTGGGATCTGCTGTGCAACTCATTCCGGTCAGCCGTTGTAGCCGCCGTAGTCACAACACAGCACAACACAGCATGTCAATAACACAGCACAGGACGTCGCAGCTACAGCACGTCGCAGCCACAGCACGTCGCAGCCACAGCACGTCGCAGCTACAGCACGTCGCAGCCACAGCACGTCGCAGCCACAGCACGTCGCAGCCACAGCACGTCGCAGCCACAGCACGTCGCAGCCACAGCACGTCGCAGCCACAGCACGTCGCAGCCACAGCACGTCGCAGCCACAGCACGTCGCAGCCACAGCACGTCGCAGCCAAGCACGTCGCACAGCCGAGCCACAGCCGTCGCAGCCACAGCACGTCGCAGCCACAGCACGTCGCAGCCACAGCACGTCGCAGCCACAGCACGTCGCAGCCACAGCACGTCGCAGCCACAGCACGTCGCAGCTACAGCACGTCGCAGCTACAGCACGTCGCAGCCACAGCACGTCGCAGCCACAGCACGTCACAGCCACAGCACCGCGCTGATGAGCGTGCACCACTCACAGCGCTGTGAGTGGTTAGTGGTACCACTGGTACACAATCACCTGGCCTACACTGTGGCGACGTGCCACCCGCACAGGCCACTCTGTCGCCCGCACCATTTAGATGCATAAAACATGTAATTTGTTGTCGAGTTTTCCCGTCATATCGTGCTATGGCATGGACATAGCCGAGCACAATCGCTTGGCGACCTATGGCGGGCTCAGTATGTACCGTGCACGGACTCAGCATACACTGTGCACGGACTCAGCATACACTGTGCACGGACTCGGTATGCACCGTGCACAGCATCGCTTTCGTCTGCATTCGGGGGAACCGCGCATAATCCGTCTGCGCAGCGGCAATGAATCGATTAACATACTAACAGAGGACAGGGCGGGCCGGGATCACCGCCTGGTCAAGGCCTCGGTCAGGGTTGCCAGGCTGGGGCACACTGCGGGCACGGGCGGAAATGGAGCAGCTCAGCTACGGCGAAAGCAGCGGCGACGACGCATAAAGCAAGCTTTTAAACTGGTGATGGTTAAGTAGGATATATGACGGATATGGACAGGGGTGGAACTTTTCATGTTTGTTGATGGTGGGGCACTTCCCCCTCCCCAATATTGCCAAGGCTTAACGTGGGGTCTACGACACATTATACGACTGGACTGGAACTGGGAAAATAGCGTGAATAGCCCACTCCCAGGATCATTTTGAAAAAGTTCCACTCCTGGATGCAGACAATTGAGAAATTCTCACTGCAAAGACAAACGGTATCAATCACCTACTAGCCCGCTCCAATACTGGGCCTATTCATAGTGCTTGTAACAGATGAAGGACATTGCCTACATTAGCCATGAGCTCCCCCATATAGCGGAGGAATCACAATAACGTCGGCTGTATTAACTTCAGAGGACATTTGTGAAGGAAAAAGCAGTCATGAGTAGGGAATGTACCAACCAGAAAGCATGTGCAATTTCACCATTGGCTTTAGTTTTGCGTGATGGTAAGTGTCAATGGTCACACTCGTCCAACGAAAACTGATGAAGTTGGTCCGATAATAAAACACCTTACCGAGTGAATGACGAGCGAGGTATGCTGGCCAACTGGTTGTATTACTTACATGCATGCAATGTAGCCTGGTATTGAAGCAACGTCTATAAACAAAACGGTGCCGAGCCAATGCTGATACACGATGTGCATCATTCCCGCCTTCTGAAAAATATCCAAAGCACCATTCCTAGCGGTGTGTCCAGAGCAACATGTTTTCTGCGCAAATGAATTTGCTAATGTCGAGACGAGAAGAATCTGCATTGCCTGCATGCGCTGGTTTTTCCTGTCTGCGAAATCTGCTGAATAAATATCGAGTTCGGTCATGTGTTCCAGCGGGATATTTTGCCAGGCAGGCGTAGTGAGTGTTCCACGGTCATGGCGGGCACCCTCCTTGACTAGCAGACCCGCCTGAGTCATAGCCAGCAGCACATGAAGCATAACTGTGTAATAACATTGTACCGCAGAAGGAAAGTGCACAATTTTACTGCATAATACCTATAAGTACGTTCTGTGAAGGTATTTACATGTAAAATAACCGCACCGAACAGATTAGCTTTCAAGGTTGGATTAGTTATGTGAGTGGATCACATCATCTTCGACGGATAATTATTTTACGATATTCAGTTGCCCAGGAGCGCTGGCGCACAGGTGTGAAGCTCGGAGCAACCAACGCCATTTTGTCTCACGTGTGGCTACCGGTTGCTATTTGGGAAGGTGCATGGGGTGCTTGACCCCCTTTACCCACTAACATTTGTACGTCGATGCAATTATAATGCAAATGAAAAACGCGTAAAATAGCCGCCTTATGCTCATATTACAACAAAAATATATTCAAATTAGCACTGGATACATTTCGACCACGGGCTTTCCTCAACATTGAGAAAAGCACGACCGGGGAGGGTTAATCTCATTTAGAGGGAGGCGTAGGGAAGCTGCGGAAAGCAGACTGGGTCGGTCCGAATTTGGTCATGTCCTGCCGATGCTATGTATTGCTATGTCTCCATATTTTCGTTATAGAAAATGTGATCTCAGGGATGCAGCTGATTGCGAGATGTCACCCCCCCCCAAGCTCAGGCAGAATTTCTCAGGGATTTTGCGTGACCAGGCGTACCGCCGCCGCACCAGGTCCGCCACCACCTGCTGCGAGGTCAGTGTCACCGTTACTGACCTGTTATGATGGCGTACCGCCGCCGCAGCAGGTCCGCCACCACCTGCTGCGAGGTCAGTGTCACCGTTACTGACCTGTTATGATGGCGTACCGCCACACCGTTACTGACCTGTTATGATGGCGTACCGCCGCCGCAGCAGGTCCGCCACCACCTGCTGCGCGGTCAGCGTCACCGCTACTGACCTGTTATGATGGCGTACCGCCGCCGCAGCAGGTTCGCCACCACCTGCTGCGAGGTCAGCGTCACCGCTACTGACCTGTTATGATGGCGTACCGCCGCCGCAGCAGGTCCGCCACCACCTGCTGCGAGGTCAGGGTCACCCCTACTGACCTGTTATGATGGCGTACCGCCGCCGCACCAGGTCCGCCACCACCTGCTGCGAGGTCAGTGTCACCGTTACTGACCTGTTATGATGGCGTACCGCCGCCGCAGCAGGTCCGCCACCACCTGCTGCGAGGTCAGTGTCACCGCTACTGACTTGTTATGATGGCGTACCGCCGCCGCAGCAGGTCCGCCACCACCTGCTGCGAGGTCAGGGTCACCCCTACTGACCTGTTATGATGGCGTACCGCCGCCGCACCAGGTCCGCCACCACCTGCTGCGAGGTCAGCGTCGCCACTACTGACCTGTTATGATGGCGGGCCGCCGCCGCAGCAGGTCCGCCACCACCTGCTGCGAGGTCAGTGTCACCGTTACTGACCTGTTATGATGGCGTACCGCCGCCGCAGCAGGTCCGCCACCACCTGCTGCGAGGTCAGTGTCGCCACTACTGACCTGTTATGATGGCGTACCGCCGCCGCAGCAGGTCCGCCACCACCTGCTGCGAGGTCAGTGTCACCGTTACTGACCTGTTATGATGGCGTACCGCCGCCGCAGCAGGTCCGCCGCCACCACCTGCTGCCAGGTCAGGGTCGCCCCTACTGACCTGTTATGATGGCGTACCGCCGCCGCAGCAGGTCTGCCACCACCTGCTGCGAGGTCAGTGTCGCCCCTACTGACCTGTTATGATGGCGGGCCGCCGCCGCAGCAGGTCCGCCACCACCTGCTGCGAGGTCAGTGTCGCCGTTACTGACCTGTTATGATGGCGTACCGCCGCCGCAGCAGGTCCGCCACCACCTGCTGCGAGGTCAGCGTCACCGCTACTGACCTGTTATGATGGCGTGCCGCCGCCGCAGCAGGTCCGCCACCACCTGCTGCGAGGTCAGCGTCACCGCTACTGACCTGTTATGATGGCGTACCGCCGCCGCAGCAGGTCCGCCACCACCTGCACGCTCAGCGGCGCCGTCTGTACTCGGCCAGGCTCGTCTGTAGGTCAAGAGGGCCCCGTCACAAATTGGCTCAAGGCGGCGACTGGAAACTGATCTCTTCTGGGGGTAGGGGGGGCGTCCTGCCAAGGGCGGCGTTTGTCTCGCATTTCGTCTGGTCAGCGAGGAAGGGACAAATGCGTATTTAAACTCGCTACGTACCATGTGGCGCCATAGGATTAATGCTAAAGCTCTTATATTTTGACGGCGGAGGGGAAGCTGCCCCCTGCTCCATAATCGACCATCCCGTGTCCTGTCGATGCTTCCAGAGAAGTGGGACCAGTTGCTTTGAAAAAATAATTGACAATCTCCTTGACAAATCATTTGATCGTTTTTAAAACCTGCTTACCAGCAACCTAGAGCAAATTCCCCTTCCAGAAAAGTTATTCTTCTGGTCTATCATAGCAACGTTCTGCAATCAAACATGAAAACAAATGTCTCCAAACGACCCCAAAATCATCGCTCGGAACGGTTGTAGCGAAAAATATATACACATGGTATCCCAGCTACAATTTTTCTAGATGTGGTGTCTGAAGTAAATATGCCACCTGGGCTACCTACCAAAAATATCAAGGCTAATTGAGCTTTGCTACGACATAGAATCATCAATTCAAAGGTACCTTTTCCACTCTGTATTTGGACATAGTTTTCTGGACCACTTCAGAACGGTTGATGAATGGTGGGCTTTCAAGAACTTTGGCGCTAAAGTAAGAGCAACTGTAATTCTCAAAGAAAACTCATCGCATTGATGTGACTTGAGGTGGCCGGGAAAACTCATAGTGTATGGGTACAGGAGGGTTCACTTTTTGCGGTAAATTCATTTCTCCCTCATACAAAATTCAATCCTTCACTTCCTTTGGTGTTTCGCGTCACAGAGGCGATGGCATATGAATATAGTATCTCATTTAACTCGCCCCGTCTCGGGGTGTCTTACGGTGCACCTCGTGTGGTTTTCCGCGATAGCGAAGAAACAACGGCGTGCTGAGCGGCAATATTTTAGGACCTTTCCCATAATCATTTTGGTGCTTGCCATGAAAATTTCAACCTGAGGACATGTTAGGTCGTTGACCTACCTCAGGTCAAAAGACCCTCTACAAAAAAAATTAAGGTCGGTAACTCTTAAACGTGAAGAGATATTGAAATAAAACGTGCTACGTGAATGCAATTGGGCAGTACCTTCGGAACTTATCCCTCGAATGTTTGTGTGAGATCAGGTCAGTAACCTAAGGACACTGCACATTTTGTCCTATTTCAGAACATTTTTTTTTATTTAATAGACATGGTCTTCGAACATCATTTTTACCTTGGCACCCGTGCAGAAACATCAGGAAGATTAAATAAAAAATTTGCTTGACTCCGTCAGGGGGCCTGAGGTTAGACCACAACAAAGTGCGTAATCCGAACTTAGCGCGATGCGAACTTAATGTATTTAGACACCGCTCTTTGTGTGCCTCATTTGGAGTTTCCATAGCCTAAGTTGCGTTAAAGTTGCGCTGCATGTCCTAGATTGATCTGATATGCAGGTATAAAATGTATTTTTAAAATGCATCGTCTTTAAAAAAAACGAAAAAAAAACATTTTGAATTCCAAATTATTAACAAACAAAAAAAAAAATAAAAAGGAATACCATTTTTTGACCGCATTTGTCGAGGGCTTTCCGATGGCACCAGGTTCGACTTCATGAAATGCTTAGTTTGGAAGTCAGATGAGGTCCCTAAGGTCCTCTCCTCCAGATCCGGCCGAGAAGGGGATTAAATATACGTTCTGGCTCCCATATCCGGGATATTTTTGCATGCTTAGTTACGCATACGTAGAATCGCATACAATACACCGGGTGGGTGCTTAGTTTTAAGGACCTCTAAGAAAATCGTGAGTATCCGACTGGAAAGAGGATTAAATATACGTCCTGGCTCCCCTATCCGGGATATTTTTATATCCTAAGTTACCCATACATAGTACACAATGGCATACAATATACAGGGCGAGTGTTTAGTTTTAAGGACCTCTGAGAAAATCCTGAATAGGCGCTTGCTGCAACGCTTGCATGTCTACGCCACGTAGGTCTTGTGAAAGCGTAATTAAATTCCGCAATTCTGATTTTGCTCGAGAAGTCGGAAGCACCTTCGTCCTATGCTTACTTCATCGTTGAATGCCGTAAACTAAGGCATTATCTCGTGGTTCTTGAATTGTGGCAATGGCTAGTGCTTTAATTGGAAACATTGCACCTCCCATAGATAAAATGTGACATTTGGGAGGAGTGTAGGGTAGAGATTTAACGAGTATTTCAGTGATCCATTGTTAATGCATTAAGGCGAATAGTCAGGAATTTCAATGTGTGCCCCTACGTTGAAACTTCTTGAACCTGTTGTCCTTGGAAAGAACATGCGTTGGTTAGAAACGGTAGCTCGTTACGCTGGTCAGTAACGCTGGTTAGTAACGCCGGTTAGTGACGTTAGATAGTAATTATCGTTAGTAGCTCAGTAGCCCAACACGAGCAGAGCGGAGACTCAGCGACGGGTCCCCTCAGTTCTTTATGTTAGTTGGTTGGTTACTTTGGCTTTAGGGTGCATATCTCTTTCCGTCGGATAGCGTTAACCGAAAGCATGCCGAATCAACCTGAATTTAATTTCTTGTTGTTTTTGCACACCAACACGCAAGTCAAGGCATAGCGCAACTGGGGTAATCTTTACATGTGACCATGCACACCCCATCTTAGAGACTTCTCCAAATGTGCACGTATCATGGAGTCTAGAAAACTTCCTGTCGCTAATCGACTTAGGTTCCGGACTACTAGGAGGATGTAGCAAGTAATTTCTGTTTCGAGTACTCTTGCTTTCGAAAATATGGCATGCAAAATTTGACAGCGATCTGACAAGCTTGACATATCCTGGGAACGTGCACGGTAGTTTTGCTTCCCACCAGACGCTATGTTTTTGTTCTCATTATGTAGGAAAGTACCAGTTTCCTCCATTCAGTCGATTGGTTGATAGGATACGAGAGCAGACCAGCTTTCGTCAATTAACTTCCTTCGTAGGGATTTGACTACCCTGCTTCCTGCTCTCAAATGACCGTTTGAGCATCTAGTGTCTACCAATTATCAATAGCAATATGACAAGTGCAGAATGCCATACTCAACAAAATGTTGATGCATAACCTAACGCTATCTCGAATAGATTTCGCAAAATAACCAAAGAATGAACGAACCGAAACAAAGAATGGAGAAAAAAATATATCAAGTTTGAGCTGTCGTATTTCGTTTCACTTTGCATGGCCCGCCATGAACTACGTTTGACCTTGCAGGGTCCGACTTCCAACTCGTTTGACCTCGTAGGGTCATACATGTACCTCGTTTCGCCTTGCATGGTCTGATTTACATCTCGTTTAACCTTGTAGGGTCTGGCCTGCATCTCGTTTGAATTTGCAGGATCTGATTTGTATCTCGTTTGGCCTTACAGGGCCTAGCCTGCACCTCGTTTGACCCTACAGGACCTGACCTGCACCTCGGTTGACTTTGCAGGGCCAAATCTGCGTCTCGTTTGACCTTGCAGGGCCTGACCAAAATAACTTCAAACTTACACACTGGGTTCCCCTTAATGCAGCACCTACCATAATGGTATCGCTTTCTAGCTCCTTTGTTTCAGAGATCTCACGGAATCAGCATTGCCCCTCCCTTTGACCCCATACCGGAGCGTGTTGCAGCTGGTTATCTGGCCGAAGCGGATGTTGCGTCATACCACGTGTTCTCTGGACATATACCACCCCACTATTCCACGATTAAAGAGCGTCGAGAGACGGTGCTCTGGCGTCCAAAAAATGTGCCTGTCGAACACCCACATAGTGATCAGCCTGAGTTCATCCCTGAAGTACCACAAATGGTGCCCTGAATGCACCTAAATAGGAAAGGAAAAAATGAGCGTTATTCCAAGAAACAAACTGAGTTCCCTGACAAACAGGCATCCAGCATATTGAACTCTATTGAGCATGTCTGAGCACTGCCCCAAGCCAGCCCCATACCATGCGGCGTGAAAAGCAGCTTTGTGAAAAAAATAAAGTATCGGCCCCTATAGACTGGAGACCGTTACACATAACCTGGAGGTGCCTTACGTGCCCGAGGATGATCAGATACTGTACCTGCTTCTTCGCTGAGAACCGGTGTCCCCCACCCACGCCGAACGGTTTAAAATAACGGTAGCTTAGCGATCACTCGAGTCCCGTAATGACTCGCCCATTAAGCATGACGTAATGAAATGTTCGTCAAACGCACAGTGCTCGATTCATTTTGGAGTAACACGTTCAGCACAATTTACGAAAGTGTGGCCTCGCGGGTGACAGAAAACACATCGCTCACCCGAAACATTGCCCAATATGCCGGTATGCTCACAGATAAAGGCATCCCTGTGACATTCAGTGATGTTATAGCATACGAATGAACGTTGGCTTCTGTAGCAGACTGCCTTCCGCCCATAGACAGGACCAGGTGAATGCCGCACCCTCGCCCCTCCCCCTCTACACGTGGCACTGTCACGACCACGGGAACACAGGGAGGGGCGGCGCACCGTCGTTTGGTGTATGTTAGTAATGTATCCCTCTGTAGTTGTTCGGTTGCAAATGTTGGTCACGTAAGGACACTGTGACATGAGACCTAATTTATCAGGACATGTGTGTGCATTAATTTTCGTTGTTTCCAATTTGAGCCATTAACGTAATTGGGAAACATATTCGAAGGTTGCGGAAGACAAATTACAGGAAAATGAAAATAATGGAACCCTTGGGATTCTTCAGTAACCAACATACAACTATCGCAATTTATTCGTAGTTCTTTCGTTTTTGATAAATCAGAGTATGTTCGAGCTTAATTTTCATGTCAGAATCAAAACCATTGAAGGTACGCACTGAATCATTTCAATGCCTGTCTTTTTTGCCAAGATCGCCATCGCTATCGTTGTCTTCACTTCTTGGAGTCTATTGCATTCTATATTATTACATGCAGTCTATGTCATTACGTCTTCTAAGTCAGCTGAGGTTATTGGGATCGATTAAGCTGAACATTTCCCCACCTGCGCCAGGTGTTGCGCAGGTATTGTCCATATCACCTTGCGTCTTGGAGTTGAATACATGCCATGTTTCATCCTGATAGTTCCAATATATTCCTTCGCAAGCTGTGACGTGCCGTCGTAGTCGGGTATGTGGAGTATTTCTGACATACCAGTGGGTTCGTTACGTATTTGCACGACGAGGTTGCTTCGCCCCGATACTTAATTAAGGCCGGGCACGCGGCTGACGCGGCAAAAACCCGGCACGTGCAGACACCCGGCAGAATCGCAGCAGAATCGTGACGTTGGCAGGACTGGGCAGGACCAGACGTCGGCGACGTCCGGAGCTTCTGACGTCAAAGCACAAATGGATGACGTCAGGCAATGTATTAGCCGTAGCGATTATGAGTTAGTAGCTCTGTCGACGTCGGCGACGTCAGGGACAGGAAGGTTGAAATGTTTGAAGTTGCCTGCTGCGCTCCGCCGTCGGACGCGGCCGTCGGACGGTTTTTGTGATTGCTGTTAGGCCATTCGGTGGCTACATTTGTGAAAATTGAATACTGTGAGTGTTGTGGATGCAGTGGGGTCACCACAAAATACTTCCGTTGGGAAATGTTCATAGGGGGAGTCCTGCTCCCCGAAAGGGGCCTCCACTGTGTTAGGGCCTCGTGATATTTTTAAGCTGTTGGTATGGTTCTAGAGTGGGAAGAATGATTTCATATTGGTGTCTTGTATACTCTTAGCATGGGGCATCATTTAGGCAAAACGCGATAGCAATAATCATATTTTTAGCTGAGAACCGAGTCTTATCAGGGTATGAATAAGTAATATGTGGATAAATACCTAAGTGCCAAAACAAACCAATGTCTTAATGCTTTCTCGACCAGAAGAATCTTCCCGATGGCCTCAAGATTGCAGTGAGCTCGCGGGGCTGGTGCTGAGCATATTTTAAAGATACCTCGCATTGATCAACCTAGTTCTATGTCCACCAAATTTAACTGAATATAGTTAGATTAATCACTACTGTTCATCAGCCATTCCCATCAGCTTGATGTTATAAGCAAGGATAAAGGATCATTGTTCGGTCCTAGGACGACAATTTCGCAAAGGTGACAATTAGATATTGACTGACTTGGTTTTGTGATCGTCATCTTTGGGATTTACTTATTTTTATAACATTTGGTGCTGACTGCAAGGCATGTGACACATAAGCTAAAATAATGCATCATCAGCGAATAAATTCACCGCAAGAACAAGCATTGGACAACAATGCATAAATAACAATGCAACAATGTAACAATGGCAATGCATACATAATGCAAATCCTTCAAATTCGACGCCGCCACGCCCATGGTTTTCCCTGTGCTGTACCGTTTTGTAAATGACATGTAAATGACATGACATTTTGTAAAGACATTGAAGCTGGGCGGCTCCAATCATGCGGGCTATAATCACAGAAGACAAGTTTGTGGGAAGAAAATACGTTTAAAAGCATCATTCCTCCCATTCTTTGCCCCATCAGCGTATGCTTCTGAAAATTATTGCCGACCAGTGGCGTACCTATATTTGCATGAAGGGAGGGGCAAACGTATTTGGAGGAGGTCGAAATACGTTTGCCCAGATTGGCTACCGAACCGAGGCCCTGTCCCCAGTGTTCTTTATTGGACCCGTTTCGTCTTACTTCATCTACGGATGTATCTTAGAGCTCCAATCCATTTTCGTTAGGGCCCCAACACATCTTCGAAAGCCATGCTCGTTTTAGGGTTTTGCTGGTATTTGTGCACCGTTTACTTTTTAAAGGGGTCGGGGCGCTTTCAAAGATCGAGATGTGTTTCTTTAGCGCCAAGGTTCTCTGTTCGTTTTGGGACCATGTTGCTTTTTACGTCCCCAGCCTTCTTTTTCAGGCCCTTGTGCGGTCGCATGGCCCTGCATGCCTTCAGATCTTCCGGTGTATTTTCTTCTGAGATCTCGGCATGTTTATTTAGGGCTGCAACGCATGTTTCAAGGCCCTGTCGCCTTTTGCGAGACTACGCTTTGGAGGTCCAGTTGTATTTTCGGCCCTGTTGTGCTCTTAGGGTTCTGCTGTTTATTTGGTGCTTCTGGCGCACATTTATGGGGCCCCAGTGCGATTTTGTGGCTTCGGTGCTATTTTTGCTGGGTCCCACCGCGACTTATCGTGTCCAGGCGCGTTGTTTCGGGGACCCAATGCCAGTTTTTTTTGCTCAAAACGGTTTTTGTGGATCTCATTAATTTTTAAAAGTCAGAATCCAAGCCTAATTTTTCGAGCCTCTGGCGTCATGTTTTTGTATCTCACCACGATTTGTCGAGCTCCGATATGTTTTTCGGAGCCGCACTTGATTTGTGAAGGTATCTGATGATATGTTCGGTGCTCCAGAGCCATTTTCCTGACCAGGACATTTATTTCTTGGAATCTCTCCATATCTTACAGAGCCCCGGCTTCATTTATTTTCGGATACCGATGCCATTTTTGGGGTTACACTGAACTTAGGTGGGGCTCTAGATGCTAATTTTTGTGAGCCCGACGTGAATTGTTGATGTCCAGACCAATTGAATGGGGACAGCTGGTGGGAATTGCGGGCCACGAGCGCGATATTTGGGGAACCGGATCGAGTTTGCGGGACGCGTTGTGCTTAGCTGTGGCCAGAACGCGACCTTGGCGGTTCCAGTTAACTTTGGGCGGACCAAGTTTTCTGGGGCTCGTTTTTTTTTTTTTTTTTTGTGTTTTTTTTTTTTTTGGGGGGGAATTTTTTTTTTGGGGCCCCAAGGTTTTTTTGGGGGGGGGGGTTTTTTTTTTTAATTTTCCCCCCCGGGGGGGACCCTTTTAGAAAAAAAAACCCCTGGGATAATTTTTTCTAAAATTGGGATGGGATCGATTGATCGAGTCGGAAATTATGGACTGCGTACTATTTTAAAGGCCGATACATTTTTCCCAGACGTTTCGGTTTCCCAGACTTTTCGGTGCCGAACGGGTTTTGGAGAGGACTTTGACCAGATATTTGAGCCCGCAGAGTGATATTCTGGTTGGTAATTGATTTTTTGGGCAGCTGCAACTTTTGGGAGGCCCCGTGCGATCTTTTGGGCCCCCAGAATGATTTTGACGTGATGCGACGCGACTTTGTCGTCATTTGCTTGAATACTTAGCGCGAGCTTGAGCGACCTCGACACTTTTGGGGTCCGATACGTTTTGGAGGGTTTTGACGCTATTGTCGGGGCACCAAAGCGACTATCCATTTTTGTTCGTTTCTTTGTTTTGCGTTTCCCAAGCTTCATCTGTATCCCAATGAGGCTATTGGAGAAACGGTGCGACCTGTTGTGCTCCTTGCGTGATTTGTTTTGGTACCCCCAGGCTCAGTGTTATTTTCATGGGCCCCGGCCGGATCTTTTTGGACCAATACCGTGATTTTCAAGTACCCCCACGACTCCTACCATTTCTTAGGGGCCTCTTCTTGCAAATTATAGGTCTCCTCTCGCGTCTTGGGGGTCTCGTATTCTTTCCTAGGAACTTCTAACGGTTTTGGATGTCTCCCCGTGTGTCCTACCCTCCTCCATATTCAATGTCCCTCCTCTCCCGGCTTGGAGGGCCTCCTCCTACATCCTGGGGCCACGTTAGCATGACATGTGGCTTCCTCTGATGTTCCAGGGGCATTCTCTGCTAAATTATGGGCCTCCTGCCACGCCTCGTGGGCCTCCTTTGTCCTGGCAAAGCCTTGCCCGTCTTGAGGGGATATTCAATTTTGGAAACCTCACCTCCTTCCATGCTACCTACTACCAACTCCCATCTTAAGGGTCTCCTCTCATTTCATTTAACTCCTCGTAACTCCTTCCGGTCTTCGGGGCCTCATTCGACCCTCAAGAACTTATCTATCGTGCCTTAGATATTTCACCTATTTGATTGCTGTCAGACTCACAGTAACCAACCCAGCCTACAAAATCTGCAAAATGTACGAACGTGAACCAGCAAAGTAATCGTCTTCGTAGCTAGCAGACGTTCAATGGACGGTTAAAATTAGCTTGAGACATGCTTGCGGGAACAAAAGTACGCCTATCGGTGATGTCGCCGTACTTCGACAAGTCGGCATGCGTCAGGGTTCTCCCACTTCGGATGCTTGAGAAATAAACCTGGTGTGGCCACGGGCATGGGGATATCTGAAAACCATGCGAGAGGGGCAGGGCAAGTCACTTCTTAGGTCATCTCGTTCTATGCAGAGCCATTTTGGCAAATTTGTGAGGTTATCCCAGGGCACATGGTTGCCTCCCCTGAGTCCAGGGCACTTAAACAAGTGCTTACACTAGTTTAGGCTTATAGGGAGCAGGAAAGCATGATGGTTCCCGATCTCTAACTGTCGAGCAGTGTACGTGGCCACTGTAAACATCCCCTCGAGGTTGAAAATTGTCTTTCCGAATACGGAGACCTGTGTATCCTCGCCTTGGCTAATGTACCCATGGAGATGAGGACCCGGCATCTTTGCAACGTCCACATAAACCACTGATTATAACCCAACATAGGGGCCTATAAGGGACACTGGACGAGCCAGGGCAAGTGATAAATGCGCAGTGCGGTCGAATATCCGTGCCTATCGCGTATGGGCGCATCGTACTGTAGTGCCCATGCAGCTGTACGTGCCTTGAAGTATTTAAGCCAGATCCTAAAAGACCTCGTCATGCAGCTGTACGCGCCTTGAAGCATTTAAGCAGATCCTAAACGACCTTGTGTGAGATGCATTCGTCAAATTGCATCACTAAAGACAGAAATAAAACTGCCATTCCTCCCAGGGGTCTAATTCGAGATGCCGAGATGGAAGCCAAGCACTTGAGCCATTTGCCGCCCGGGACGACTGGCAAGTGCCGGCTGCGGTGCGAGGTGCATGGTGAGCTGGCCGCGCGTGGCAGTGCCGCCGAAAACTTGCCCCTTTTGTTTGATACATATTGCAAATGTTTTTTTGAAAACTATCGTGATGAAAGGTAATCGATCTCCAAGTAAGCAGATCAGATTTGGCTCTCAGTGAGAAAATGAGGACTTGAAATGCTGTGCTGCAACGTTGAATGCAGTTGAGAGTTGCCTGCAACCGGAAATGCCGCTCCGGCGCTTATCTTTCAGCAAATGATAAGCACGTCATGAAGAGTACTGTGATACTAAATGGTGAACATCAAAATTAAATAAGCACATATGGGTCTGAATGAAGAACTTAGAACGCGAATCGATGCGGCAAATAGTGCTCAGGGTTTGAAAGGTGAAGCGGTCGGACCAGGTCGGGATGCTGAGATGATCTGCTGTATCAAATGCACGAGGGTTGATTCGCTCGGACCTCATCATCGCTCGTGACCATGTATACAGGAGCAGACTCGCTGGGCCCCTCCCTCGCTCGTGACCATGTATACAGGAGCAGACTCGCTGGGTCCTGCCCTCGCTCGTGACCATGTATACAGGAGCAGACCCGCTGGGCCCCGCCCTCGCTGGTGGCCATGTATATAGGAGCAGACTCGTTGGGGCCCCGCCCTCGCTCGTGGCCATGTATATAGGAGCAGACTCGCTGGGCCCCGCCCTCGCTCGGTAATCACGTACACTCGACACGCCCATATACACACACGCACACGCAGGCGCACAAGCGCAAACGCACGCACACATACAAACAGACGTACACACACCTACACATAGGTGACAAGTAGCCTAGGGGTAAGTCGCTCGTCTCACAATCGAAAGGTTGTGGATTCGAATCTCACTTGTCGCTACTCTTCGCCCACGACCAATGGGCGTTGGAGATTGGCGACCCTACATGACTCAACGGTCGATGTGTCATTAAAAAGAAATAACAAACCAACCAACACTCACACGTACATGCATGGACACATACACACATGTGTGTATGTGTGCATGCGCACGCACATACGCATGCACAAGCACGGAGTGATGGAGCCCCGGCAGGTGTCAGGAGGAGCGTCGTCGCTCCCGCTCACTCACCCCTGACTGCGGCAGGGCTGGCCGGCTCCATGGTGCAGCACGCGTCCGTACCGACCCGGTCAGATCGATCGACTTGACTGACGCCGGCGTCACCGGGCCCGACACTGTGGGCGGCGGCCGGGAGCAGGCGTCACCAGCCGGGGCGTCACCAGTCACCAGTCACCAGCGGCAGCGAGCGACGGCACCACGTCGCTGCCCCGGCCCGCTGCGGCAGCGTCGCCCGGACGCGCCGCCAGACCGACTGGCGCCGGCTGCAGCTGGCCGGCTCCCTGTCAGGCGCCAATCAGGCAACTGAGCCGGCGGCGCCAGGCGGGCGGCGGCGGCGCCAGGCGGGCACCGTCGGCGGCGGGGCGGCGGCGGCGGTGCGCGCGCCGCCCGCCCCCGGTCGATGCCCGCCTCACCACGCTGCCTGCCACGAGCGGGCCGGCCGCCCCCCCCCCCCGCCCCCCTCCCCGGCCGTGGGACACACAGAGCCGGCCGGTAAGAGCTGGCACAGCCGTCAGGGAAGGAGCTGCCGGCGGTCCTGAAAAGTCAAGGCACGGATCATTGGATGCGGCCTGCCGCCTTCTCGAACATTTCACTCCTCGGAGAATGCTGTGGAAACTGTAGACTTTTCAGTGATCACAGACCGGTTGTAGTGAGTGCGTGCACTGGGGGATCTAGCCCACCAGTTGGGAGGGGGAACTTTCAGTGCAGTCCCCTCCAATCTTCCAGTGGTGTACCTGGGATTTGCGTCAATCTGGGGGGGGGGGAGCGGAGGATGAGCAAACGAATTTCGAGGGTGCCCAACCTACCACCATTTTTGGTCTAAAGACACCGGATTTCGACCAGTTTCATCAAAGGGACCATTATTTATAAACAAGTATGTAGTGACCAGCCTAATTATCCTGTGGAGGGGATGCAATTTACCACCGCCATTTCTGAGTTATGTTAGTCGTCATTGGTGGATATAACACCAGTGGCGCCGCTCTGGTGGTGGGTTTGAAAAGGAACACCATCAGTGTGGGCTTGCTATAATTCATGGCATATTCTAGTTTCTACAGAATGTGCAAGTAATTTCCAATGGGAATACTTGAACAACATCTAAACAATCTCTCTTACGAAGTGTAGTTCGTTTCATTATCAAATCGTTTCACCCTGTCGCTTTGCCTTCAGAGTGAAACGGGAGTAATCGGTCAATCAGCTTCTTGTAATAAAATGCGCCATGCATATTCTGTGCAATGTGCTGACAATTTCCAAGGCTCTCAACCAAACGAGAATTGAATGTGCTACATTTTGATATCATCTTGAATGGCCTCCATGAAGTTCTAACCATGCCATTTTTTTGCACTCAATTCCAGAATTTGTTCCCCATTATCACGTTGTGTTCATCGAAATTGTAGTCCAGATGTTGTGCATTAGGCAATTAATTTTCAGTTGTCTGGAATATACAGGCATAAAATCAGCTGAATTTTGATGCTATAATTGACAATTTTCATATATGTCTAACCGGGATTTCAACCCTAACTCCCACAACCTGTTCGAAGATTGTATTTTGGTATTCCTTGATAAGCCACCGCACACTACGGAAACTACACCGGTACAAATCAAATGCATAAAATCAAATCAATAAAATGTACAATTTTACAATCGCAAGCATTCCAGTTCATAACGCTCGATTGCCACTACGTCCACGTTCGTGCATGTGCGGACCCTTTCGTATTCGACGCATTCGTCACACTCGTGCGATTCCACGGTTTCTGTTAGGCCTCCTGCGTTTGGTTAATTGCTGCTACATGATATTCTATATTTTACGTGATGGAATGTTTCGTATGGGGGAACGCTGGGGAAATCACATATTTGGTTGAATATGCTCCCAGCTTGGCTGTGGAACCGATGTCCTGGTTTCGGTGCCCTTTTTTGGACCAGTTGCGATTCTCTTCGTCTATTGATGTGTTAATGTGCTGCAGCTTGTGCTGCAGTCCCTCCTTGTTATGAGCCCTGCACATTTCTGAGGCCCCGCCTCTTGTTAGTGTTTCGTTGCTTTTTGTGCACCAACGATTTTTTTTAAGGTACCGGTGTGTTTTCAAGATCACAATGTGGTTATTTCGTGCGCGGTCATATTGTTCCTTTTAGGACCATGCGCTTTTTGCGTACCTCAGCCTGTTTTTACGCTATCATTTGGTTCCATGGCTCCGGTGTGCTGTTTGAGCGCTTCCAGTGCTTCGATCTTCGAGCGTTTGTGTGCTTCTTGCATATAACTCCCGGTGTGTTTATTTAGTGCTGCAATGCATGTTTTAAGGCACTTTTTACAAGACTCGGTGCACATTAGAGGGACTGGCGCATTCTGGACCTCCCGTTGGGCTATTAGAGTTTCGCTGTGTTTTTAAGTTCCTGACGCACATTTGTGAGGCCACAGCACGATTGGGGGGTGGGGGAGGGGCTCCCGTGAAATTTATCGTGGTTCCGGTACGACTTTTCAGGCCCACGTATACTTGCCCCAGAGTTGTATTTTTTAACTCGCGGTTTCTTGGGGCAGGTTAAAAATAATCCCCCCATAAGCTTTTCCACGTGCATGATGGGGAAACGGCGCGATAGCGTGACGAAGCTTGACAGACCTTTTTCCGCATCAATTCGACATATGTGGATATATTGAGGTCAGGTTATCCACGGTCACCGAGTTTGTCAAGGTCAAGTGAGGTCACCTCCATAAAAAAATCAACCAATCGTCACACATTAACGGGCAACTATGTTTGGATGACACTTTCAGCGTTTAATCATCTTTAATGATGCAACAAAACAAACGAGAGAACTTTGTGAATTCTTGCGTTTTTCATGATTTTTTTCTCTCCAAAATTTGCCTATTAAGACTAAAATGAAATCTGCTGGCTAAGCATGCACCTTTTGAAGCCTTTTGAGGCCTTTTACTTAAAACAGCGTTTCTCGGTTAACTCTAGTGATTAGAAAAACAAAACACGAATAAAAAATATAAAAGCAAAATTTTGCACGTTTCGTATAATAAAAGGTTATTTTTTTAGCCGAACAAGCATCTTGAGCCCAGGATTGATTTCGCCTTCCTTTTCTGGCTCAAAATTAGTTTTGTTTTCAAATCTTCCCAAAATGAACCCACCAGAGCCAAAAACATGACGTCAGTCGAGACCTCATACACCACTAGTTACGCCGAATTTTGAGAAGGCAATTTTGGGGGGCGGTTTCTGGCCCTACATGTCAAGCGCTTTCTGGTGACATCTATGTCGTTTTCGTGCGACGCTTAGTTTGGATTTTGGAGGTGGGGTATATAATGACCACCCCCGAGACGGGGCATGCGAATCTGACTGTAAAGACAGGAGTTATGGCGACCTCGAGCTGTTTTGGGGATTCAACACGTTTTTTTGTGCGATTGTTGGGCCTCCAAAGTTATTTGACATGTTTTGATTCCTTTTTTGTTGTGCGGCTTGATTCTTGGTGTCCCGATGAGACTTTTGGGGACACGGTGCGACCTGTCAAGCCCCTAGCGTGGTTTTCAGGATCCCGAACGCCATTTTGTGGGATCCGACTTTTTTGGCCTTACTGTGATTTTTAAGGATCCCCGCACGACTTTTTTCGGGCCTCCAGCGTGACTTTTAGGGCCCAGGCGCGAACTGTTGAAGCCCCATGCGTTATGTTCGGGGGCACCAGCCCGATTTTCTAAAAACCCCAGCGTCATTTTCAGGGGCCCTGGCGAAATTTCCTGGCACACAGCGTGATTTTCAGGGTTCCGATCAAACCTTTTTGCGCCCCCAGCGTGATTTTCAGGGCTCCGATCAAACTTTTTTGCGCCCCCGGCGCGATTTTCAGGGGTTTTCAGAATGTGATTTTTGGTCACCCCAGCGGTATTTTCAGAAGCCCAGGTCCAACTTTTTGGAGCCTCCAGCGTCATTTTTGTCATGCTCATGCGACCATATTGGGCTTCCAAACTATTGAAATACCTTTAAAATTGAGAGATTATATAATCCAGAACGCTTTTTTAAACTCAGCAAAGGTTACATCACTTTACTTCAATTTGCGTCCGTTGGTTTTGTGGGCAAAGGACATCATGCCCCTTTTATGCACTGGGGGAGAGGGACGGCTGGTATGCCTCCCCTGGATCCGCCAGTGAATGTGTGTGGGGGCGTGTGTACAGGGAAAGACTTACCCAACGGGCCATTCGCTCTCTGGGAGTTATAGCTGATAGGTGATGATTTGCCTTCCCGCTCTGTTCACCAAATACTGCATCTACTTCTGTTAAGTATTTCATATTTTTGTTGCTGTTATCTTGACTTTGCGCATGCATTTTCTCTTTACAACACAATATGCATTCTAGGACCTGACTTCAATTTTGTATTAACATGCATGTCTTCCCTGAATTCGAATTTAGTGACTGATTTCTACTCCGGGAATTCCAAAAGAAGTCATTTACAAACTTTTGGAAGACGTTGCACATAACGTCTCACGTGGTTTGCGATGTCTTGACCTGGCATGACTTGTTAACCACGTACGTAATTGCGAAGTTAAATGCAGCAGCAATGGATTTTTTGCCAACATAAGCAACACTCTGGTGTTTATGTTGTCGGCTCGGGTGATGCTCGTAGTAGTTCAGTCGGTGTTCGAGTATGGGCCATGAGATCGTAGATTCGAATCTCATAACCTTCATGATTACCGAGTCTATCCGCGGCAAATCGGTGTGAAAGGCTAGCGACGCCATGCGACCTAGCAGTGGAATGAGTCGAAAAACATTTTGGGACTCTTCCGATTTGTTCGGGTGCATGATTCGATTGAGAAGGCCAATACTCAGACATGTCGGGACATTTACTTTTAAGTTAGCTTGCGCATGGGCTCCTGCTCTTTTGCTATGCATGTACCGCAAGGTGCCCATCATACGTGCAGGAATTTCCAGAGGCTCGCTTTAAATTCGCTTTGGGACAGACTTCGGATATTTCTCGCACTGTTTAGGTATTAGCATGGCCAAGGCTGGGTATAGCTCAATAGGCTATGGAATGGGATCCAGATCGAGCACTTCCAGATTGAGTAAGGGAAATTATATATCGGCATCAGCAGTAAACCAAGCCGGGAGCCCGGACCTGCCTATCCCACCCGCGGCATCTGCAGCCGTCATGCTGACATGTATACTTATGATAGTTGGTTATTGGTGACTTGCTTACGTGCAAGACAAGTCTGGACGAGCAGAAATGTATGTATCACGCTAGGATCACTGAGCCAAAGGTGGTATGCTAAATCCAGATGTGGACCAGAAATATGACACGTGGCATCGAGGGCCTACATCCATACGCCGCCTACGTCCGCGGCCATCAGGCGACTGATCCGCCACCTATAACAACGGTCGTCACGTGAAGCGATTACACCGCCACCTACAACGGTCGCAACATGAAACGATTACAGCGCCACCTACAACAGCTGTTGTATCCTAGCCAGCCAAACATAGCTCACTAGAACATGACAAGAGCAGGACACGATACAGAAGTTTTTATAGCTTTTGCTGCCTGCCCCTTTCCTAAGCTGCTGCTTTTGTTATTGTGAACTAAGTCTGACCTAAAAAGACCGTATGCATATTTTTTAACCGAGTCACATTTTATCAAGGACAGCTTGTGATAAGATACATGCACCGAAGTTACACAAATTGCAAAACAGGGATTCTTAGGTTAAACCCAAAAAGAAATTGAGCGCGACGTTTTGAGTTTGTCAATGGCGTGCCAACCTTGTCGGAGTACTGGAGATACGTTAAATATCAGTCAAATTGTAGCGCTGAATTGACATTTCTCACTTGGGTGGTTGGTTAACTCTATATGGCATAGGCCATGAACCCGTAGGGTCACCCCAAAACACACAAGAATTTCACTTATGTCGACACAAATAAATTACACCTGTTTGATGGGTACTTACCCCCTCAAGAGTATATAAAACAACACCCATGCCTGATGGTCATCCCAGCATTTGGCTATCTATTCGATCCGAGTTAACTCGCCGTGTATGGTGGAGATAGGGCAGAGGGGCTGTCGGGGTCCCTCAGGTTTTTTCCCAGGATAGCAGGGAAATGAGTAGGTACAGACACGTGAAACGTTGAGCATCATTCTGTTTAATGAAGAAGAAGAAAAAATTAAAATTAAATTTTGATTAAAAAAAACAGAATATGTTGTGCCAATTTCAAGTCAAGGTGCATGAAGTTGATTGACCTAGGATGGATCAAAGAAAATAATGTTCCAATATCCAATGTAACGCCATTTGGAGTACACACAACATATCAATACTAAGTTTAGAGCATATTTTGCTGTCAATAAGACAAACGAATCTGCTGCCTCAAAATTGCAATGATGATCAAGGTTGCTGACCTGATATAAAATCCATTTACACACTTGTTATGCAGAGTTTAGTGTAGAATGTTGAACTTGGGTAATTAATTGACATGTGGAAAGTGATAACAGGCGTGCAATAATAAGTTTGGTATAAATATTATAAAAGTAAATATATGAATGGCTACATAATAACATGATAAATATACGGTCCGGTCAAATGGCATGCATTTTCAGCATAATGCCGTCTTTTGTAGATTGGCCTGACCTCATGTAATCTGACCGTATTTGACCTGACTTCGTCTTTCCATGGAATTACTTTCCTACATCTAATATGTGGATAGCTAATATGGGACTAATAACGACTATGTAAACATGTATTTATGTATACGTAGACACACACACACACACACATATATATATATATATATATATATATATATATGAATATATATGTATATATATATATATATATATATAAATGCATATACCTCGTATATACCGATCTGTATCGGCGGCAACACTCATCTAGTGTACATGGGTGGTGCTACCCGGTGGTGGTTGTAACTGGTAGCGGCGCTACCCAAAGAAAATGCAACAGTTGTTTAAGATCTCGAGTATAATCGCTTACTCATAAATGACAGCTTACTGTCACTTTCCTTAAATTGCTCCACAGAAGCAAAGTAACTTTAGGTGGTTCGAGCTACGTAAAATCCCCTTAAAAATTATTATCTCGTACAAGGCAAGCGGTTAATTTCTTGTCGCTAGCCATCCGAGAGATAAGCAAAGAAGAGGGTGAAAATGTCTTTTGGGATTAAACTTGAGTTGGTGCGTATATGTGTGCTAAATGTATTGAAGTATGCCATGATACAAGTAAGTATCAGTATGGTTCGGGCGGCAGGACGTTTCGGCCAAGGCGAGCTTCTCCCAAGTTTCTGTCGATGGTGCTGTTAGCAACAACATGCATTAGTGCGCTTACCGGGCGGTCAGCTGACGTCATATTATCTCGAGTTCTAATAGTCTCGGGAGAGAGGTGGTCATTTTTTTGCGTTGTTCAGCTTGCTACGAGAAGTCTTCGGCCCAATAGAGGTAAGTTAGTTGGTGTGTCCGTCAACATGTTCGCCGGTAATGAATTCATTTACCCTAACTCTGGTGATACTATGCAGTAGCTTAGGCAATCACATTTATGCCAATTTGCACCTATGCTAATTTCAAAATGGCGCTGTGGAGAAGCTTCGGACATGGAAAGACAAGGACGAATTCAGGACTGTTTTCCGCACTATATCACGTCGAGATCAATGCTAAATACGACGGTCACCAGTCTGGACACAGAGCTGAAGCGATGCCAAGCAGGTCACTCAGGCGAGGCGTAGCGGCACCGAGCCTACCGGGCCGCATCTACCCCACCCCTCCCCAGTCTCGCGTCCCGTTGCCAGACGAACACGACCTTCAGCGTCAGTGTGCCGTGCGCTGTGCAGGATGACCCCAGTTGAGGTGGCGGCAGTGTGTAAACCCTCGACGTATTCTTGATCCCATTTTTTACCGGCCAGGTACTGAATTGTTCTTAAGTTGCTGGGGTTCATGCACATGAGTCTGCATCACGTTTATTATGCACTGGATACTCTAATGAAACTAAGGATCAACACAAAACACTACTTGTTTGGTTGCTTAACAGACCAGCTAAATGTCTGAAATGACGTCGCCGTTGATGGTTCGAACGCCATTGTATGTTGTTAATTTGCTGGTCTAAGACATTAAAAGCTATTGGTGCTCTTGGTGATCCTTGTTGATGCCCCTGAAACCGTTCATTGAGTACTGTTGTCATCTTTAAAGCGCATGCCGGTAATATTTCCTTTATTACCGACATTGCGGTATTGCATGCGCTATATATCACCTATGCCTTTATATGAATACGTTTTCATCACAATCGGCCATTATATTAAGTTCACGCCATAGAAAAGCACGAAGACAATAAGACCGTAGAGACTGTCAGAGCACCGACTATGCGACCCAGCTGCATAGTCAGCTGACGCCGGCTGGGAAGCCAGCGGTGTCTAGGGCTAGAGGTACCAACTGCTGTGGACATATGGGCTGGCGGGCACTAGCTGCCGGGACACATGAGCTGGCGGACAGTAACTGGGACAGACATATGGGCTAGCGGGCAGTAGATGCAGCTATGTGGACATATGACCTGGCGGGCGGTAACTACTAGGACATATGAGCTGGCGGGCAGTAACTGCTGGGGACATATGGGCTGGCGGGCAGTAACTGTCGGTGGTAGTAATTGGCTGTGGGCTCAGGGACCAAACTCAGCCTAATAACGGTAACAGGCTGGAAAAATAACTGCTGAACACTGAGATAAATATATGCTAGAAACCAAGGGACCGACAATTGTTGCAGGCTAAGCGACCAACACCCAGTCAATGTTGACTGCTAATGTACACTAATCACTGTAGAATGAGGCGTGAAAAACTGCCGCAGGCTGAGGGAACAATAAATAACCACTGTAGACCGAGGGACCAATAACTGCTGCAAGCAGTTATTGCAGTTACTACAGTTACAGTTACAGTTACTGCAACAATAACCACTGTAGACTGAGGCACCAATAACTGCTGTAGGCTGGCGGAACAATAACCACTGTAGACTGAGGGATCAGTAGCAGCTACAGGATGAGGGACGTTAAACTGTCGCAGACTGAGGAACTACTGACCACTGCAGGCTTAACAAGCAACAACCACTACAGATGGAGGGACAAATAACCGCTGTCGGCTGGGTGGGGGTGGGGGTGGGGGTGGGGGACGGCAACTGCCGCTCGTCGACACCCGGGTGGCCCAGGCAGGTTTCTGTGACGCTTGGGTGAGACGAACCGGTTCTGTCTCGGCGAAAGCCCTACCACTCGGGAGTGGTAGTTGGCGCTGATAACAGCAGCCCACACGCCACCCGCGCCGAATCATCGGGAGCTCCAGCTCCAACTCATTCCCCCTGTCCTCGTCTGGTCTAACTCAAGCAGCTGAGTTGTAATCTGTTTGGAAATTCTGGACGGTATTACCTGTGCCTTGGCCCACCTCTCCCATTCTTCGGGCTTCCACCCGGCTGTGTCTGTCATATCCGTTTGCTTCTGTGTGTCTCTATCGTTGGTGAGGCCTCTGTACTACATCTTCCGTTGATAAGTGGATACAGAGGCGGTGGCCTCTGTATCCACTTGTCCGGTTAGTACGATCTCTGCATCCATCCGTCTAATTGGTACAGCCTCTGCATCCATCTGTCCCGATGGTGCGACCTCCGCACGGTTCTGCACCTGTCGTTAGTGCGGCCTCTGCACACACATGCCACGTTGGCGCCACCTCTGTACCTACCTGTCCCGTTGGTACTACATTTGTGCCCACCTGCTTCGTTGGTGAGACATTTGCACTCATCCCCGTTGGCGAGCGGTCCATGAATCCGTCACCGTATCCGCCTCTGTGGGCGGTGCGGGCGGCGCTGTACTCGTGTCGCCGGGAACACGGCCTGTGTGCTTGTCGCCTGCAATGTTTGCTGTCACAAGACATGTCATGTAGCGACACGCGACGGCGGAAGTCAGCCGCTGAGCGTTCCGAGAACGCTCAGAGCGCCGGCCGACTACTCTACGACTGCGTGGCAGCGGCCCGGACGTGAGAGAATCTCGGCGGCGTCGACGGTGCAGAGCGTGGCCTTACCGCACGACATCTCGTCACGCCGGCACGGGCAGTGCGTACGGCGACGAGTCAGGAAGAGCAGCGTCGGCTGACCTCCGGGCCGGCGGGCGCGCGCGCGCACCTCCGCCGGCCGGCAGGAGAAACTCGGCTCGCCCGGCCGGCCACAAAAACACCGCCGTCGGCCGCCACAAATGGGTCGCCGCGCCGCGCCGCGCCGGTTTCACTTGTCTCGCGATGCAGCGGAAAGCAAAAGTAATGGCGCCGCCGCCGGGCTGGTTTCGCTTTTCATGTCGGCGCGGCAGCGACGGCGGCGGCGGCGGCGGCGGTGCGGAGACGAGAGCCGGCCGGTGGCGCTGTGGAGGCCGCTCGTCCCGGCCGGTCGCGCCGCCGCGCCGCCGCGCCGCCGCCGCCCCGCCACGCCGGCCGTCCCGTTATGTGGCCGCCGTGCCCGGCTGACACGTCACACAGGTGACGACGCTGGCGTGACGACCGGATCCGCTGCGGCTACACGCCGGCCGCGCACACTGGCTTACCTGCTCGACGTCTCTGGACCCAGGCCCCGGCTGCCAGCCGCCGGTGTACGGCTGCCGGCTGCCCGTGTACAGCTGCTGACCGTGTACAGCTGCTAGCCGCCAGTGTGCAGCTGCTGGCCGTGTACAGCTGCCGGCTGCCCGTGTACAGCTGCTGACCGTGTACAGCTGCCGGCTGCCCGTGTACAGCTGCTGACCGTGTACAGCTGTCGGCTGCCAGTGTACAGCTGCCGGCTGCCCGTGTACAGCTGCTAGCCGCCCGTATACAGCTGCCGGCCGCCAATGTACAGCTGCCAGGTTCCCGTATCGTATAATTGCCGGCTCCCTGGATCGTACAGCTGTCAGTTGACTATATCGTACAGCTGCCAGCTGCCTGTATCGTACAGCTGCCAGCGAATAGTGTTCTGCATTGCTGAGTGGTGACGACACACTGCACACGGGCGTGCGCAAAAGTCATGGAAGTGCGCCAAAGCCGCGCCAACTGCCGGCGGTGCACTGCTGGTGCACGATTTATTTCATGTCAGCAATGTTTCGGATTGTCTCCTACCCGAGGATTTCTCTTGCAATGCATGCCTTCGCATAGTCAATTTTCAATTTTCGGTGCCGTTGCGGGTCAGTCTTGTCCGGCCGCCGGCCCTGAGGCGCCTGGGCCGCAGCACGCCGTGTGCACTGCAGCGCTGCTCTGATTTCTCGGACCCGGTGAACAGACAGAGAGAGAGAGAGAGAGAGAGAGAGAGAGAGAGAGAGAGAGAGAGAGAGAGAGGGGGGGAGGGGGGACTGCGCCCGTGACGCGAGGCGAAGCCGCGTCCTCGCGCCGAGCCACCGAACTGGAGGGTCTATTTAAAGGCAGAGCGTGTCCCTGAACCCAACGCCGGCGGCGCTGGTCGGTCAACGCTAACGAGGCGCCGTGACAAACATTCTTCAGCTGTTGCCATCCCCATGGGTAGGACCCAGCCGAGGAAATGGCTCCTGTTACTTCCGAGCTCCATGGGCAAGGCCCAGCCGAGAAAAGGGCTCCAGTCAGCTAAGGACACGCTGAGTGAGTCACTTTTACATTGCTTGCTGAAAAACTCCGCATGCTGGGCGTACCAAGATGTCTGTAAATACCTCAAAGCGATGCATACCGGGCATCGGGGCTGACAGTAGTCGGCTTAGATTGTATTCTACTTCTACTTCACCGACTTTGTCCGATTAAAACCGGCAAGCTGACAACAACAGTAGCGGGACATAGAAAATAACCGACAGAAATATGGTAGAGAAAACGGCTGATTTATTACTTCATTTAGGTAATATCTCCTACCTGTTATGTACATGAGACACACATACCTCAATCCCGCCTATTATTTGACTAGTTTAAGTTGCTCCCTGAGAGCCACTTAAACAGGGAGAGCCAGGTGACGGCAGGAGTGCTAGATGATGTAGGACGTATAAGTCAATGTTATTCTGAGTGTCATATGACACCACTTTGGGTGTCATATGGCGTTGGAAGTGTGAGGTCATGTTCAGTGCGCGTGGTGATGTTGGGTGTGTCGGATGGCGTTGGAACCGTGGGGTGACGTTAGGTGTGTAAGGTGATGTTGAGTGTGAGGTGACGTTTGGAGTGTCATGTGGCGTGACTGTGAGATAATGGTGGATGTGTGGGGAAACGTTGGATGTGCAAGGTGATGCTGAATGTGTGGGGTGGCGTTGGGAATGTCAGGTAACGCATGCTCCTGTTGAGTCGGCCCCAAGCAATGCTGAGCTACAATAACCCGGAGTAAGTCAGATGAATACGCAGGGTGCAGAACAGCTAGGTAGCACACACAGGACACAGCATTCACACTATGTCGCATGTCATGGAAAATGTTGTCAGCGAAAAAAGTCGCGGAAGCAAGAACACTTCAATATACAGGCATGTATGGAATAGCCTAGAGAACCAGTTGAGGAGCTAGAAAGCTTTATTGCACGTTTCGGGAAAGCTTCTGTGAGGCGTACATATACAGCATAATCACCACTTCGTTGCGACAAATTACATGTTCACAATCACGGTTCACGCATTCTTGCTGCACTTTATAGAAAAGGAACATCCACAATTTTCATACAAGCAGCATTCCGACAGACCGCTAATATAAATATTGAACGTCACCACGGTGAGGCGAGTCAGCCACCGGCGCCGCCCCCCCCCCCCCCCCCTCTCGGAGACCATAGCTGAGGGCTGCAGGGCGGCGGTCATCGGGCGGACGGGTCTGCACACCCCGGTGTCGCCCCCCCCCCCCTCTCGGAGACCATAGCTGGGGGCTGCAGGGCGGCGGTCATCGGGCGGACCGGTCTGCACACCCCGGAGTCGTCCCGACACCCCTCTCGGAGACCATAGCTGGGGGCTGCAGGGCGGCGGTCATCTGGCGGACCGGTCTGCACACCCCAGAGTCGTCCCGACACCCCTCTCGGAGACCATAGCTGAGGGCTGCAGGGCGGCGGTCATCGGGCGGACCGGTCTGCACACCCCGGAGTCGCCCGCCGCGAATCGCCGCGAATCGCCGCGCGACGCCCGCAAGCTGTTATTCCTACTTAGTGCCGTGCCGCTTGTGGGACTGCCGATGAGCGGGGGACGAGGTTAGTTAGGTGTCGCTGCAGCGACAGTCCCCATTCAGGCGAAGCCGCGTCATCGGGCCCAGTCACCGAACTGGAGGGTCTATTTAAAGGCAGAGCGTGACCCTGAACCCAACGCCGGCGGTGCTGGTCTGCCAACGCTAACGATGCGCCGTGACAAACATTCTTCAGCTGTTGCCATCCCCATGGGTAGGACCCAGCCGAGGAAATGGCTCCTGTTACTGCGGAGCTCCGTGCTAGGGCCCAGCCGAGGAAAGGGCCCTGGTCAGCTAAGGACACGCTGATTCGGCCCATCCTGCTATCGTTTGTTAGTTTACCAAGGAATACAATCAGGGTAGGAGGACCAGCCCATGAAGGGAATGAAGCACCATAGTTGCTCTGCATCACATGCGTTAGCTCAAAATTAAGGTACTTTCGATCACTGGCAACATTTGGCAATGTCTCCTATATTTCCCACTTCCAAAATGTTACCATGTATAAATCAATGATTCGAGATAGCGCAAGAACATTGACATTTTCATGTCAAGAAGAGAGCTAATGACTTTGAGCGAATTCCCAGACCAATGGACTGTGACATAAAATAGCATTGATTAAGTGCATTCGAATTCGCATGCATTAGTTAAGTGCATTCACAAGTGCATTCACAAGTGCATGCATGACCCTCATGCCCGGGGACGAGTTGTCCAGGGGTAAGACGAGTGGTTGCCCGTCTCGTAACCGAAATGGTGTGTATTCGAGTCTCACCCGTCACTACTATTCTCCCGCGACCGATCGGCGTGAGAGATTGGCGACGCTACATGACTCAACGGTCGATGCGTCGGAAAACCAATAGCCAGCCAACCGACCCTCATGCCCGTCTTCTATCATGCAATAGGCAGCTTTGGAAGCAATTTTGATGATGCTGAGAATATTCTTGATTAGATAATGAAATATAGGCATAGACATTGGAAGCTATTAGTTGAATTATCATTTTTATGGTCATGATTATATAACGTAGTCGAAATTAATCAAGATATATTATTACAAACATGAGGCTCGCAATGCAACAAATACCTATAATATTGCTCATACAATCTCAACATTTGAAGCTCTCCAGTTCTTCACCTCGCCATGCCTAATGTTACACCGGCTAAAATAAGCACTTCTTCATATCAACATTGTATAGATAATTTATCATGTGAGAGCAGGCACATGCTAAGCTTCACTGATGTCTCGCATGGCGTCGATGGAAGATAAATTTTAGCACTGATTCATGTACGTGAATTTTAAGATGATTACATGTTCAGATGGTCCCACCTGCATTTCTTCCCATGTTGTGATTGATTTATGTGAGCGTTAGGGTATTAAAAACATGTTCATCCCCACTAATACCGTTATCTATTCCTGGCGTTCCATCCAAGCTTAAGCTTTTAAGCTGTCATCCCGGCTAGGCATAGCAGAACTTCCATTCATATTTGAAAATAGAGTACTACTTTATATTGTATTAAAAATGTTCTTCAGTCATCATTCCATTGCTTAGTGTCGCAACAAAAGAAATTCCCTTCACCGCCGATAGTTACTGTATTCGCATCAAGGGGACGACTGCAACGAACAGCTCTGTATGGAACTGACTGCAGCAAATCAACTGCAGCAAAATTTCTGCAGCATTCACTCCAGCAGACCACTACAGAACATCCACTTTCGATGTGTGCAGGCTAATTCATGCAATGGCTTCTCCTCATTCTTTGTCGACGTATCTTCTCCGGTTAGATATGTTTTATCTATTTTCCTTATTATTATTTAAGGCATTAAATATTTTTGTCCAAGGAAGTGAACGAAGCAAGTGCAATGTGTTACATAGACCCCTTTATATCACATCATAGCCATATCTCGACTGGAGAGCAGTCTCATTTGTCTAAACGTAAGCTCTGAATTGTCCTGAAATCACATTAGTCATCATTTTACATTATATATTGTGTGGTACTCCGTATGAACTGGCCATTTTTAGCATGAGTTTTTTAGCAGGATGAAGCAAAATCATCCTAATCAGGATCATTTAACCAGGTGCACTCACGAGATTATTTTAACTATTTTCTTACGTCAACAGAGCTCAGACCGCTTGTATCATGCGAAATCATCGGAAACTTTCCATGTCCACCCATCGGTACTACTATTAATATCAGCGGATGTGTGCGCTGGCACATCTTTGAAAGGTTATTACATTCGAATTTCAAAGTGACCAATCGTCGACTGAGCAGTCACTGAGATTTTAGACGGTGTCCAACCATAGCAGTCTTTTTAAGCGGCATGATCCCTATGCCGCTCATTCACGCTGCTAACGGTGGGTGGGTGGGGGTGGGGGCGAGGTGGCCAGGGTACTCTGCCAGGAACTTGGGGGCTGGCCACTTCGTTTTTCACCGAATTGAGGAGAGTCCTAAAATAATAAAACAGCCCACAAGACAAATCCTGCCGTTTTGACAGAGGATTTGAAAAGGGTCAGCTATGGTATTAAAGAGTGCAGTGTTGCATTCAGTGCGTTTGCTTCCACAGATTCAAAATCACAAGTCATCAATTGGAAGCTTGTCTATTTGAGTGGGACGGCGACCATGGCTGGTTGTCCGCTCTCAGACACGAATGGACGCATGCCAAAATTATTAGTCTTGCTGAAAGCAGAGTTTTTCATTGGTCTTCATGAAACGACCAATGGTCCATCCTAAGCTTGAAAAGTATTGTTGTCGCAGCTGAAGAGCATTGCACATAAACCTGGATGTATTATACCAAGCATTCTGATTCCCATAAGTTCAGGATAAATGTCTTCACAAAGGCAATAATTTCGCCCTCCCCCCCCCCCAAAAAAAAAAGAGCAGTACGTTGCTATTGTTCCGAAGGTAACACCGTATGTGGTAGGGCATCGGAAGAAACAAATCATGTAAATGAAAAGTAAACTGACGACCGTCGCCATGGTGGGCGGCGAACTTCAAAGGCTGCACTCCTGTGTAGAAAGTTAGCATTGTTGCACAAGTGACAATCCATCATCCACTGACTACCTGCTGTAACTAATTGACCAACTAATCCACCGCTGTGATCCATATAATGAGTTGCTCATCGGTTGATGCCATCACTTTTGATAATCATTTCATGAGACGAACGAAGCTAATCTCGCCTCAAATGAGCTAGAAAAAGCTACCTGGTGATATTTTTCATTTAATTTGTTTTCGGCCTAGTGTTATAGGTGTTTAGCGTAGAATACCATACCGTAAACTGATATTCCATGGAAGCCTAATGTGATTTAATATCGATGGCCTAAAAATTGCCGCCTGGCTCCTAGCTACAATCCGGTATCAATGGAAAGCCGGTCACTGTGGATCTAATGTGGATCTAACAACTCTGTCCATTCCACTGTGGTTGTCAAAAGCATACCACGTCTTGCATTCTTGCATTCCCACCTTGATTGGCGTGTTCGCTTTGGGAGAAATGTGTCCGAAAACAAAGTCAGGTTTTGCGTATGTTTTATTTGAAGTACACAGCAAATACTCGGACGATGGTTGTGTAACAGTTGAGAGCAGTCCCACCCGACAAGGCACCCTCCAGATCGTCGCTTTTTAAGGGCACATGCTATAAGCGTCCGCAACTTGCTGGACGGATCGGTAAGTGGCAAGCAGTGCTATTTGGACATGGTAACATGTAACAGGCCTGTCGATAAGCTCAAGCGAGGTCGCTTCAAGGAAACGAGGTCATAACAGGCATCGTTTTCAGCTAAAGCTGTTAGTGAAGTCACTCAAATGCTATTCTTAATATTAGGAAGACAAATGTATTATTTTTGCTTATAAAGGGAGCAATATCATCGCCATTCTAAAATTGATTCTTATACGAAGTACGCTGTATTGCAGGAGGAATCATGTGAAAAACGTGACGATTCATTATAGTCGGAATGGCCAACACAATTTTCAGACACAACTACAACACGCTTAAATCACTCATAGTTGATAACGGGCTGGAGGCAGGTTGTCTCCTTCTGCATCAAACGACTGAATGGTGGATCACCAGGCCCAGCCACTTGTCATTCGACAAACTAATATTTCCACACACAAAAACCAGCGGAGGACCTTGAACACCACAAGCAACAAAATGAACAATAATGGTAACGTTGTTGGGAGCTTGAAGTGCTGTTGCTTAAAATATGACGTGACGTCACCGTGAGTGATGCTGTTGGCAGCGCCGAAAGCTGTCGGAGTGTGAGATGGCGTCACTGGGAAAGTCGGGTGACGTCAGAAGTGCTAGATGATGTTGGACGGAAAAGGCGATGCTATTTTGAGTGCTATGTGACAGATCACTTTGGGTGTCAGATGACGTTGGAAGTGTGAGGTCATGTTCAGTGCGCGTGGTGATGTTGCGTGTGTCGGATGACGTTGGAACTGCGGGGTGACGTCAGGTGATAACGTGGGGGTTGGGGGGGGGGGGGGGGGGGTGGGGGGGGGTTTGTGTTGGGGGGGGGGGGGGGGGGGGGGGGGGGGGGGGGTGGGGGGTTTTGGGGGGAGGGAACAGAAGGAGGAAGAAAGACTACACTAGTCGCATGTCATGGAAAATGTTGTCAGCGAAAAAGGCCGCGGAAGGAAGAACACCCCAATATACAGGCATATATAGGACAGCCTAGAGAACCAGTTAAGGAGCTAGAAAGCCTTATTGCACGTTTCGGGAAAGCTTCTGTGAGACGTACACATACAGCATAATCACCACCTCGCTGCGACAAATTACGTGTTCACAATCACGGTGCACAGTGTTCTGTGCGTCACGCATTCTACCTACACTCGATAGAAAAAGAAACATCCACGGTTTTCATACGAGCAGCATTCCGACAGACCGCTAATATAAATATTGACCGTCACCACGGTGAGACGAGTCAGCCATACCGGCGCCGCCCCCCCCCCCCCCTCTCGGAGACCATAGCTGGGGGCTGCAGGGCGGCAGTCATGGGGCGGACCGGTCTGCACACCCCGGAGTCGCCCGCCGGCGCGCCTCCCGCTCACAACTCACAACTCACAACTCACAACTCACAACCCCGACGCGCCTCCTGCGCACAACTCAGATAACCTGGTCGAATGGCCACGCGACGCCGCAGACACAATAAATAAGCGGCGTCGGCCGCCCGCTGGTATTTGTACTTAGCGCCGTGTCGCGTGCCGGGCTGCCTCTGAGCGGGGACGCGGTTAGTTAGGTGTCACTACAGCGACAGTCCCCATCCAGGTATATAATGTGCGCTGGTACCGCTGGAACCGACACGACAACCAACGACCCCGTCTTTCAGGTCCGACCTGCTAGTTGCAGCCCGCCAAGCCACATTGGATGCCGTCGAAGTGGTCCGAGACATGGGCACTCGCAATGGCTTGGAGGTGCTTTTCGAACGGCACCAGAAGCAGAGCAAGCTAATTTTGTGTCACTCATTGAAACGGTTTGCTTGAGTCGTACCCAGAATCTCTCAATAGCTCACAGACGTTGCCACATTGCCCCTCAAAAAGTGGGCATCAACACAACTGCATTCACTCGTAACAAGAACAAGAGAACGATTACAAAGGAGATGCTTCTTTCTCCTGGAAGATAACAAAATCACAGTGTCTAGGGCAGCGAAGTTCCTGAGCAGGCTGCACTATGGTAGCACTACAGTCAATGGTAACTTGTCACCATGGTAACCAAGTCAGAGCCGCAGTGTTCTCGGGTGGGACCGTTTACCGCTTGGTTGGCGGCGGCTTCGGCGTGCTGTGGATCTGTATGTGCTTGGCTAAGTGCGCCTTCTGTCGGAAGCACTTACTGCAGAGGTCACACTGGAATGGCTTCTCCCCGGTGTGGGTGCGGATGTGCACGGTCACCGAGTACTTATCCTTGAAGCCCTTGTTGCAGATGTGGCAGAAGTGCAACAGCCGGCCTCGCGATGGCGGAACCTCGCCGTCCGACGCGGCGCGCTTCGAGTACTTGCGCTTCCGTGCGGCGCTCTTCTTCTGGCCCATGATGATGTGGCCGTGCGACATGCCGATGTCGATGGTGTTGACGTACAGGTCATGCGACGTGTCGGCAGACTGCAGCACCTTGTCCGACTTGTTGGGGCTGCACGTGCTGGTGGCCTGGTTGGTCTCGCACGTGTACGGCGACGACGTGACTGTGTTGCTGTTGCCGCTCAGGTTGCGCTGGAACGTCTGGAAGCCGCCCACGGGGAACGACAGCTGCAGGTCCTTGAGGTCGCCGTTGGCGCGCTTCTGCAGGCCGCCGGCCAGGCTGACGCGCGAGCTGGGCGGTAGGTTCCCGCGCAGCGCGCTCTCCAGAATGGAGCCGGCGTCGGCGCCGCGGTCGCCCCATTTGTCGTCCGGCTTCTGAGGAAGCTTGTCGGGCGCGACCGGCGCGCCGCCGCCCCCGCCCCCGCCCCCGCTGCCGCCGCCGCCCGCCTGGAAGGCGGCACCCGGCTGGCCACCGGCGACGAACAGGTTGACGGAGGCGGGCGGCAGGCCGCAGATCCGGATCGGTGTGCCGCCGGCGCCGATGATGGTGGTGGCCGGTATCTGGTCGATCTGCGTCTGCGGGGGCGGCGGCTCTTCGTCGTAAAGGTAGTCCTGCACCATCTTGTCCAGGTCCACCTCGCTCACCTGCTTGGGGTCGCTGATGTCGCCCATCACGACGTCCGAGTGAAAGCCGTTGAGCGCGTGTGCGGTCACCATGGGCTGCAGCGGCTGCAGCGGCTGCAGCGTGATGAGATCGTCCGAGGAGCTGATCACGTCCGACGGGTTCACCGGCTTGATGGCCTCGTCGGCGATCATGGTGCTGAAGAGGAGCGTGTCGGGCCCGCTGAAGCTGTCGGGCGAGCGGCAGCTGTCCGTGGTGGTGACGTGCTTCACCTGCTGCGTGTCGCTGCCCCACAGCGGGTCGCAGGTCTTCTCCTTGTTCTCGTAGAGCCACTCTTTGACCTCGCGCGTGGTGACGGGCGCGCTGGCGTCCCGCTCCCAGAGCAGCGTGTCGGCGCCGGCCGCCGGCGCCGTCTTGTTCACCAGCGAGTTGATCCACTGGCCGAGGTCGGACGACACGTCCATGTCGCTGGCTATGTCATTGTTGAGCGAGCAGAGGTCGAAGAAGTCGTGCGCCGTCTCCACTTTGACCGGGTACAGCTCGGCTGGCACGCTTGACGTGACCACGGAGTTGGATAGCTCCACCTCGTTTTTCCTGCCGGCACACAACAGAGCTGCAGGTCAACTTTACTGAGTGATGTCTGCACCAGCCAGGGACACATTAACAGCCGCCTTATGCGGCCGGTCAATGTATTGCTAACGTTCCTTCGCACTGGGGAAGAAGAGCCGAGATGTCATCCGGGTAGTTTTCAGACGATGCCATCTATGTATTTGCAGTTGGGCATGCTCAATCGTTCCTTTATATCCAGTGGCAAAATTTAGCGCTTCGCAACATCCCACCGAGGATATACGCCACATCCCATACGTGTTGGATGTTGCCGCCAAGATGACGTTTGCGTCGCATTTCCCGCATTTATTATCCTTACTTTCACTGAATAGTTGAGGCTTTAATTTCGTTGAACATGTGCTGAGTACTTCGCAATTTAATTGTAGTTTATGGCAATTCCATGAGAACCATTCGCCTGCTCTTTGCTTGACGTTGAGGTATTATAGGAATATTTTAGGCTTCAATACATTATCAGGTTTATTATTGGATACCTGGAAACTAGCTATTCACGGGATGTTACAAATGGCAGCAGTAAGTTCGGCTCAGAATGAGATCTTGAGACGATCCTAAAGGTCATGTATTGTGGTGGGTTCATGTGCGGTGTGATACATTGGCACAGATTCGCATCCGAGGGGCGTGCGAATTTAATTGCACGTGTCGAATATGATAAGTAATGTCATGTGTGTCTCATATGATTATATTACGTATTCCCAGAGCCCCACTGCGAGTAATATCAGATTGCAGGAGAGCTCAACTGACATTGTCTTGCACCACCCTGGCTGCCAACCTTGGGTAATGAACTTTACCACCACCAAATTCTATCAATTTTCACCCAATGAAATTCCCATCGTTCCTTGTTCCATCTCATCTTCCTCCTTCTTTACCTCTTTCTACGGCCATCGCTCGTGTCACACTCTGGAGCGCCCAAAGGTCAACTGACAGAATCTGCCGGCAGTGTTCGAACACAAGGCTCCGCTCAGTTCCGATCGCGTGGATTAAGCTAAACGACAAATTCATGGGGCCTCCCCTGGACACTACGAGGACAGGAAATCCAAGTATGTCCAAGGTATTTGCTGAGGAATGCCTCACCCAAGCGCTTTGACGTGCGCTTCCCTCTCGGAGGTGCGACCCCCGCTGCCGAAGATCGCGCGGTAAAGATTCCTGGCGCCTTCCGTCCTGACTCCCAGCTCGTTGGCCAATCGTGTTGCAACGTTGACTTCCAGCGAATTACCGCAGGCCACTGTTAAAAACCTCTTGGTGGTCTAACTACCGTCATTACACAAGCAGCATGTAAATTTTCTCATCACGACATCGGAATTGTTGATATGTGCATAATTGTGATGGAGTGGCCTGGCTCAAAATGTTTATGAAGTAAAATATTAATAGATTCACTGACATTGCGTGAGACGAAATGTACGACCCTCAATATAGCAGGAGGTGCTGAGTTTACATCAAAAGTAACGTTAGGGATTATGCTATATTACTCAACGTTTCGGCCAAAGGTCATCGTCAGGAGTCAACTCCTGACGATGGCCCTTGGCCGAAACGTTGAGTAATATAGCATAATCCCTAACGTTACTTTTGATGTAAACTCAGCACCTCCTGCTATATTGAGGGTCGTACATTTCGTCTCACGCAATGTCTAAAACCCAGGAGCACTTAAGAGCCATTCTTCGTTGTATTAAACAATAGACTCACTGATTTATATCTTCGAGACTGAGTGACATACGTCGCGCCCATTGATATATTCGTTACCGCCGCTTCATTTTCAAATCCCTACTAACTGCAGCCACATGCACGCTAGGAATGTGAACGCCGTTGAACGATCTAAAACATGTATCGGAACGGGCGGCGTTCCACACATATTCGTGGGTACTACCGACAAGTGTCAAGGTGCACCGCCAAGATAATGCATCCGTCACCCAGCACATGTTTTCCATCTACACCATACCGATCGTCATACCAGGCCAGCAGTCGTCAGACGCGCCCTCACTGCACGGGTAGCCGGGCAGCGAGGCAGCGATGCGACGGATACGTCGGCCAGACGTCCACTGAAGTCAGCTGACAGACATGTCAGCCCATTGTGTGAGACCGGCAAGCGGCATCCAGGGCGCGTCCTGTCGGTCTCGGCTCGCGGCACTCGGAAATGAATCAATCCGTCCTGCATAATGGATCTTTCCCGGACATCGCGATGCACGGGTGCCTGCGACAGAGACGCGGAGTGGTCGAAAGGAATCGCCATGTGAGGGCGAGTTGGCACACTGGGATCGGCCAGCTGTCAGACGGAGAGCCAGCTCCGTATCTCTCCCAGACCCGATACGTGGTCAAATTTACATGGACCGAAGATCTCTCTTGCTAAGAAGTTCTGAATTTTATCAATTCTGCCGATTATCCATTTCATGATTTGATATCAATTACAATGAACGGAAATCCGAGACAGCCAGGGTGATCACTCAATGCCTCTAAAGGATGTTAATGATCATTAAAGGACTCCCTCTGGAATACGGTGACGCACATTCACATCAGCGATTGAGTCAAATGGGCCCGGTCCGATCCGGTCGTCAGGCCTGTAATACCTAAATAACTCTTTTTTCAACATTTTATGTGCACCTAGGCTTTTATGTATGTTTTTTTTTCAATGTTCACTGCAATATTTTCTTTGGAGAACACATAATGCATTGATCTAAGTCATATTGCGGAACTTCGCTCTGGGGACATCGCAAGCAAAAAGCACATTGCATGCCATTAATAGATTATTTCATATGCATTTCAATGCTTGGAGCTATTCAAGGTCATAGTACACCATAGCATTAACAAGATCCTAAGCTATCTGTCTATGCTAAGTTTTACCCATAAATTATACTTCGTTCGCGAAAAGAAATTGAAATATGGAAAACTAGGCCATCGATTGGCGATGCCCAGACGTTGACCCGTTTCACCTGAGCTGGAAGATGAATATCGAGAGATAAATCAATTGCTTTTATGTGCTCTCATAGATTGAATGATTAGGCTATACACCGTCTGAATTTATATATGGGGCCCATAACAAACGTCAGGGAGGGGAAATGCCGCTCCTCCTTAAAGGGACAATGCGAACTAGAGGTATCCACCGCAGGCAGGATTCCGCGAAATATGTGCAGTTAGTGGGATATGTACACACGGCTGTCCCCTGGGGTCTCTTTGTGTCAAGATGCATATCAAATGAAGTCGGTTTCAATTGCTTAGAAAAGTAGTGCATTGCTTACTGGAAGTTGAAAAGAACATGTCATGCCACGCAAGTAGAACATAAATCCATACGTCATGATGGAATATAAAGTGCCACAATGAATTGCACGACGTACGCAGTGTGATGACCAAGTGCATACACTCTTTTCATCACATGTTCCTCTGACTGAGTTGTGCAGTGTCGTGCTGGAGACGACGCTTTGATCACAGATACCCCGGACTGAGTTGTACAGTCGCGTGCTGGAGACGCCGCTTTGATCACAGGTACCTTTGACTGGGTTGTGCATACAATCGCGTGCTGGATGCAGCGAATTCGGTCCTTGACAAGCAAATGATATTCAGCATTGTCATTCATACGTGTGTCGTCTATTAGGCCAGATGCACACCAGGGTGTGTATGTGCTCCACGTACATGTATGCTGGATCCTCCTTGAGCTCCGACGTCCTCAGCACGGTTGTTTGTTGCATGGTTTCGTATTTCAGTAATGGAGCAGGGAAACACTAAGCGGGCCATCGTTCATTAGCGACTTTGACGTCCTGGCGTGTCGGTAAGAGCATCTTGCACGCGAAAGCTGCTGGCCCTTTCGCATGTTCTAGAAGCAACTATTCCATCGATGGAATGCGGAAATTTGGCGAGCGCCAGCGCTCGCGATTGCCTATCAACCACCGGAGGCTTGCCGTGTCATGCACACCCAATTGTACGGCTCGGAGCGCATATGCAGGTGTGCACTTTCCAAATATGGCATCCTGAAGCTCACTGACCTCCCAGTGTGCAATCGCCAAACTTGGTAGGTGGACAAATGAGGCGGATGATCTGACTCGGTGAATGCTGGATGGTGCGAACGGATCGGTATTGATACTGGGATGATGAGACCTGCTACCTATGAACGTATTTTTGGCTCGTCGCATATTATTTCACAAATTAACGCGGCAATTACACAGTATGTTGCTCTGCTTGTGATAATAATAGCGTATTGGATGGAAAGTAGTTCAATTTGGGCTTATTGTCTCGGTAACGTGGATGCAAAAGTGTGTGTGAGTTCCTGCTGAAGAAGAAACATGCTGTAGAAGAAATATGCTGTGGAGGAATCATGTCGTAAAAGGAATATGCTGTAGAATAAATATGTTGTAAAAGAGATAGTGATGACATCGAAAACATGATACTTCGGAAGCGTCATCATGTCCGCATGTCCTGTTAGGCACTCCTTGAGGTGTTGGAGAGCGTCGATCCTGACAAAATGATATCGATAAGCTCACTTAGCTCGCCGTATTTGGTCATTTTTTACCGCGCGGCATGTTCGAGCCGACTTGCCGACTCAAACTTCGTGCATTTGAGGTTGTTGCTGTCATTCTTCGAAATTTACGCATCTGAGTCTGATCATTAAGAGACTTTTAAGCCCTCTTGGACTATGTCGAGTTAAACTCGCTACACTGGGCGCCATCAAGCCAAATTGAGATATTGCAGGCAGGCACATGAACAGCATGAGAAGCCGTTTTCTTCTTATCTCGGAATGCCACTGGAGTCTCCCCAGCACCAGAATACTTCACACAATCTGCATTTGATCAAGATATGCTGCACCAGGAATTTTAGGCTGGGATCCGCAGCTAGATCTGGTATCTGGGATCTGGGGCCAAGTTGGACAGCTGGATCCGAGTTTCAGGATCTGGGGACCAGTTTGGTCTAGTTGGGGTCCACCAGCTGGATCTGGGGTTCAGGATCCGTGGTCCAGTTATGGGTCCAGTTGTGGTCCAGCGGCTGGATCGGATAGCAGGTTTGTGGAATAAATATGTTGTACAAACTTTCACACACCGTACACACATTACATACTTTTTGTGTCATAGCTAGAACCTACGCAAGTACCAAAACAGCCACGCTTTCTCTCACAACGTGATCGTATGCCATTCAACGTCACGCACACACCGTGTTTTGAGAAGCACTGTGCGTTCCGGCGCACACTTAAAATTTGCCTGACATGCCATGTTTCAGCAGGCGGATATATTTACTCATAATTTATACCATAATTTTCAAATTAATTCGTCTCCATAAAACACTGTACCAGTCTTTCCGTTGAATGAGGCTGACTTTCCCTATTGAGGATGCGTGGGATTTGTGACATTGAGTATTACGGCGAACTGGCTTACATCTTGACAGTCTTTTCCTGGGATGCAAGCATTTTCATTTCATGGCACCGCGGCGTTTATATTGTAATCCCTATCTCTCACGCTTTCGCCCCCACTTGAACTTAAAACAGTGAGCAAGAATCACAGATGTCTAGAATTTTCGGTGATTGGGTGATCCCGCGAATAGAATTAACTAATGCACTAACAGAGGAAAGCCACTCATTCAGCATGTTCGAGTGCCTCCACGCGCTGCTCGAATTTTCAGCCAAAGATGTCCCTCCGGGGACTTTGGCGGACGCACCCTTCTGAGAACCGAAGTCCTCAACTCCTTCATGTGAGCGATCAACATTATCCTGAGTCATCAGCATTGTTTTTCTTCAATTTTGGTGTGAGGAACAGTTAAATAGTCTCGAAGTTGTAAACGGCTGACGCGAAGAATGTTGCGAAATGAAGAAAAAAGAGAATTGTCCGAACACTCCTCCGAAAATTGATCGCTCTGGGCTACTAGGAACCTTCATCCAAGTTGGCACCCGATGTGGAAACGATAGGCAGGAACAATCACCAAGTTCCAGAATAAACGCTCGAGGTAAAAGTACAGGGAGAAGTGATTATACAGTGTTCCCGAGCCACAGAGTCTGGTTTGCACTATGAGCAATTGTGTGCAATTATGCCCTATTTTATATTTCCCCTGGTGATGTTGCTGTTCTTATTGAAGATAAGACCTAAAATAATTGCAGTTAAAAACAGACGTCTTTCATAAAAAACATGGTCTCGTGCAAATATGTGGCAATGAATTCCTCAAAAACGCATTACCGCACGCATTTCGAAGCATTTTGTGGTCAGTCAGTTAAATTAGGTGCAAAAAAAAACACTACCAGAATTTGCTAAATACCGTGGCGTTTTGGTGCCTGAACATATGAAAGTGTAAACAATGTCAGAATTCAAAATTAGCGCAGTCATTAGAATCACAAGCAAAATAAAACCGTTCCATTGGCTGTGTTACCTTGTCTCGCTAATTTCACTTACATTGCTCTCGCTCTTACTTACCTATGCTATTGTGATGCACCTTGGAGCACTAACTATATATGTAGAATAGCTTCCAGCAGTGCTTTCTGCATATAATTATTTTACAAAGTCTTAGCTGCATGAATTCGAAGTTTCCATCCGCTGTCACGCCACATCGCAGTAGCTGGCGCGGCGCGCTAAGCTGCTGAGACATGGCCCACCGACTGCTCCTCGTGACTTCCGCCGGATGTGGCGGGCCATGTGTTACGACCACCGGTCAGTGATGTCTGGAGCACCCTCCCCCACCCCAGCCCCAACGCTCAGGAGTCGCTGAGAAGTTGTCCAGGGTGGACTGTCGCGCTGCTCTGAGCAGTCACTGAGTGTACGTGGTCAGTCGGGCAAACGCCCGACCGCCGTCCTTTGTCATTCGAAAGTCCAATTAATTGAGACCAGTTAGCAGCGGTTCTTTCCCGCCGAGTATCCGCGATCCGGACCAGGTGTCCCTAGACCATCACTCAAGCTACAAGAAGTTCTGGAGATCCCGGCTGGAACATAGCTTCACTACATAAAACAAATAGTGAAAAGCTTGTAGAGGTACAAAAACGTGCTGTCAGAATTATGAAACAGTACCTGTGTTCTGAAACGACTTATTCATTAAGCGTGTGATTATGAACGTCCCTAATATCCGTAGGAGCAGGCTAGTTAAATTCTACTAAAGTACTGTCATCGAACGCTACCGTTGCCAAATTTGAAGCTATTCGAATACCATCGACAAATAGCCTGCATAGGTCGTGAGGCTCAACTCGTTTCTTAATTGGCCTCGATGTTCAACATCGAAAATGTTTTACTCGTTTCACTTGCATGCTTCTTGCACGTCAACTTGATGCTGTTTTCTATAGCTCCATCCTAGCTTAGGCTTGCATGCGCGCGTTTGCATTTGTGCATTGATGCAAAGCTGGTGTTTGCATGTTATGAATTATTCCTACGTCTCTGCATACGTTAGTTTGTACATGGAATGTCGCCACTGTGATACGGCTTCACCAGGTCATCCGTTGGTGCTCTCCCTGGTTCGGTTTTTGGCTGGGGCTGGGGGTGTCGCCGGCATCACCAGCTCGTCATATGTTGGCGCTGTCCCTGGTTCGGTTCTTGGCTGGGGCTGGGGGTGCCCCCGGCATCACCAGCTCGTCATATGTTGGCGCTGTCCCTGGTTCGGTTTTTGGCTGGGGCTGGGGGTGTCGCCGGCGTCACCAGCTCGTCATATGTTGGCGCTGTCCCTGGTTCGGTTTTTGGCTGGGGCTGGGGGTGTCGCCGGCGTCACCAGCCCGACATATGTCGGCGGTGCATTTTCCTCACTAATTGTGAGGTGGTGGCCTAACAAGCAAACAAACAAAAATGTTGGCTTACATGACGTACATCCGGAGGGCACCATTAGGTTGGCTATCTTGATCTTTTGAATGGCCGGCTGACGACAGCCCCATATTAAGAGACTCCATGATGTGCCACGGCGTTATTTATGTTCGTTACTTGACGAAGGAGTGGCCGACATATTAAAATGGACAACTAAAATAGCTTAGCATATATTCCGGGTAGCGGCAGCATGATGACGGATCACCGACATCGAGCAGCTTCGCTGAACCTTACCTTTGAAAGTCGTTCTTTGCCATCATTGTTGAAAATTGTACGCGTATTCGGTTGCTTATTTGAGCTATAAGACGCAACGACTACGATAACATCGCACACGTGCTGTATCAATTATGCATTCTATAGATCGCTACAAACGTTTGATATGCATATTATGAAGCATAAGCTGCAGCAGCTGATAAAGTTATTGACCATTGACCAACTATCTCCAGTCAAGGAGAGCATGTGATCACAATTCCCAGTCGACGTTTCACATGATTAAACTCCTTTCAGCTTGCTACGTCGCTAAAGGTTCCATCCTATGTCTGAGGGCAATGGTTCATCTATACATGAAGTTAATTCGAAAGCAAAACAGCATTTTTATGTTATCAGCAGAATACTTGGAATGCATATAAAAGCATAGTGCCACACCGACAAATATTTCCTTTCTACCCAAGGATGTACATACCGACCTGAGCAAAGTATGGAACACCAACTGACATGCATGACCAAAACGTCCATAGCACATGGTTGCGTGTTCTCGAAGCAAACATGGAGCACGTCAAATTTGACATTGAATGGCATGGCTCTTGGACTTGCCAACACAATGGCCAGGGCCAGCAGACCAGATCATTACCGAGAGTACAGCAGGAGAGGAGGTGCCGAAGCAGTTGGAACAAGTTCACCAACAACATTACTGTTTCAACACGATCGTTATCCAGCCTGCGCCAAAGGCATCTGGCAGCACAGTATTCAGCTGGTCCAGAAATGTCAATTAAGACAATAATACACTTTATTATTCTAGCTGAACGACTGTCGTGAAACTTGACTTATTGACTTATCGCAAGCCATTCCCGTGTTACATCGAAAAATAACGAAGCAGCAAAAAGAAAGGCGGTGATAAATGGGCACCGAGTGCAGCTGAGCCATCTCACCATCTCACCATCTCACCATCTCACCCATGGCCATGAAGATGTGACGTAGCGAACTCATGGCTTATAGTGTGACAGGTATCTTGCAGCATCCCACCCGGAACTGAGGCCTCACCGATGAGGCCGGCGCCCATTAACCATAACACCACTCCTCGTCTGTCCCAGTACAGTTCAGTAGGTAAGGACACGTTGGCAGGCATTACGAGGATCACGACAATATCATGAGAATCATCACGCCTGATGCCGGGATACTGCGATACCAGTGGTGTTGCAGTACGCGAGCTCGGACCGGATCGGTGGCGGGAGCGGCGCTTCCTGTCTCTGGGTGTTACCAAGGCCGCCAGCGGCCTCCCAGAGTCGGCCGCGTGCCAGGGCGTGCCAGCGGACCCCGGCGTCTCCCGTCACCGCGGCCGGGCCCTGGCTACAGCTGAGGGCACAGCAGCCGCCCACACAGCACAGCTACTGCCCACACAGCACAGCTGCTGCCCACACAGCACAGCTGCTGCCCACACAGCACAGCTGCTGCCCACACAGCACAGCAGCTGCCCCCACAGCACAGCAGCGGCCACAGCTGCTGCCCACACAGCACAGATGAGGCCACAGCAGCCGCCCACACAGCACAGCAGCAGCCACAGCAGCCATCTGCACGGCACAACAGCGGCCACAGCTGTCCCCCACGAAGCATAGCAGCATCCGCATGGCAAAGCAGCAGCCATAGTGGCCACATTTCTACTACAGCAGAAATGCATTGACTATTACACAGCTACATCAAGCAGATTTAAGCTTTGGAAGACGGTAAAATCACGTGCCTCCGTCTCCAGTGCCCACACGCCTGCTTCCCACCGCACAATGGTTCAAGGAACGAACATTGCACTGCAAGTTGCACGAAAAGACAGCCAGTCGTGGCAACTGAAGATTCAGTCTCTCCAGCAGCACTCGTCACCGTCTTCTGGCATGCGGAAGGCAGCCAAGGCGAACTGACTAAGCCGCTGCGCTGGTGGTATTTGGGCAATGTTCCAAGCATGGTGTTGAGGGTATTGGGCGTCGGCTAGAGTGGAGATACTGAGAAACGTTTAGCTCTCGGGAAAAATTGCGAACAAATGGGCTTTGGCCAGCTATATAGGGGGCATGATTCGACAGGAAGTCTACAAAGAAGTGCTGTTGTCCCTTTCACAAAGATTGGCCGATCTGTTGCCCCTGGTGGGCTGTCAAGTGTCAGCCGAGCATAGCGGGCACCGCGGTGACGGAGTAGGCGCTGTCAGGTGCTGGCCGGCGCTGTCAGGGTGGTCAGGCGTCCTGCAAATGCCACCAGTCGGCCGTCGTGATCAATCAGCGCACACATCTGACGCTCATCTCAAACTCGGCGCGCCAACACTTCCTTGTTTGCAGCAGCGGTCTCCAACTACGTGTAGATATGGGTGGGTTGCGGAATGCCAGGTTTTCGCATTTTTTACAGGTGGGTATCTGCGTCGGTGTCGTTCGAATTCAAATCGTCCGCTGTCGCGCTGCACTGAGTTTTTTTTTCCGCCGCTACGCCGGCTGGACCTGTCGCAATGTGCAGGCCGGCTGGCCGGGCTCCGTTTGTCCGTTGTCGCACCTCCTACGCCGTCTTTGTTCGCTGACGCACGGCTGTGGCCTGCAGCCAGCAGAAGGCCGGCGCGGCCGACACGTGCTCGTGCGTCGCCGCCGCCGGCGTTGCATGTCGGCCGCCGACCGCGTCGTGCCGGCGACTCTCACTTTTAACGAGCGTCCCCGCGTGGCAGGCACGGCAAGCGCCCGCTGGCTGCCTGCCAATAATGCCGATTTCACTTTTGGTTGGCGGCTGGGCGGTCGTGGAGGCAGCCGACCGGTCAGCGGCGGTCCGGGCAGAGGCGGTGCCAGCCGTGGGCCGCGGCGGCTCCAGGCGTCCACCAGTGACAGCCCGAGTGGTGAGTCAGGTGCGGTCTGGTCAGAAGCGGTTCAAGTCGTGAGTCAGGGGTGGTCTGGTCTGGTCAGGAGCGGCTCCAGTCATGAGTCAGGAGTGCCCTGGTCAGTGGCGGCTCCAGTCGTGCGTGGATAGCGGATAGTCACGTGACGGAACCGCAGCGGTTCGAAACTACGTACCATGCTTGCGTCCAGTCTGAAGATTTCCACTGAGGGTCTTGACAGCAGTCATACCGCAGTGTGCATCGACCACAGAATACGCTTGGGTCTATGAAAAACAGAATATGTGCTGCAAAAGTCAATGCCGCTGGAATTGAGTAATGACATGCTTAAGTTATATCATGCTGCAGTATTATCCCTTGAATGCACTGGGATAGCGGGGTGTATGGAGCAAAGCCATGGTTTGGAATTGGTTGCGAGACAAGGTTGAAAGTTTTTGCCCCCCAATCCTCTTCATTTATGATATTAAGACAACATAAATATTCATTCACACGAGATCACTTCGTATGACGTCTTACAGACTCCAAAGAATGATGACTTCTGAAAGCCCGAAAACAATAAAGCATCGATATGCAAGTCGCTGGCTGATGAACAAGATATCCGGATACCATAATTTGGCTTCGGATTCGAGACTTAGCTGAAGATAAGAACGTACATCTTTGCCTACACGGATAAGCTAACTGAGCTCAAAGCGGCTGACTTAACCTAAAGCAACTCGCTTGCGTTATTTGTCTTCAATCATTGAAATTACGATAGGATGACAATGCTGACCTCTTTGCATCTAATATTATATAATTTAGCACATTGATGAATGGTTATGATGGACGTCGCGGCGAAAATAGTGTAGGAGAGATGAGAAGACTTTTAAGCCTAGGTCTTTAAAATCCAGTGTGATGGGGTTAATGTCAAGCTACCTTGTGGTAGTATTCGGCGGTAGGCGCAAGAAGCGGTGCATGCAATGCCCTTTTAGCCCCAACGGGATACCACAGTGCCTTCAAAGAAGATCGGAAACTGTGCAGGCACGCTGGCAAAATTACTTCCAAATGCCCTCTTCCCCAACAATAGCATCCTGAACGGAACTAAGGTAAAGCAACCTCTATCACGAAGGCCGGCTCCGTGAACGGTTTGTCCCCTCCCCCATCTCATCCTCGGCCGACTGTGCTAGCACCATCGCCGTCCGGCCGCCTTCACACGCACATACACAAATAAAGGTAATAATTCCTTCAGCGTAAATATACACCCCAGTGTCCAGTGTCTTCGGCGCGACAAAAAAGCTCTCACTAAGCCTTACGGACGGCGCACGTGACCTCCATGATCCAGCACGCTCCACAGCCCATTATCGCTCACTTTAGCTGACCCACTTCCGGCCTCCATGATGGAGCACCGGTAAGTGCTGCTTCAGCAAGAATGGCATCCGCATGACCTCATGGCAGTCGAATGACGTCACGACAGCCGAATGACGTCACGACACGTATTTGCCGTTGTGGTGGAACGCTCCTGGAGTATTTCCTCCGGCACTGAGGCGGCCCTGTTTTAGAGGCCTGCCTACACGGCCGCCATTTCTCATGGCCGATCTATTCGCGTGTTGCATCATGCACCTGGTCAGCATCCGCTGCATGGATCATTGCCGCCTGTGTGATGCCGACCAGACAGCCGGGCAGGCGTGGTGTTATGTCCACCGTCTGTGTGGTGCCCGCAGCACAGCCGGGCAGGCGTGGTGTTATGTCCACCGTCTGTGTGGTGCCCATAGTACAGCCGGGCAGGCGTGGTGCTATGTCCACCGTCTGTGTGGTGCCCATAGTACAGCCGGGCAGGCGTGGTGTTATGTCCACCGTCTGTGTGGTGCCCACAGTACAGCCGGGCAGGCATGGTGTTATGTCCACCGTCTGTGTGGTGCCCGCAGCACAGCCGGGCAGGCGTGGTGCTCTACCCACCGTCTGTGTGGTGCCCATAGTACAGCCGGGCAGGCGTGGTGCTCTACCCACCGTCTGTGTGGTGCCCATAGTACAGCCGGGCAGGCGTGGTGTTATGTCCACCGTCTGTGTGGTGCCCATAGTACAGCCGGGCAGGCGTGGTGCTCTACCCACCGTCTGTGTGGTGCCCATAGTACAGCCGGGCAGGCGTGGTGTTATGTCCACCGTCTGTGTGGTGCCCATAGTACAGCCGGGCAGGCGTGGTGCTCTGTCCACCGTCTGTGTGGTGCCCGCAGGACAGCCGGGCAGGCGTGGTGTTATGTCCACCGTCTGTGTGGTGCCCGCAGCACAGCCGGGCAGGCGTGGTGCTCTGTCCACCGTCTGTGTGGTGGCCATAGTACAGCCGGGCAGGCGTGGTGCTCTACCCACCGTCTATCTAGGTCAGACAATCTATTCGGGGTTGTTGTTGGATACAGCCATGCGGTTGGGTTCATGCATCCCGAAGAGCTAAGCTAAATGTTGGTTATGAGCAGGGGCGCAACCAGTATTTACTTACGGGTGTCTGACCCCCACATGGATCTCATTTGATCGAGACCACGTTCTACGCGTCAAGCGCAACGGATATGCATGGTTTGGCGTGGTGTAAATCCCGAAATGTACTGCTTGATCTAGTGTTGATTGTTTGTTTGAAGGCGGACAACTTTCCCGCTGCCCAGGCCTTGGCTGCGCCTCTGGTCATGAGTACTCGAGTACGGCGCCAGGTAGAGGCTTTGCCAGATGTAGCCCACATGATCTGGTGTTGCATGTTGCATGACATGGCTTCGAATGGCATGGCAGACCACTGAATTATATTAACCACGTTGCCCATGCATTTGTTTTTGTGCTACATCCATTAAGTATTCATTTGCAATGGTGATTGATAGCAACAGCTGTTGTATTGCATCCGCATGCTCACCGATACCGACGACCTCTGTGAAGAGGAGCAGACTCGGAAGCGTGCGTCTGCTGCTGGGCGCTCTGACGAGCCGCTGCCAGTGACACCGTTCTGATTGATCTCCGCAGCGTGATGGAACCCTATTGAGCATCACCGCTCATGAGCAGCCATGTGAACAATTTTCTGCCAAGCAGGCTGTTGCGCAACTGCTGCAACCGGTCTCTTAGACTTGTCGAAGTGGTAACCACCGACAGAGCCGCCATCACCGTCGGCGTTGTTTTTCTGGTCTCTTAGTGTGGAATGTGACGCTCGATGGGAAGCATTCGACTTCCCGAGAGCCGCTATGGACAGGTCACAATAGCAATAGCAGCAGCAGCACCACCGCCAACGCCAGATGCAACCGCCGCCCGCTGTCCGCGGCCCACGTGCTTGACTGCACAACAGCAGACACAGCCGCTGTCCGCAGCTCGCAGACAACATGCTTGGCTGCACAACAGCAGACACAGCCGCTGTCCAGCTCGCAGACAACATGCTTGGCTGCACAACAGCAGACACAGCCGCTGTCCGCTGCCCGCAGACAACATGCTTGGCTGCACAACAGCTAAGCAGCTAAGCACAGGCTGAACACAGCACACACTAAAGGCTGAACACTGAAGGCTGAACACTGAAGGCTGAACACTGAAGGCTGAACACCGAAGGCTGAACACTGCTGAGCAATCCAAGTTAGTGCTGCAAATCGACTGCTCCTTTTTGGTCGGGTTTGCTCAAGCAGGATATTTCTATGTGGTTTCAAGGTGTTAGGGAAACTGATGCGAACGTTAGCAAACTAGAGCGAAGTTGGTGTAACTTTGACCTCAATACTAAACTGTGTGTGTTCCTACCTGCACATACAGAAGTCTCCACGTCTGTGTGCTATTATACAGCATCACAGTGTATTGCACATAGGCAAAAGTAAGTCAGTTTGCAAAGAGTGAGACGTCTGCGTGGCCTGTAGATCCTCGCAAACCAAGCTGATGGGCAAAAATTATACTTTTTTGCCTTAATATATTGTTCTTGTTTCCGGGAAAGAGATCGGCATCGCCATGCAGTGCATTTTCACGACATGCTATTCAGTCTGTTAAGCTCCATTTTCCAACTAGTGAATGCATTTATTGACATTCCATGCATTGTAAATTGTTCGCAACTGAAGTCAGCGTGTACTCCAGGCTGCAGACAGTTCTGATCTTGTTCAGCCCAGGTAGCCGCACTCGCGCTACATCTGTATCAACACCACATATACGTCATCATTGTATTGCTGCTGCACCACCCGCACAGGGCAGCTGCACCACCGGCTCACTACACCACTCTGCCACTGAACACTGGTGACGATCCTCGGAGAAGAGTGCCGCTCCACACTGACAATTTCTGAGCCGAACCTGGGGCTGGTCGGTGACAGGTTTCAGAAAGAGCGGAAGGCCTGAAAACTACTGGTCTGAAGTGACCGGCAGTGAAATAGTGCAATGTCATCTATGCACTTGGCTACAGCAGGTTAAAATAAGGTACGTGCGGCTTTACCGGGCACATATATCAAATATCACCGACCGACTATGCTCCTACCTCTTGGAATGGCTGCAAATATAGTCTGACAATTGTACTGTCGTACACATGTGCAACGTTTCCAGTGTTGCCTAACCATTTGTCCGACCTTCAGCGTCGCGTAGTACACCTGTAACTCCACCGCCAGGCCATTAACCTCACTCTCCGATTCGGAAACAGACCCTTCAGTTCGCTACCGAACCATTAAATTCGCTGTTATTCCCTTGAGCACAGTACTCGACTGATGCATTCACCGCTGAACCGACGCCGGACCCGCGACCAAGCCGCCGCGTGGCGCGGCCTGCGCACTGCACCACGCAAAAACATGCACTTCCTGAAGCTGCGGCTTGCAGTCGGCTGGAGGTCGGCTGATTGTTGCCGACACGCTGGCAGCCGGTTGGTGGAAGAACAACAGCCGGCCAAATCGCCACGTTGTTATCGTGAAGTAATGGCCACGCTTTATGCAAGTGGACAATAGACGCCAGGCTCAGGGATGGCTCAAGAGGTCAGAATATGGCCTCCGGCCGTAAAATGCACATGTTTCTGCACAAGAACCAAAACAATGCTTTTTGTGACCTCGCGGTGTTTGGTGTCTTTTCCAAGCCGCCATGTCCTTCGGATCGAAATGCTTGAACCATGGGTTTGAAAATATTATGAGACCATTTTACAGTGCACCCACTGCATATGTGCAATTCACACATGCAGTGTTACACATTCTGCATGGCATCATGTTGTATCGCACACCCACAGATCACACACACAATTCACACATGTTCACACAGAAAGACACCCAAGTACACAAGCAAAAGGGAACTGTAGGAACCCGGCACCCCGTACGTATCGAAAACTGTAACCACTGTCCCTATGGCGGCGCTGCACCGACAAAGCTGACGTCGAGGGGTGACTCTGTTCTCGCCCTTCTCCGTCTACTCTGAGTGCATCTACGCTCATATCAGAGTCGCATCACAAAAACGAACCATCTGAACTCGATGGACTAGCAAAATTAGCCATTTTCGCTGGTAGTCAAGCATGGGTATGCCTGTAGTGGAATTATGTTTTCATGGGCCAAAGGCGAATGTGTCTCGTGAAGCATTTTGGTTTTGAAGCACAATGATTTTCGAACAAACCAACTTGAAGAGAAAAGCCAACAAAACATAATTAATTCAACCTCGGTTTCCCTATAATGACTGCAGATAGCACGAAGCATGGGAAGCAGGCCCTAGAGTACGTCTAAAGTTACAGTTATTTCCCTTTGTTCGGCCTATCACTCATGTTTGTGAAGCATATCTCAATTACCCCCCAGGAAAACGCAGCATGCGTTGCAATTTACACATTCACAAAGACCCTGTATTCACAACTGGGCGTGTTGGTACCGACATCGGAAAGGCTCCAACAAAGACTATTCGCGTCCCTTTTGCACTGACACGAAGAGTTGCCGTGAGAAAGTTGGGGAGTTTTTCGACCTCTGCGTTAATGTTGCCTAAAGCTCCCATACGCCCGTGATGGCTATGGGTGATAGCGTGGTGCAATGGCGCCATATTAGCGGCGACTCACCCGTACCCGGCCGCCGCGTAACGTTGGATATTGAACAACTTCACAGTCATTCGATTTTAGCGAATGGCCTCTGTTAAATCAGTGGCGCTTCGGGGAATGGGTCAGCTTTTAACTGCACCGTGCTCGTGGTTAATTCGACTGGTCAGTGCACACGAGTCAGGATGGCTCAAGTGTGTAAATAATTTGACATGCTCTCTCCGCTTCAGGGTCAGCGGATATGTGCGCCGGTTGCACGACGGAGATGTCATGTGTTTTAGCACGCCCACCGCCATGCAACAATTGCTCTCTATATGATTTATGACAGATTATTACGAGATAGCACGGCGAATTCGACTTTGTGAGTATTGTTGTACGAGGTGATCCGGCTTGCCTTCAAGGCTTATTATTTTGCAGCCCTGGTAGCTCAGTTTCTTAGAGCGCCGGCCTTCAGCTTGGTTCCTCTGTCCTGGGAAGGTAAGGTTCGAGTCGCTTCACGCGCTCGCATAGCCTTCAGCTGGAAGGATCAGCTGACAAGTGGCCCGATGAGGCTGGAGACGTGGCGGCGGGGGGCGGGGTAGGATGGGTGGGAGCGGTGCATCGACAACACACTGCACTATGCAAACATGTCGCTGTTGGATTGGAATTCCCGGGTCGGGCGGTGGAGTCGTTTATTCAGCTAACCCTGCTTGGCACAGGCTCCTGGCACGTAAAGCCAGCCCAGCTAGCATTCGTACTGAGGTTCTTTTTTGGACAGCTTATTGGCAGCAACTAATATTCATATTTCCATATACATTGGTTTATAATTTCAGAAATGAAACAGAGATTAACAATGGTGCTGGCTGAGAACACACATGGACACACACACACACACCCACCCACATATATATATATATACATATATATATATATATATATATATATATATATATATATATATATATATATATATATATGTGTGTGCGTGAGTGGGTGTTTGTTTGTGAGTGTATGTGAGAGCTTTGTGATAATGTGATTCAGTACTTTAAATGGATGTCACATTTGTATGTGTGCGTAGAAGTGGGAGAAAACTGTAGGGACAAGCATGCCCTTGTACCGCATGCACACATGTGCGTACATATGGAGAGCATACTAAACGTGGTGCTGATGTTGTCGCAACGATTACAAAACAAACAAACGAAAAATTGGTAGTGGACTTTTACTCCATTATGAATGTTTTCACCAAACCCTGATACTCGCAGACAATTGGTTGAATACAGAAATGTTTTATTTTATCTTGTTTACCATATTATCATCAGACTGGGTAATATGCAATGGAGGATGCAGGCAGCGTGGATTTGCAAATCACAAACCATCTCTCAGTGAAGTTGAATCAGCATGTCCTGGCTCAAAAAGTGCCGGAGAAACGCGAAATATCATATTCGTACAGAATAAGCGATTGCTTACAACGTCAGCTTTTCCAGTGAAACGACTGCCGCATCGTGCACTGGAAGCTCATGCCACCGATGAGACCTCTGCACTGGCCTCTGCTGAGGCCTCTACACAGCACCACATCCGACGCCCTGCACACCCACCTGAAGAGATCCCTTCCAAATGTGGGAAGCACCATTGCACTGCACATATTGGTGTGGCACCGGCCGCCGGAGGAGCGCTGGCCGGTCGTGTCCGGCCTCGAGTGCGCCGCACCGCAGCCAGCACGCCGCAAACACGCTGACACTCTGGCCCACTGAGCCCCCGCTGCCCGCTGACCGCCCGCTGGCCTTGGAGGGTCTACTTCCCCTCCCCCCTCCCCCTCCCCATCCGCCGGCCGGCCCGCCTCCACCGCCGCTCGGTGTTGTAACAGGACGCTCCGCCGCCGCCGCCGCCGCCCCCGCCTCCAGCAGACCAGGGGCCAGCGCGGCAGCCGCTGACGCATCTCATCAGAGCGTCCCATCAGACTGTCTAATCACATCGTCCGAGTGGAAAGCCCAGAGTATCTCAATATCTGCTGTCGACGATACTTTGCCTCTTACGAGGGTGCCGTCGCGAAGCACGCAAGGTGGTGCTTTATCTCAACCAATATCAGGTAGTACTAAGTATTTATCTAATTATTCCCATTTCTGCTAAATATATCAGGTGTTTTGAAAATATGTATACATCTCAGGCATTATTAAATATAGTTTTATACACCTGAGATGTCATTTGAGTTGTAACCATCTGAAGAACCCGCATGATGTCTATTTTAAATCACCACACCACATATACTAGTCAGATCACCAGACACCAAGTCCAAGGTCTTGGTAAGGTCCTGTCTAAGATGCTGAATTGCTATCATTGTGTGCTTAACATATCGAAAAGGCATTCGTTTGAAATGCAGTCAGCACACATAAACAGTAAACGACAGCCTAAACTTCAACCAAGATTTAGTCATTTTCGTCGGCTGGAAAAAGATGGACATACAAATTTCGCCAACTAGAATACGAACATGTGAACAAAAGTACATGGACTAAGTCTTGAGCATTGACTAGGATTAAGTCGTGAGACGGCGAGAGCTTCAGCAACATCATGATGCACTTGGTGCACCGTGTAAAATTTTCGGCAAGAGCAACACAATCAGGAACCAAACTAAGCAATTGGTAAGCTTTCAAAAGCCTCCAAGGTCCAAGTCTTTACCATTTTCATGCTGCACTCCATTCATTAAACGATTTTTGGGTCTTCCCTCCCCTTCCACCCCCACCCTACGCATCTTTGTGAAACGTCCCTACACCAGAGGACACTGTGTGTTGACACCACCATCGTTCATGGGCACACACCGTATGTCAGCGCACACAGCACCAGAAGGGGTATAGAACCCCTGTAGTCTGCACAGGCACGGCAAAATACTTGGAGTAGTGTTGGGAGTAGACAGGTGCTATTTTTATGGCATGCCAAGGAGGTAATAATAAATTAACGATACACGCGGGATCAATATCGTATATGCTCCCCTGAAGCTATGACTATGCTACAGAGACTGCATGTCGTCACAACACACTATCTTTGGACAAGCCGATCACCTGCACATGCTGGAGTGAAGACTGCACCTTGTCACACCAACATATCCTGGGTGTTAAAATATCGGTCAAACACTGGGAGACTGCAAATTGACACACCACACTAACTTGGAAACTGCGAGTTGTCACACGTGGCTAACCTGAAGCTCGATATACTGCGCCATGCAAAACTACAAATGACCTCACAAAGCAGAACATGCAACGAACGAGAGAAATTGCCGGGCAATACCTTAATGCTGAATTGACTACTGTAACTGCAACTGAGCGCGGCCGTGAGTCCAACAACGAGTCCTACAATCTCAGCGGGTGAGACAGAGTGCGCGTTGAAACTGAGTCTTTTGCCGGCTATAGCAAGGAGGTGAGGGCATTCAGCGAAGAAGAATGTGCGCTGACCTTCTTCCCCACGGCATCTAACTTCAGGATTCATCCGATATATGCCAATGTTGCAGTTGAGGCTAAAAATCACTATTCCTCAAGACAAGTCCTTTGCCACCGCCGGTCATTCCGGCTCCAATGTGAAGTAGCTTTAGCAGACTTCTTGAAATTGAGGATGTCGAAATATGGTTTTGAGAAATATATTACTCAAGCTGGCTGAAATGCTTTTCGAAATGTTATGCATGGCTTTTAGCATATACAACTTTAAACTATAACCCTGTGACGGCGGACCATATTACCCTCACTACCACACCTCTTGGGCGCGTAGGAAATGGCGGGAAAGTTCACCGAGGACGTTCATGCAATTGTTGATGCTGAGGAGCCATAGAGCTACATGACTGATCATGGAAGGTATGAAAACGTTTCAAATAATTTTAAAGTATAATTTAGTTAATCGCAACTACGGACGAAGTATCTTTGGGGATGGGAGCACGAACGAAGACGACTGTCTTCCTTCTGATGCCTGCTATTTACTCTGGATACTGAGAACAATTTTTAAATCGCCTATTATAAGAATATTGAAGGTTTTACAAGCATGAGCATCACACACATATTTGATGTACATGCTTGGAGTTCAGAAATAATGTTCGTGTCAGAAGTGGCTCCAGACGAGTTGCTTTCATCAAAACATGCCAGTGTCAATATATTTGCGGAATTTTTGTCAATTGCATCGACAATAATTGCTGTGAGTCGCTTATGTGAGTATTTGCATGCATGAGATACATGAAATACATGAAAGTTGCATTTACTCGCCAAGGATGCAGGGGCGCCTAAAGGGAGTGAGATATGTATTCCACACTATGCATTAAAGTGCGGAAATTGTAAGGCATGCTGCCGGAAGGATTGGACAGAAGCAGTACCACCTTCCAGCCGTTTTTAGGCACACATGCTCGTATCAAGGGCGGTATCAGGGGTAGGTTTTTGAGATGAAGGTTTTGCTTCAGTTGTCCATTTTGAGAACTCGGTGGCCTAGTCAGTGTGCACGTCAGGCTACGAGAACAATCTTCCGTCCTGATGTCTCTGGTTTTTCCTCTGAAGAAAACTTTGATGGAAAAAGTGTAGTTTTGATAAGGTTCCAGGTCAGACGTGGACTTGAGGTGATGTATAAACGGAGTAGAGAATCCGACGGAGTGGAGATGACCACCATTATCACCACATTCCTGCATGTTTTCAAGTACATACCCCTTCCCGAACTTCCTGTGGTCCAACCGCTCCCTACCGTAATGGGTAAATAGCTTCATTATAATTTACGTTGCTAGGGGTGAAAAACATCACCTTTTTCTGCATCAGTTGAGCCGCTTCACAAACCGGATATCTTGCTTATATCGAGCTGAAGCTGAATGAGGTTAAAAAAAGTATTAGTCGGTTGCTTATGCAGGAGGGGGGCTGATATGTGCTACATAACCTTGCGCCGCAGCCCTCGTGGAGTGTTGATGATCTGTTCTGGTGCTGAAGAGCAACACCATGTTCCACTACGGTACTGTTAACTTCACCGATTAGAGGGGGCAGTTTCTCGCTAACAGAGCACTGCAACACAGCAACAAATGAGAACCAGTAATAATCTCCAGCGCAGTGAATCTGGCGTTCTCAGTCGTGCGCAATGATATCAAGGAATGCACTATGCACTCCACTGGAATCACGGGCCAGATTGACACTAAAATTGAATGACATAATGACAACACGGTTTGGCGAGGGCCTTGGATAGTATGATGGCTAGAGGAGGAATGGCCCCGCAATGATGTGATTTGCCCCGCAGGTAAGTCCCGATTCTCATTGCTCTAGCAGGTTATTGCAGGGTCAAAATAATCCGTTCGGCTATATCACGGCTGGAGCATAACAGCGAGAACGACAGCGTATGCTGCTGTCCGATATACTTATGCAAGAAGCGTAACCTTCAATAAATATGTAAATAATGTTTGAGCTACATTTCAGCAGGGCATAGATTGACTTTCCCCGCCAGTCCCTTTCTCTAGCCTATGCCCTGGGTTGGACCCTGACGCTAGCATGGAATGACATACCATGGAATGACAATGTAATTTAATAGTGGCGGTTAGACCGAGCTGGAAGCGATGGATCTGACATTTAACAGCATTAACTGGCATTACGAAAAGGTTGCTTTGAACCGTGAAAATTAATGCTTTGATCTGACTGTAAGCTAAATTCATGGGAACAAAAGATAGCGAGTGTTCAAACGTTTAGAGATGAGGAGAACTTAAAATAATATAATGTAATGCAACACAATGACCTGTCTCTCTTTAGCTGATGTTAAGGATATCAGAAGCATTTCCTAGTGTACAGTGCGTTTGCGAAGCGGTAGTAGACTGACCGAATGAGAGCGGGGTTGGCCAGGTTTAAGTGCGGCTCGTCCAAGTGAATCGGTCGAAGGAGTATGGGGTGGGCCAGTCCTAAATGTGGATCGTTGGCATCACGCGATATAGCGTCAGTGGTGCAGCCCGGCATGAGGAGAACAAGTTTTTCCTTCATGATATAGAACATCCGATTACCCTTTCTTAGCACTCTGACTATCTTGGCTACATTAGATAGATAATCCAAAACCACATAGGTATACCGAGATGTAGCGTGATCTTTGGCGAAGCCAGTGGTGGGAGACTAGCATCATGGAGTGAAGCGTTGTCATGAGCTGCCCATATTGCCAGTGATAATATTCGGAAGAACTCTATTTGAAGCGCCCTTGAACTCAGACCTCAGCAGAAGGCCGCCGATTCCGCCCGCACGAGCATGAGACTCGGCTAGCCTGGGATATAGCTCCTGGCCGCCACCCCCGCAGGGGGGGAAAAAGGGCGAACGCCAAGAGGAATAGGCCAGCCAGTTAAGACAAGATTTGCTGCGAACATAAACATTAAGCCAAAATTACGGAAATGTCGAAGTACACAGCAACAAGTATGACATATATGCGGCGAAACCGGCAAGCCAACGCCCAACAATTCGCGCGCGGGTCACGTCGGGCGATGCCCCGACGGGCAGGGTACGGAGGTGGCAGGCGCCAGGAAGGTACCAACGCGTCTCGCGAAAACAAACGGCTGCCAACCATCCCAACAGCAAGCGGAGACGTGTGGATGTTGGTAAACCAACAGCAACGCCAATTATCATCGCAGCATATCGTCCACCGGACGGAATCGACCGACAAAGGACCAGACCAGAACACAATTCCAGCGTGTGATTGTGACATCGAAGTCCAAACTTTTTATTTGCGGAGATTTAAATTGTGACTTACGGAAACCAGACTCGGACCAAGGTAGGCGTGTGCTGTCTAATTTTATTTTTGATTACTCGTTATTTCAGTATGTGACCTCGCCCACCTATTCAACTGGCTCTCTCCTTACGTAGTTATCACCAACTGTCGTGACATTGTGCAGCACTGCCGTACACAATTTTGTCATTTAGTCCGCATAGATTCGTTCGTTTTCAGTCGATGTGCCCAGATCCAGACCGAGCGGCGCCACCGTTCGCACGCGTTGCTTTCGCCGTACCGATCCGAATGCTTTGCTTTACGATCTTTGTTTGGCTGACTGGAGTTCTGTTTTTAATTCTCCCTCCGTCACGCTCAAGTGGGACTGTTTCGAACATCTTTTACCCACCATTGACATCCATGCTCCCATCAGGACTGTTAGAATCAGGAACCAGCGCCGGTCGTATCAGATGGAACTAAGGCTTTGATGTGTCGCCGCCGTGGTGCGCTACCGTTTATGGGCACCAGTCCACGGAGTACAGGAAGCCAACCGAGCTGTACGATCGGCGATTAGACGTGATAGCCGGAACGACGTTGAGCGGCGAATCCGTGAGGATGGGCAGAGGTCAATGTGGCGACATATCAGGTCATTTGTCGGCGGCAAGCAGGCCATCGTAAGATGCCCGACGCACAGTGATGAGCTTAACCGATTTTTGTCCGCGTGGGCCCGTGCGTGGCTGACGAGGTTAGGAGTATGGGAGCGACGCCGAGTATCTCCTGCCGTTTGCCGCGTGTCGGTGCCTGTGCGTTCACCCTGGAGTCGTTGTCGCTATCTCAGCTGCGAGCTATCGTCTTCGGGATGAGCGGGTCGTCGGCCGTGGCGAAGACGGCATCAGCATCCACATGTTCAGGGTGTGCTTCGACTCGTTAGGTGGGGTGCTCCGCATTGGTCAATTCCAGCATTACCCAATCCGATGTTCCTGATTCTTGGAAGCACTCCCTCGTCCATCCCATCTTTAAGTCCGGCGATCCCTGAACCCTTCCAATTTCCGTCCTATCTCCATCGTCCCAGTCATTGCGAAAATTGTAGAGCGTGCCGTCCACCAGCAACTCTACAATTACCTGTCCGATAACCACCTCCTCTCCCAAACTCAGCACGGCTTCCGTCCTCGTCACTCGACGGAAACCCACGACCTCCATATCTGACCAGATCCTATCCGCATGTGACCATGGAGAGTGTCCCTTCTCTGCCTACTGGATTTGAGCAAGTGCTTTGATGTGATAGATCACTCGAAACTCCTGTCAAAATTGAGTCTCCATAGCATCGATACTTCCTGGTTTTCGGCTTATCTTCAGAACCACACCCAGAGTGTCAGCCTACTGACAGTCGGGTGTCGTCCAAAATCTGCCCCGTTGCCCAACAGCATCGGCGTTTTTCAAGGATCATCTCTCGGACCTCTCCTCTACTGCGTCTTCGCCAACGACCTCAGCCTGTTCGCCGAAGGTGCAGTAGTTGTTCAATACGCTGACGACACCCAAATTTTGGTCAGTGGTAAGAAATCTCAAATTCAAAATGTTGTCACTCATATGGAAACAGTTCTGGCCTCCCTCGATATCTGGTTTCGAGCAAATGGACTGAAAATTAACGTAGCAAAGACACAGCTGATGATGTTGGGCAGCCCACAAAATCTGCGTGCCTTACCGGATGTCACAGTGAAATTTCGCGATCATCATCTACCCACCATTTCGGAATGCAAAAATCTCGGTATTATTTTCGATCGCTCTCTCAGCTGGGACTCGCACGTCTCAGAATTGACTCGGCGTTGTTTCGGAGTTCTGGGTGGTCTGTCGCATCTGAGGGGCACCTTCCACCTGCCGTCATCTCCGCGCTGGTCAATGCTCTGATCTTCTCGCAGATCCGCTACTGTATTTCTGTGTATGGTAACGGAGCCAAAAAGAACCTATCTCGCATTCAAAAAATTATAAACTACTCGGCTAAGGTAATTTTCGGCCGCAAAAGTTTGACCACGTTTCGGATCTGCTGAGGAGGCTGGGCTGGCTCAGCGCGGAGAACCTGGCGAGTTATCACACCCTTCGCCTCATACACAAGGTGCGTCTCCATGGTGAGCCAGAGTCACTGGCTCACGATCTCACCACCATGGCGGAGATTCGTGACCGGACCACCCGTCAAGACCACAACTTGTATGTCCCCCGGTCCCGCACCGAGATGGGGAAGAGACGCTTTAGTTCCAGAGCGCCACACATGTACAACTCACTGCCACCTGAGCTGACGCGACTTCCCGTGTCGATCTTTGGTCGCCACCTACGGGAATATCTACGTGACGTGCCGCCCGCGCCGGACTGATAGACTGCTCGACTTGCTGTTATTTTATATATATATATATTTTTTTTTATAGTTTAACTTGTAGTCTGTGATTTTGACCCTCTTTTTACCTTTTGTGCTGTGTTGTTTTATCTATTTGACGCGATGTCGTAATAGCCACAAGTCAATTGTGGATGACGTCAATAAAGTCTGTCTGGGGCTGCGGCCAAGAGACTATTTCAGCTATTTAATGGATCCCCATCAGCTATTTAATGGATCCAAACACGGACGGATGGGGTGGATCTGCCCGTCTCACTCAGCTCGGCAAACCCAATAGTCTTCTTGTTTAATTCATGCAGTCCTATGCATACGTAAATGAATACATAGGATCGAAGTGCAATGCGAACAGTAACAATCGCTGCCCCGAAAGCAATTGATTAATCACTCAAATCTCGTTCTCTTACCCCCATCGCTTGATCTAGCTTGTCAGAAAACCCCATCGGGCTATAGCTGGCAACCAAATGAGGAAAGCGGACAATTGCCGCGCTTCTGATGCTACCGCGCCGCCATCGCCGGAAATGGCGACGCTTGTGGGGAAAACGGACCGCCTCGTGGTTTCCTGATGTGGTAGTTGGACGGCCGGAAAACCACGCACGTACAGTCCGTACAGAAATTGCGCGAACACGCGCGGACTTATGCGAAGCTATGCGAAACTATGCGGATACTCTGCATGACAAAGAGCCACACATAATATAATTGCATGACTTATCTAATTGATTCAGAGGTAATGATAAGTATGATTGCTCTACATTCATTCATACATCCATTCCCAATCTGTTCGATCATTCAGTTTCCTATATCACTGTATGTACATAAGTTATATGTCTCATACAATGCTGTTTACCGTCTAATCTCACTCAGGCAAGCGCACCCTAAGTCACGGGATGTTATGTTTTGGCTAGGGAAAATTGTGCTACCATCTTTTGCAGTAAGGCAGATTCAGAGCATATGTATAGAAAATGAAGTCCCACGACAGACTCAAAGCCTGCCAATGCTCAAGTCTGTGTTGTGGGCCAATGTTTGTGCCAGTGCTCCGGTTCTCATTTCACGATCCTGATAGCCTTGCCAGTGATACGGTGTCCATACCAGGGGCCAGTGCCACTGGCAGAGGTTCGGTAATGATTGTAAACTAGGCTCAGGAGTGTCGTATCATGGGCCTGGCGGAGTGCTTAGGAGCCTGTTGGACATGCATGGGCCTATGATGTCCATGTTATAAGCATGGTGCCAGCGCAGGTTTATCCCCGCCCATCCGCTTAGGAAGAGCCGTCAACACGACACGTAGAGCACAAGGACGAACCGCGCCAGTATCTAGCTTCAGTTCCGCTGGACGGCCTTCCAGATTGGAATGCGGCACCACCAGCAGCACAAGTCTCTGGCGCCATAGCACTTTGGAATGGCACCCACGGTCTAACTCGGTGACCGCCACCACACTCGCAGACGCACTTCATGGCATTGGTCAGCGTCACCAGCTGCCCATAGCACCTTCAGCCGGTAGCTGGCAACTCCAGTCGACAGCTGGAAATTCCAGCCGACAGCTGGAAATTGCAGCCGGAAGCTGTCAGCTCCAGCCGATAGCCGGCAAGTCCAGCCGACAGCAGCTGACTCGGGCGTGGGCCTTCCCAGATACGGGCGTTGACGTGCGAACTTGCAGCGCGGCCGCAACTGACGCTGTAGCCCGCAGCTGACCACGCTGACACGTGACGTCGACATCAGGCGGACCTGCAGCGCGGCCGCAACTGACGCTGCAGCCGGTGACCACACCGACACGTGACGCTCACATCTGGGACCCCCGCGGCCCGACTGACGCTGTGGCCCACAGCTGACCACGCTGACACGTGACGTCGACATCAGGCGGACCTGCAGCGCGGCCGCAACTGACGCTGCAGCCCGCAGCTGACCACGCTGACACGTGACGTCGACATCAGGCGGACCTGCAGCGTGGCCGCAACTGACGCTGCAGCCCGCAGCTGACCACGCTGACACGTGACGTCGACATCAGGCGGACCTGCAGCGCGGCCGCAACTGACGCTGCAGCCCGCAGCTGACCACGCTGACACGTGACGTCGACATCAGGCGGACCTGCAGCGCGGCCCGCCTGATGACCAGCGCCATCGGCACCATCGTCCACACCGCTGGCACAGACAGCCGGCAGGTCTGCTGACAGTCGACCGGTGCACCAGAGCCGGCAGCTCTGCCGACAGCCGACCGGCGCACCGACAGCCGGCAGCTCTGCCTACAGCCGACCCGCACACCAGAGCCGGCAGCTCTGTCGCAAGCCGACCGACGCACCGACAGCCGGCAGCTCTGCCGACAGCCGACCCGCGCACCAGAGCCAGCAGCTCTGTCAACAGCCGGCAGCTCTGCCGACAGCCGTCCGGCTTACCAGGGCCGGCAGCTTTGTCAACAGCCGACCGGCGCACAGAGCCAGCAGCTCTGCCAACAGCCGACCGGCGCACAGAGCCGCCAGCTCTGCCGACAGCCGTCCGGCTTACCAGGGCCGGCAGCTTTGTCAACAGCCGACCGGCGCACAGAGCCGCCAGCTCTGCCGACAGCCGACCGGCGCATCAGAGCGGCTGCACGGCTGACTGGACAGTCGGGTGGGGCTCACTGAGCGGGCGTGATTGCAACACCTCGTGACGCACTGACTGGCCCCGCAATGTCTTCCAGCGCGCCTTCGGCCAGACCGACAACGTTTTGCTCGCTTTCTCAACCCTGCCAAAGGCGCGTTCAAAGTATGCGCGGTGCGCGGCCAAAGTCGCCTTCCTGACTTTTCACTTCCGCCGTTGTACGAGTGGAATTGGAGCCTTGTCTCTGCGGCCGTAACTTCTGGAATCAAGACTTGCTCCCGTAGCATTGGCCAGCTGTGCACAGCCCGCCTCAACTGCAGCAGCCGACTTAACTAAGTCCGCTTGCAAACCGAATGTCCCGGCTATGATGACGCGTACGTGGTGCGCCATCCGATCAACTCCGACCTCGCTCACCATAAAATACTTTACCCATCACATATCTTCCAAATAGCCACATCCAAATCCGGCTCCTTGCGTCTTTTCGACGCACCCTATCATCATCCACTGCTTTGAGTCCTGGTCGCCAAGTATATGGACGCATCGCTCAGATTCAAAACTTTATTTGGGGTGCATTAAGCCACACAACGTCCATGGAGCTGACGGCTTGTGATCCTAACTCATGTCCATGCACGACATTTTGCCACCTTCACCAGTGCAGGAGACTGCAAAGAAACATCCAATTTAGCATTTACAAATAGATGTGCTCGAGTATCATTCAGATGTGACGGTTGGTGTGACGGCTGGTGTGACGGCTGGTGTGACGGCTTGTGTGACGGCTTGTGTGATGGCTGGTGTGACGGCTGGTGTGACGGCTGGTGTGACGGTTTGTGTGACGGCTTGTGTGACGGCTTGTGTGATGGCTGGTGTGGCGGCTGGTGTGACGGCCGATGTGACGGCTGGCGTGACAGCCGATGTGACGGCTGGTGTGACGGCTGGTGTGATGGCTGGTGTGACGGCTGGTGTGACGGCTGGCGTGACAGCCGATATGACGGCTGGTGTGACAGCCGATGTGACGGCTGGCGTGACAGCCGATGTGACGGCTGGCGTGACAGCCGATGTGACGGCTGGTGTGACGGCTGGTGTGATGGCTGGTGTGACGGCTGGTGTGACGGCTGGCGTGACAGCCGATATGACGGCTGGTGTGACAGCCGATGTGACGGCTGGCGTGACGGTTGGTGTGACGGCTGGCGTGACGGCCGATGTGACGGCTGGTGTGACGGTTGGCGTGACGGCCGACGTGACGGTTGGCGTGACGGTTGGCGTGACGGCCGACGTGGCGGTTGGCGTGACGGCCGATGTGACGGCTGGTGTGACGGTTGGCGTGACGGCCGATGTGACGGCTGGTGTGACGGTATGGCATGACAGCCGACGTGACGGCTGGTGTGACAGCCGATGTGACGGATGGCGTGACATCCGATGTGACAGCTGGTGTGACGGTTGGCGTGACGGTTGGCGTGACGGCCGACGTGACGGTTGGCGTGGCAGCCGACGTGACGGCTGGTGTGACAGCCGATGTGACGGCTGGCGTGACAGCTGACGTGACGGTTGACGTGACGGTTGGCGTGACGGCCGATGTGACGGCTGGCGTGACGGCCGATGCCGTGTTCCGGAGCGGGCGTTCCGACGGCAGATACCGGTGTGCCCTGCACGCCACGGCAGCCGGCCGCTTGCGCAACACGGAAGCCATCCGGCTCCGATTTGCAAGTCAGCTGCAGTCGAGAAGAAAGCGCCGCACAACTGTGCATCGCTACCCGGCGTCGTTCCTGGCGAGCTGTGCGCTAGATGACCGCACTGACTGAACGTACATGGCCGGCGAGTGACGCCGCTATGCAGGCTCAGAGGGGAGGCTTGGACAACACAAAGCGGGGGTGGTGCAGCACGACAACACGCCTGCTCAGGATCCGCTCCCCCCTGCGCCGTCACCCGACAATGGGTGGGAGCGGTACATGTGTCACATGCGCGCCAGCAGCGCATTTGAATTGTGAATATATTCATTGAGTAACCACATTTACGACACTGCTCCACACATAAAGTTGTTGTATGTTATGTAGTTGTGAAATGAAATGAGTCATCTCTTCCCATGCAGTGATTGAAAATCGATTGAAAAGAGATAAGCTCATTTTTGCAAACAATGCTCTATTCAAAGTTAAACGTCGAATGCAATCAACATCTATTAACTCACGATCAGGGATAATTATTCAAGACCGGAAATTACGGTATTTGAACGTTGCGGGGATCAAGATTATCGATCATAGCAAATCTTCAGCTTTGAAAGCGATCTATCATCAAGAAGTTTGATTCTTTGGTTACGATAATGATTATCTATAGTTCAACACTCTTTGGAAATGTAGGCTAAAATAGTTTAGCCTATCTCACTTTCATGTGCAATAGAGATATGAAATGCTTAATTTCTTCGTGACTGCCATGTAATATCACTTCACTCCGTCAATGCACAAAATAAGCTTCGGCGACTGTGAACAAGCTTCATTGTAGATGCGGACCCGTGACACCAGTTATCCCACCACTGACCATTGTAGATGTGGACCCGTGACACCAGTTATCCACCACTGACCGTTGTAGATGCGGACCCGTGACACCAGTTATCCCACCACTGACCATTGTAGATGTGGACCCGTGACACCAGTTATCCCACCACTGACCGTTGTAGATGTGGACCCGTGACACCAGTTATCCCACCACTGACCGTTGTAGATGTGGACCCGTGACACCAGTTATCCCACCACTGACCGTTGTAGATGTGGACCCGTGACACCAGTTACCACCACTGACCGTTGTAGATGCGGACCCGTGACACCAGTTATCCCACCACTGACCGTTGTAGATGCGGACCCGTGACACCGTTATCCCACCACTGACCGTTGTAGATGTGGACCCGTGACACCAGTTACCACCACTGACCGTTGTAGATGTGGACCCGTGTCACCAGTCATCCGACCACTGACAGTTGTCGCCGAGTCTATGTACGGCTGCAGGACTATCACCTGCACTGTCGGTGGATACCGGTGACGCTTCACACCATGATGTGACGTCACGTCGGCTGTGATTATGCATCCCTGTAGGGGGTGGTGCGCACGGTGCGCCCCACCACCGGCCTCCACCACAGCAACACCGGGCCAAGCCACGAAGCCCGCCCTCGCATGCATGCTGCCATGTCCGACCGGACTGACTTCACACGCGATGGTGTGCGTGTGCCAAGGTGAACCTCAGTCGGTCCAGCATTTCTGGTTCGCAACATTTGAGGAGTCCAACTAAGTTCCGTAGGCATGAACATAGGACAGACGGACACTCTTGCTAAATCGCAACCATAAACCGTATGAGAGGTGCATGGGAGAACAAAAAAAAAATGACCAATAGGTATATACTCGAATAATTAAGTAGTGCAATGCTTAAAAGTGCCTTGCTCTTACCACACACATCGTTGGCTCGCTCCTAGGACCATGTGCACTCTGAGGGAACTCGCCCCGTGGTCCGGACAATTCCAGGGCCTTCTCATGGTGGCTGGCAAACAGGGGTGATAGCCTCCCTGAGCCAGGCTGTGGCGGATTGCAAGCCGATGCTATGTCCACGATCAGATCTTTTAGCAACAATTCGAAGCTATCTTTGACTGCAGTGAATGCTTTCGGTCACCAATTTCTGCCAAAGAGTGGTGACAGAGGTACAGCCGTGGGGATCGGACCCTTTTCCCTTGGAACCCAAAATACGTAAGACCAATCGCAAAATTTTGGGGGGTTGTCGTGAAAACGAGCAATATTCGGCGCGCGATGAGCGTCCAAAACTGCCTTTGTCTCAACGAAACAATGATCGAAATGATTACAATAGCGAGGAAATGTTCATGTGGTATACATAGAAAGGTTTGGCTTGTATTGTTGCATACCTAGAAATTCACAAGACCAGCTGCGATGTTTTCGCATGCAATGTTAAGGAAGACTTTACCGAGTTCGCCTTCGAAGAAGAGCAGTAGGTGAGTCATGGTAACAGCTCACTGAATCATGGCAATAGGAACGAATGTCCACGCCAATTTTTTCTTCACTTTAGATTGAAACGGCATCATCTTAGCCATTATTTTCGAAATATGGTAATGCACCTTATTGTGTTGGACGGTGAGCTAGATGAGCTCCTTCTATGCAGAAACCCAACAATATTTCGATCCAAATCATGAGCGTGGAGACGAAACATGGCCATTTAAAGATTTGCTGTCATATCTGGGCTGGTTCAAGTTATCGTCCCCGTCCACCGGTCACCATTTCGACCGTCTCTAGTGCGATGCACTTGTCAATGTGACCCTGCGTACAGTGCTTCCATAGATTACCGAATCTGGGGTCCTCTAAATACCTGGGGAAACATTTATCAATGACGAGAATTCCTGCGGTTCCTGCGGTAACCAGCTCAATACTTTAGCATATTTGGGCCTCCAGCAGATACATTACTTTCTGAGCACCTACAGGATCATCTAGGCGCAAACTAATTTCAAGCTAGAGCCCACCCGCTGCCCTCGGCTCCATTGGTGGTGCCCTTTCGACAGATATTCTGCCGCCCCTGTTCTCGTCTAGCCAGCGCTTTGAACCAACTCAGAGTTCCGCCCCTTCGACCCACATTCTGCTGCAGTTTCGAGTTTCCATTCCGCTCCTCTCTGAAGTTCATCTCCTTTAGCAAATTCTTGGTTCCATGCATGCTAAATGCCACCCCTTTAGAGATTGCTTCCCTGGGCAAATCTGTGAAGTTATGGCTGAATAAGAATGCATGCATATTTACAAAACACTTCACTGAGCAAGTATGTACTGGCCCTGCACGCCAACGTTTTACGTTTGATGTTGCCAACGTTCTATCCTGGAAACAAAATCATTGAAAAGAATGCTCACATAAGCTATCTTCCAGGTTCGAAAAAAGTGTTCCAGTGAAGATCTCATCTCGAGAACCAGCCCTGATCAACGACTGTTGTGGACAGATTCAAGATGTCGCCCTTCCGACCCACACTCTGCCGTTCGTCTCCCTCGGAAAACCCCTGGATCAGGGTCTGGTGGTTAGTGGCGTGCATCATATGTCATTGTTTACTTGGTGATGATCACTGAGCTAGTAATGAATATGATGCACGTCACTATGCTGTAATGACAAATTATATCAATTTGTCATCACAGGTTGATGACGTACGTACGCAATTATTAACATGTAATTACCGACTTAAAAAAGTACTTAGTGATGCACATCACCCGACATAACCTAGTGTGGTACCTTGTGTGTTAGTACTGAATTTGTGATGTACATCACCTGACATGGCATAGTTTGGTACGTTGCGTGTCAGTACTGAATCAGTAATGTACATCACCTGACATAGCCTAGTGTGATACGTTGCATGCCAATACTGGCTTAATGATCCCCATCACCTGACATAGCCTAGTGTGGTAAACTGCGTGTCAATGCTGCTTTAGTGGCGTATGCCATTTATAATTACACGCCTTGCGACACACATATTATAGCATGACTAGTCCAGCGACATATATCATCTGCCATTATAGCCCAGTGGCGTATATCGTATGTCATTTGCTGGCTGATGTGGTTGCGCTTAACGCAGTATGGTTGCAGCATTTATTATAGCAATCAACGTCCATAAAAGAGCTCGTTTGAGGCTCGTCCAGGTGATGTGCGACAGTCACCAGCACGCGCAGAGATACCAGCCGGCCGATGACCAAACTAGATGGTCCCACCTCCGCTCAGAGTCGGGCTTGGGATGTGTGTGGAATACGATGACTCTATCCACACGAAAGTGTGCGATTGATTTTTTATCGTCACGCCTGTGGGTAGCAAACACAAGTGGGAGCCAGGCATGACCGTTGAAAATGCACTCCAGCGTCCTGAATTGATGTCTTCGGCTGCATCATCAAAGGGGTGGGGACGCACTCAAACGTCCTGAAGGGGCGCCACGTCTCCATTGGAGGGTACGTGCCCTTGTGTCCCCTTGAATCCGCCTTGTGCGGATCTGCTAGTGACTGAGCTAAGAACGAATGCCAGTATCAATTGCAAATCATAATCCTCAATGTCTATCGACAGCAGGTTGACAATGCACGAGGAAAGCTTGACGGACCAGGGCACGGAAGCTTGACAATGGACCAAGGGCGCGGGAAACGTGAGGAAATGGAACGGCCCTCCCCAACTCCTCCAAGATTGCACGAGTGGAACACTGATCCCAGGGTCGTTGCACAAAAATAATCGACTTTAAAATGGCCCTTGCCCCCACCAATACAAAAATTTCGGTGTTTCTGTGTCACTGTGCTGGACGCAGTAGTTCCTGTGTCACTGCGGTGGACGCAGTAGGTCTTGTGTCACTGTGCTGGACGCAGTAGTTCCTGTGTCACTGTGCTGGACGCAGTAGTTCCTGTGTCACTGTGCTGGACGCAGTAGTTCCCGTGTCACTGTGCTGGACGCAGTAGTTCCTGTGTCACTGCGGTGGACGCAGTAGTTCCTGTGTCACTGCGGTGGACGCAGTAGTTCCTGTGTCACTGCGGTGGACGCAGTAGTTCCTGCGGTGGACGCATAGTCCTGTGTCACTGTGCTGGACGCAGTAGCTTCGGTGGACGCAGTAGTTCTTGTGTCACTGCGGTGGACGCAGTAGTTCCTGTGTCACTGCGGTGGACGCAGTAGTTCCTGTGTCACTGCGGTGGACGCAGTAGTTCCTGTGTCACTGCGGTGGACGCAGTAGTTCCTGTGTCACTGCGGTGGACGCAGTAGTTCCTGTGTCACTGCGGTGGACGCAGTAGTTCCTGTGTCACTGCGGTGGACGCAGTAGTTCCTGTGTCACTGCGGTGGACGCAGTAGTTCCTGTGTCACTGCGGTGGACGCAGTAGTTCCTGTGTCACTGTGCTGGACGCAGTAGTTCCTGTGTCACTGCGGTGGACGCAGTAGTTCCTGTGTCACTGCGGTGGACGCAGTAGTTCCCGTGTCACTGTGCTGGACGCAGTAGGTCTTGTGTCACTGCGGTGGACGCAGTAGTTCCTGTGTCACTGCGGTGGACGCAGTAGTTCCTGTGTCACTGCGGTGGACGCAGTAGGTCTTGTGTCACTGTGCTGGACGCAGTAGTTCCTGTGTCACTGCGCCGGATCCAGTAGTCCCTGTGTCACTGTGCTGGACGCAGTAGTTCCTGTGTCACTGCGGTGGACGCAGTAGTTCCTGTGTCACTGCGGTGGACGCAGTAGTTCCTGTGTCACTGCGGTGGACGCAGTAGTTCCTGTGTCACTGCGGTGGACGCAGTAGTTCCTGTGTGACTGCGGTGGACGCAGTAGGTCTTGTGTCACTGCGGTGGACATTCACACGGGCAATGTGCCGCCGACCCGGTCGCCGATGAGTGTGTAAAACGTGGAGCGAGCGTCAAAACAACGTGGAACGTAGAGCGTACGTAGAACATGCTCATGTTCACAGCACGTGCTGCCCTGTCCTCCAACGCAGTAGGTGTCCGTCGCCTTATGTTTGTCGGCGTCCATTGGAAGTTGGGCTAGCAACCTTGCATCCTGCTTCGATATGATTTAGTGCGAGGGCTCGTCTACCCAGGACGTACCATTTGAACCACCTTTAATCGCACGGCTTTAATCGCATGAGTTGGATTTTCAGGGAACGGACTACATAATGAGTAAATATCAAGATGAATCATTATCTTTTCATGAGCCAAGCTAAGCTTAGTAGCGTGCTTTCCAGTTTCCAAGTAAGCAAGACAAAGCTTCGATTGCTGTGCAGTATAATTGGTTCCATGGGATAGGAAGCTTCAGCAACCTCGCCACCAAATGGCAGCGTATTACCGCGCCTTGTGGACTTCTTCGCCTGCAGGTGGAGTGCTCCCAAAGGTCGGCATCAGCTGGGGTGGCAGTGCGAGACGGGCGGTCTGTTTACATCCTGGCGTCAGCTGCGGCTGTCCGCCCATAATGGAGGGAAATGCACGCCAGGTTCCCAGAGCGCAAATAGTTTCACTTTTGTCGGGCACAACACGAGATTGGCGGCCAGGCTTCTGGGCGCTCACGTCGCTCGGACCGATCCCTCACAACTGAGCATTCAGGCATCGTATCCTGCATCACCACTCGGGCGCAATGGATGCTGCCCAGAGACACGCACTTTTGTACATACCATGTACATAGAATATCAGGATTGAATGAGTGAAAATATAGATGGATCCATGGAGAAAGAGGCAGGGAGAGGAGCAGAGAGGGAGATAGAGGGAGAATGAGAGAGAGGGGAAGGAGAAGGGAAAGGAAAGAAAGAGAAACAGATGGAGAGACAGAGAGAGAAGGAGAAAGAGAGAGAGATAGAGAGAGAGAGAATGAGAGTAAAAATATAAAGTCAGAAAACTCTCAGGCTAAGCGTCAGATGGATTGCCTGCGAGACGTATCGGCCGACCACATTAGAGCTGCCAGCAATACCAGCTAATGGCTGATTCGGTGGAGCTGGGGCTTGGGAGGTCACCCGGTGCAGTGTATCGGCGCTCGGGACGACTGTAGATTGCAATCAGCAGGCTTACTGGCCGTCTCGCGCCGGAGTGGTAATGGCGGGAAAACGATTAGTTGGCGCCACCGCTCGCTGAGTCAGCTGGAAGACGGGTGAGAGCCTGGGCTGTAGGTGACCATTGAAATGCACTGACAGTTGGAGGATGAAGGCGATATGTAGATAAATGTGCATGTATATACATAATATATATGTGTGTGTGCACGTATGTGTGTTTGCATGTATGTATGCTTGCATGTATGTATGCTTACATGCAGCTATGCATGTATGTTTATGTGCGTATGCATATATGCATATATGTATGTATTCACTCGGAAGAAATAATGGCCATGTTCAGGATCGTTCTGCAGGTCACCAGACCCAGGTGACATTGCACCCCCGTGGGCAGCCAGCAGAGCTGTACACCGAGCAGCGGCAGCCCTCGAGCGGGCGGTCCGCCAGTGGAACGTGGTATATGGAGCACTTCGCTACCCGCAGAGAGACACCATCGAAATCCAGGACAAGGACTTTGTTGATGGATTCCTCTATTCGACTTGCTCCTCTCTCATCCGAAGATCTACTGCTCCTTCCAGGGTGCATGGATAGGTTCCGAAGTCGGCGTTTACCTGTGCCGGGTGGAATCGTAAATATTGAGATTTTCGAGGAAACCCTTGTTTGAACATGTAAAGTCGAAATTATTACGCCTTCTCTGTTGGAGGGATTAATAAAATTACAGCATGAAGAAAGGTTTGAAAGTATGCAGCTGTATTACAGTGTCAGTATGGTAGCAAGGACAAAAGAGCGCATAACGTGTTTTTCAGACAAGTTTGATGTGAAAGCGTGCCTGTTGAGCTGGCTTTCCTTGTTGTCCCAATTCGTCTTTGGTCAAATTATGCATGGAAGTTGCCGGAAGACGCGTGTGTGCATATATATATGACATTGACATACAGTGCGACATGCCATAATAACAATGAATGATAACTTAAGTCATAACTGAAGGCTGCATCGCTCGTCGGCGAAATGGCATTGGCTTCCCTCCGTCTGACTTCCCTCCCCTCCCCTCCGTTCCAATTCCCATTACCTCCTTTGTCGCCTTCTGCATGCCTCACTCTCGCTATCGGTAGCCGGGCGAAAACCACGACGGCAACCGAACCGGCCCAATTTTAACAGGGCACCCATCCAGTTCCCAGGAGTATTTTGAACCACATAGCCCGCACAAACACGTTGTGGAAGTGGCTGTGTTTGTGGGCCGGTCGGAATCGGATTGGCACCGACCCTAGCACGTCCCCTTCCACCTGATCGGACTGAGGGGGTCCCGGCAGCCTGTGCCTGCCATCCCGACTGTCAACACCTCCCGCCCTCTCCCGTCCATCGCCGCAGCATAAGTCGACCAACACATCCCCTTCAGCGATTTGATTAGGCCTCGGCAAGCTACTGCCTGAGGGCGAGTGGGAGATCAAGCCGGTCTCATGTTGGGCTGGCGAAAAATCGCCTCCATTCGGTGTTCTAATTCGTTCTTGGTTATTATCATGGGTCAGCCATTCGTGTGGCTGATGGAATTGTATCGAATTGGAATTGTATCACTCTAAGAAAATGCGGCATATTGACGCGCTGACGTGCGCTCTATCATTGCGTCGGCACTATCATGCAGGGAGTAGGTATCCTAATATGTATTCTAAAGCATTGGACCCATTACCGTTTAATGGAAAAATGGACTGAGGCTCCTAGCACTTGCCAAAACTTTGTCCGTTTAGAAGCCCACACCTGATGCTCAATACTAAATGCGGTAGTGTACCATGATAGGCCCCAGTGCTGGAACAGCATATGCTAGGCAGGCATATATGCTAGGCATCAGCTGTTGCCAGGCAACAGTACATGCCCCGCACAGAAAATATCGTTGTGTCATGTGATATTCACACTTGACCTTTACGCGGATTTCAATAATTTGATTATAAATTATTGGAACGGACGATGCTGGAATCTGGGAACGCGGCCGCTGAAGACTGCTAGCAGCGGACCGAACCACAGACTTTGTCTCTCGGATATAGCCCTCAGCCCAGTTCAGTTCAGTTCAGCCCCGTTACCAGGCCTTCCCAGCCACGCTCGAGCCCGGCACTTCGCCCAGGCTTAGCTGTTTATAGCTCTCAGTGCAGTTCACAGGCGTCGCCAGACCTCCCCAGCCACGCTCGAGCCCGGCACTTCGCCCAGGCTTAGCTGTTTATAGCTCTCAGTCCAGCTCAACGGCGTCGCCAGACATTCCCAGCCATGCTCGAGAGCGGCACTGGAGAAATCGAAAGTGAAACGTCATCTGCCATGCGCATCGGCGCACGGCGCCAACAGAATACGCAGCTATAAATATCCTCGGATAAACAGCTATAAATACACCGGAACAAACGGCCATCAATATGCCGGGATGCGATAGATGCGTCAAACATAGCCAGGACATAGGCCACGGATGCGCCAGGATATAGGGCCATGGATGCGCCAGGACATAGGCCACGGATGTGCTAGGATATAGGCCACGGATGCGCCAGGATATAGGGCCATGGATGCGCCAGGACATAGGCCACGGATGCGCCAGGATATAGGGCCATGGATGCGCCAGGATATAGGCCACGGATGCGCCAGGACATAGGCCACGGATGCGCCAGGACATAGGCCACGGATGCGCCAGGACATAGGCCACGGATGCGCCAGGACATAGGCCACGGATGCGCTAGGATATAGGGCCATGGATGCGCCAGGACATAGGCCACGGATGCGCTAGGATATAGGGCCATGGATACGTCAGGACAGTACGCCTATGACGCTGCATCGAAGGAGTCAACAAACAAACAAAAACACCTCGCCCCCACCCCCGCACAAATCCATCACGGCTCTAATGGCTGCCAAATCGTGCCATTTTCATTGCGATGCTGCACATTATCCCCCCACAATCGTTGTGGCGAGGCAGAAGCTGATCAGTGACGACTGTGGTCGAGACATTCTAGTGACTGCTTCATGAAATATTACCGGACGCACTCCCTGGGGCAATGATGTATTTTGCGCCAGAAGCTGGTCAGCTTGCAATCCTGGAAAATAGCTCAAACGCACCCGTTTGAGCTATTTTCCAGCTATTGAGCACGATCACGTTTCTCGGACGCCATGATTGCGTGGATCGCGAGGTGTTCGTGCATGTCATCAGAAATACAATTGAGCTACAACTGCCGGTTTTGTGTTCATGGAGATCTGAGCTCCCAAGGCATGGCCAGACCCTATTGCCGGGTTTCCTTTGTGTCCAAAGCTTGAATGCCCTGAAACTGGAAAAGATTGTGTAGTGGTACATGGAGATGTTATCCTGGGAAGCCTCATTGTACATGCAGGCCAGTTTACCATTGGACAGCTCGTGTTAAGTTAGGTAATTTTTGGGACAAAAGGTACCCAAGCTGCATATTGGTTTTAAATGAATATGCACTTCAGTACTCCATAACCTGAAATCAATGTCATAAATTCTGACGAAATATGAACAAGTTCAGACTAGGCAAGAAAGAGCTCTGTCGCTCACAAAAAGAGCAAGTAGGACTTCATACAGCACAAGCATTCACTCTTAACATAATTATTTTGACGAGTTGCCGAAACTCGTCAACTCGTATGTGATGAAGTTGATTGTCTAAACAACTTTTCAAAATTGAATAGCTACGCTAGTAGTTTCGAAGTAACATTTTCAAATAAATGTGCTTAGGTTTGAAGAAAACTGCTGAGTTATGCGAATTGTGCAGTAAAATCTATCACAATGGGGAGAGATATATCTTCAGTCCAACCTCTCCCGTGCATCCGCCACTGCCCCAAACAGGTAAAAGATAATCGGAGATGTAGAAAGGAATTTTTTAAACTTGATGACGAAAAGTATTTGTGTCTTTCGGTAGTTAATACAAAGAAGCATCATTGATAATTTAACATCGGTGTGTCACGGTGCGCGGATGTTGTTTTCCACGTACGGACTCCCGTACAACGTCGGTGCAAGAACAGACTGGATTCATAGAGGCATTTTTCGTCACCCATTGTCAGGCGAGCAAGATAACAGAATTGTATAACCAGCACGTGCAGAATGGACGAAGGCGACGAAACATCCGGATTTAAGGAGGATGTGGGTAGGGTGCGACACAGCGTAATATTTGACGCCGAATATTGATGATCAATCCATTGGGGCTACAGCTAAATGGTTTGGCTCAATGAGGGCGGGTAGAGTGCCTCGGTTTCCCACTAGTCCACTATCCATGGTGGCGAATTAAGTACGGGAAAGAAAAAGACCAATTGTCCCATCTGTCGAGCTGGGTATGGCGGTGTCCACCATCCCACACCGGCACTGGTGTGTCCCATCTGTCGGGCTGGGAGTGGCAGTGTCTCATCTGTCGGGCTGGGGTGACGGTGTCCACCCTCCCACATCACCACTGCTGTGTCCCATCTGTCGGGCTGGGAGTGGCGGTGTCCACCATCCCACATCACCATTGCTGTGTCCCACCTGTCGGGCTGGGAGTGGCGGTGTCCACCATCCCACACCGGCACCGGTGTGTCCCATCTGTCGGGCTGGGTATGGCGGTGTCCACCATCCCACACCGGCACTGCTGTGTCCCATCTGTCGGGCTGGGTATGGCGGTGTCCACCCTCCCACATCACCACTGCTGTGTCCCATCTGTCGGGCTGGGAGTGGCGGTGTCTCATCTGTCGGGCTGGGAGTGGCGGTGTCCACCCTCCCACATCACCACTGCTGTGTCCCATCTGTCGGGCTGGGAGTGGCGGTGTCCACCTTCCCACACCACCATTGCTGTGTCCCATCTGTCGGGCTGGGGTGACGGTGTCTACCCTCCCACATCACCACTGCTGTGTCCCATCTGTCGGGCTGGGTGTGGCGGTGTCCACCATCCCACACCGGCACTGCTGTGTCCCATCTGTCGGGCTGGGTATGGCGGTGTCCACCCTCCCACATCACCACTGCTGTGTCCCATCTGTCGGGCTGGGAGTGGCGGTGTCCACCTTCCCACACCATCATTGCTGTGCCCCATCTGTCGGGCTGGGAGTGGCGGTGTTCACCCTCCCACACCGGCACTGCTGTGTCCCATCTGTCGGGCTGGGAGTGGCGGTGTCCACCATCCCACATCACCATTGCTGTGTCCCACCTGTCAGGCTGGGAGTGGCGGTGTCCACCATCCCACACCGGCACTGCTGTGTCCCATCTGTCGGGCTGGGTATGGCGGTGTCCACCCTCCCACATCACCACTGCTGTGTCCCATCTGTCGGGCTGGGAGTGGCGGTGTCCACCTTCCCACACCACCATTGCTGTGTCCCATCTGTCGGGCTGGGAGTGGCGGTGTCCACCCTCCCACACCGGCACTGCTGTGTCCCATCTCTCGTGCTGAGTGTGGCTGTGTCCACCCTCCCACACCACCATTGCTGTGTCCCATCTGTCGGGCTGGGAGTGGCGGTGTCCACCCTCCTGCAGGCGTCGTCACCGCGACTTGTCACACAGTCCCAATGGTACAACAATGGTACAGCAATGCCACAACATCGCTGTGGTCGACAACCGTGATTAGCCAATCGCGGAGAAACCGGGACCGAGATCCGTCCCAGCTGTCACCAGTGGCAAGGCCGTATAACAAGATAAGGTTAATGGACGATTTGGCCAACAACAGCCGCTTGGCTGTGATGTCGCAAGAGCGCTGGACGACATGATTCTTAGCGTAGACTACGGTGCAAAAGCCAAAAATAGCCAACATTTGGTGTGCTCACGACCACCGACTGCCACCATTTTCCCCAGGACCTTATGTGCTCGAGCCTAATTGATATTCATTGAACAATATAGCTAACACTCTATTAAAATCGCATTGGGAAGTCTTCGGTTATATTCCCGCCGCATTCAATTTTCAAGCTCTCGCTTCTAGCAGGTTTTATGGTTGAACCCAGTTTGAAAATGTTTAGTGCTTCAGCCAAGTTTTGCCACATTTATAACGGATATGAACTCCACTGCTGGCATCCAGGTCTGCAGCATTGTCGTGCATCGAAATTAAGGCATGAATGTGTCACCAAAATCACGCCAAACGTATGTATTGCAGAAGAGACCAATATGTGGGTCCTCGCATGCTACCATTGTTTTTCTTATGCACTCAACACCACTGATCACATGGTACGGACGATGGCGTCACTAGCCACACATGCTGTTTGACTGCTGACGATATTAGAAATTGGTGACATTAGAATATAAATGTATGATATTTTACAGCTTGACCTCTTCATATTCGCCAATATTTTTATAAGAGAATGCTAAAATCACCTTTGTTAAAATAATGGTGCTTGTGTGTAGTTCAGAAGTTTGACCAAAATAACAACGTTTCAATGTGGATCCGATGTTGAAAATAGCTCAGTGGTCAGTTGAACTTTCTCAGGAAAACGATTATATTTTTGCAATGACTCCCGTGTCCTTGAAGCTCAAACGTGACTTACATAGGTTATTTAGAAGCTAAAATAGTACGTTGCCGTTTTCTTGGAGTAATGCTGCCTATTCTATCGACAACTGGCATTTTATAGAAAACCACATCAATGAGCATCACACCTGGAAGTGCAGAGATGTGTATGTATTTTTCGTTGTATTCTGAGTATATGCTTACACACTTAGCGCACGATGCTGTTGTAAGCGATGCATGACTCTGCTCAAGTATACACCTAGGAGGCATATCAAGGTATTTCGGTAAGGTTAGTTAGTTATTGGTGCTCAAGGGCTCATCGACTTCATTGGTCATGTAGCGCCCATGTGTCTGGGTAAGGATGGCACTTTCGTTTTAACCCTCGCCAGTATTCGGCATTTTACCACCTTCGGTCGTATAGGGGGAGGCTGGTACGAGCCCCCAGGCGATTCGAAACCGTGCATATTCCGAAAACGAACCAAAGACCAAAGTTATAGATCTCTACGAGATATCGCGATAGAAATTCAGTGTGGCCTTCTAAGGTCAATGGTTGACCCTCCAAGTCAGGTCAAAAGTCTAAAATGATTTTTTTCCTTAGGAAATCGTCAGTTATATCGAACCTATTGTCTAAATATGCACGAAACCATCAGAAATATGTTTATTGGGACCTTGCGAACGTAACGACATGTTACACGATGTGATCGGACCGATATGTCATGCACCAAATGAGGTCAAAGCCCTGACCCCAGATATCCAACTTTTTGAAAAGTGGTTCCAATTTCGAAGTTTAAAGTTCCCTAGGGTAAAAAGGGACGCTGAATTCGAATTCAGCACGAACAATTATCGTAGGTCACTTAAAAAGGTCGAAAGGTCAACCGAGGTCAGCCGAGGTCAGCCGAGGTCGCCGATTTGTGGAACATTATTTTTTCAATGGGAACCCATTTGAGCATCTGCATTTTTTATTATCTGGCCATAATTACGCTAAGTACGCAACAAAATACGTGCGATAATCACGTATTTGTTGAAACCTGGTCGGAGGTGCTCCCCTTTATGACCTCATAACTCCGTGACCTGACATGACCTCAAAAAAACACATTCACGAAAAGTAGTCAAAAGGTTGCCCCATAGGGTACTGAAAATCTCAGAGCGATCCGTTCATCGGTTTGGAAGGTATATACAAGAAACCTTAGGGTGGTTGCATCAGCCCCCCCCCTATACGGGCGAGGGTTATGTAGGTAATATATTCCGCTCCACCAGCTCTGACCGAAAATGAATCACAACATTACGAAACCACATTAGGATCTCAGTGAGAACTCCAGCATGATATGCGTTCTATACTTCAGGATGTTGGTAAATATAAGATACCACCCGATATGCAGCGACTTCCTCTGTAATTGTACATGTTCAGTCCAACACCAAGCTCACGTCTGGGATGGTTCCTTTAAGTTAGCCGAAGATATACAAGATAAGAAAGCTGTAAAATGTACATTCAAATACTAATACCATGCTTTTTCAACATCGTTGACTCACCGGTACGGGACTGATCAACCCCAGCCCATAAATGGCAAAACAATATATCTGAGAGCAGGCTTCAGCTGGTGCCATGTCCTCGGCAGAAGTGAGCACATGGAAAGGCACGACACGACATGATGATGCCTGGCACGACTCTTCCGACAGGTGCTCGGAACGAGTCTGCATTTTCTACCTCACGTTTGTCGGCTCCTACGCAGTGGTGGGCCCATTCCGACTTCCTCGGCGGATCCTTGGCAGCGGTGAAGGACAACACGCCAGGGTGCCTGCCACTGGCCCGGAATTGGCATGCAACGGCCACGCAGTTCACCACAGAATGTGGTCAATGACTCACGAGGAACAAGTCTTCCAGCTACAGCTTAGATGCACACAAAAGTGTTCAAATCCTAATCACGACAAGAGTGCCTTAGCCAATGCTGTCAATGTCATGATCATGTGCCGGTCAATGCCATATACTGATGCAGGCCTGAGTCTAGCAACAGCGTTAATGCGCCGGATTTGTCTCGACATCCGTGCTCTCCGGTGGCGTCGCAGTCCTGAGAAGCTGCCCACGGCGGCTGCAGGAGCCACATCCACTGGTCCAGAGATGACACCCTCTGGCCCATGGGGTGACACCTCATGGCCCAGGGGAGACATCCCTTATCCCAGGGATGACACCCCTGACCTAGGGATGACACGCCCAGACCCAGGATGATCCTATCCCAGGGATTGCACATTATAGCCCAAAGATGACACACCTAGCCTAGGGGTGATACCTCCTGGCCCAAGGAAGACATCCCTTATCTCAGGGATGGCACATAATGACCGATGGACGACACCCACTGACCCAAGGATGACACGTCCGGTTGGTCATGCGAACGATGGTGGAGCACAAGCAAGCCTGCCGCGACGTATATGCATAAGCATCGTGCTATGCAGGCTGGCTGCATCAAGAACACTGCTGACACGTTCCACGGCAACTGCCCTCAGGACAGCTGGGTAACGGTGCCACTGAACTAAATAGGCCAATTTCTACGACCATCTGTACATTGGTTGCATGGTTCATAAGCCTTGCAGTATTCGAATGGTGATGTGCACAGCGTACAGTTCCATACAAAATTGCCATGAAAATCCTATTGATATTAGACCCAGCAAGTGACGATCTGGACCAGTGACAGCCGACAACCAGCTGGTGAATTAGACTAGTGACGGAGCGACTGCCAGCTGACGATCTAGGACCCAGTGACGGAGCAACTACCAGCTGGCGAACTAGGCCAGTGACGGAGCGACTGCCAGCTGGCGAACTAGGCCAGTGACGGAGCAACTACCAGCTGGCGAACTAGACCAGTGACGGAGCAACTACCAGCTGGCAATAGACCAGTACAAAGGAAAAACTACCAGCTGAATCTGACCAGAAGGAGCAACTACCAGCTGGCGAACTAGACCAGTGACGGAGCAACTACCAGCTGGCGAACTAGACCAGTGATAGAGCAACTACCAGCTGGCGAACTAGGCCAGTGATAGAGCAACTACCAGCTGACCATCTGGACCAGTGACGGAGCGACTGCCAGCTGACGATTTGGGCCATTGACGGAGCGACTACCAGCTGACGATCTGGACCAGTGACGGAGCGACTACCAGCTGACCATCTGGGCCAGTGACTGCCGACAGTCAGCCGGTCGTCGGAGGGTGTAATTGTGCAGCTGGTTGTCATTGCTAAGTATTTATTCCCATAGCCGGAGATAAGTAGGACTCAAAACATTTTGGTTTTCCAGTTTAAAAAAAAAACTTAAAGGGGAAATGTTCTTTTATTCGTAAATACGCTCGACTGATGGTAAATCAGTTGTATATGTGTGTGTGAGTGTGTGTGTGCGTGTGCGTGCATATGAGGGGTAGAGGAGCATTGACTGGGGCCCATCCCATTGATGAATGGCACACATAAACAAAATGCAAGCAGGCCACATGTCATTCGACGGATCACCACTGCGGTGACGACATAAACTGCTTACTCCATCATTGGTCATTGTTATGTTTTTGATGGAGACTGCTCCCATCTGTCATCTATCTCTATTGTCAGATTTCTCCATGTTACCCAATGCAATGACCATGTCGCTCCTTCTGGTTCCAATTCCGAAGGATGCATAACTCTTTAAGCCATAGCATTGCCAAATTCCTGAACCATAAACCAATGTGCAACCAATTACCCAACGTCGAGAAGTAACGTGGCCTATAACTAGGCACCGCATTTTTCTTCATAGGGAATGGATTTACTCTAGTTGTTTGTAACATCTGCTATGCGTCTATTATAGTCTTCCCTTCTCTTTCTGCAAACATGCATAGCTAAGCGTCATGGCTATTGCAGTTACTGACCGGTAGAAGAAGCATTGCAAACCGCACAACATGCAGGATGCACATCATTCTCGCCGAGCCAGATCACATACCAGGCTAAGTCGTAAGGAGCCGGACTAAGTCGTAATGAGCCAGGCTAAGTCGCAATGAGGCAGGCTAAGTCGTAATGAGGCAGGCTAAGTCGTAATGAAGGAGACGGCGCGCGTCGGCACAGCGTCTTTGCTGGGTAACGGCGCTAGGCTAACGGCTAGCTCTCTGCCGTGGTGGACAGCACCCTGCCGTGGTGGACAGCATCCTACCGTGGCGGACAGGACCCTGCCGTGACGAACAGGACCCTGCCGTGGTGGACAGAACCATGCCGTGGCGGACAGGACAGGACCCTGCCGTTGTGGACAGGATCCTGCAGTGACGGACAGGGCCCTGCAGTGGAGGACAGGAACCTACCGTAGTGAGCAGCACCCTGTCGTGGTGGAGAGGACCCTGCCGTGGCGGACAGGACCTTGCCGTGGCGGACAGGACAGGACCCTGCCGTTTTGGACAGGACCCTGCCGTGACGGACAGGACCCTGCCGTGGTGGACAGGACCCTGCCGTGGTGGACAGGACCCTGCCGTGGTGGACAGGACCCTGCCGTGGACGGACAGGACCCTGCCGTTGTGGACAGGACCCTGCCGTGGTGGACAGGACCCTGCCGTGGTGGACAGGACCTTGCCGTGGTGGACAGGACCCTGTCGTGGTCGACATGACCCTGTCGTGGCGGACAGCGCAAGCTGCGGCCGAATCGTCGCCGCCACGTCTCAATCGTATGCATGCCAGAAATGGCTGGATGGCGAACTGGCGAGCAGCAAAACAGCCGCCGGTCGGTGTGATGGATGAGGATATGTACGTGGCCCAAGCATGTCGCGCTGGTCTCCCGACTGGCGCGGGTATTTGTCCACTGTATGCTGCGCTGGTACCTCGACTGGCGCGGATACTTGTCCACTGTATGCTGCGCTGGTCTCTCGACTGGCGCGGGTATTTGTCCGCCGTACGCCTCGCTGGTATCCCGACTGGCGCGAATATTTGTGCACTGTGCGCCGCGCTGGTTTCCCTGCAGGCGCGGGTATTTGTCCACCGTACGCCGCCGCGCTTGCAGGATGGGGCGACTCAGAAAACGCGTAGGATGACAAACACATTGTTGGATAGCAGACGGCACGCTTAGGATCGTCGCTGTATTGTGGTGTCCGTTACGTCTATCGTCATTCAATTCGGAGCGGGATAAACAGTCGAATGCGATGCGGGTTTGCACGGGTAGGATTTGTGCGCTTGCAGAATGTGCAGGGGCTACAGGATTTGAGGCACGGTTCTGTATCGGTGATGTGACTGCAAGTCGGCAGAGCCCAAGCTTCGTGGGTGGAGTTCCGTGTATCTTTGGAGAGATCAGGTACACTCCAATCCTCGATCGAGCTGTCCAATTCATTGCATATTGTACTATGCCACCTTATTGGTCAGTCATTTATGCATTTCGAATTCATTGGCATTAATAATGTTGGGCCGTCCAAATGACACAGTTGATCATGCCACATGTGGCCTTAGAAAATAGTGCTTTTGTAAATACAACGAAAGATCCATTGGGCTTATAAGGGCGTTCTTATGTCACATTCCATGACGTTGATTTCCCCACGTTGTAACATTTTGATTCTGAACTCCCCGTCGACATAACATTTGTAGCGATAAAATTTCGTCTAATCGGCAAAAACTTAAACCAAAGTTAATTCATTCTAATCTGATCGAGCTCATATCTCTGATCTAGTGTGTTGTCGGTGTTTTCTGGCGTAGCGAAACCAATCTGATTCTCTGATTACGCTAAAACGCTTGCAGCATTTTTATGCACATCTACGCGCTAAAATTGAAGACAATGTGTCCACTCGTCTTGTTTACTCGGTATGTTGTTATGTGACCGCAAAGACTACGAAGTTGCATTCCAGTTGCGTCATCTCCTTCACCGCTACTGATTGCATTTTTTAAAGGTCGGACAACTGTCTACGAAGAAAGACAAACAACGAGAATGTCCATCCACCCGTATGTCATGGATATATCCAGGCATAGCATGGATCCAAGCATGCTTCATCCAACCATACCTGGAGCGTTGTGGCTATATCCAAATATTTCAGCTAGCAGCGAGGTAGGACATAAGACCAAAAAGCGAGGAAAGCACATTGGCGAACACTCGGAACGCTCGGTCGCCCCGACTCCAACCCGGTATCTCACTGACGCAGGCGAGTGAATATGAGGCGGGGGAGGCCCTTCTCCTGCGGAACCTACGTCGTAGAATTGATTGAAGATTCGCAGAGCGCCAGCTCGACGCAGCGTTGAATGAAGATAAAAGACTTTAGCACGTCTTCGGAGGTTGTTCACATGTCCCAGCGAATCATGCGGATCAGACGGAATGGGTGCATGTGTATTCTTCCGTCATCTCGTCCGACGGCTGCGATGCCGAGTGTATATTGGGTCAATACGCCGGTGAGACTTTTTGATGCCATATCTTCTCGATGATGGCGTTATTTGCGACATATTTTGTGCATCACCAGCCGTTCGAGGGAGACTGACTGAGGCAGATTGCAACTGGATGAGGCTGGCTGCAACTGGATGAGTTTGGTTGGAACTGTGGCGCGCCTCTCTACCAACCTTATTCATCGATGCGACACACCGAGGTGTCTCCAGCGAGCTCGGATACCGGACGACGATACAACAGACGTATACAATCGTACATCATGGCGACACAACGATTCAGTCAGACATCAGGCGACACAACCAGTCAGATATCATACGACACAACAGACCCAGCTACCGGCTGAGGTAGTACGCTGTCACCCGCTGGCCCCGTGCCGTCGCGCCGCCCGCCTGTCTGTCAGCTGTGCGCCCCAGTGTGACAGACTGTGTGGCACGTGACCGAGGTGGCCGGCGCCGGCAGGAGGCGCAGCTGACCACGATGTGGTACGCGGCGGACGTCTGCCCTCAGACGGGCTGCGGCTCCTGGCCAGTCATCCCGGCCGGCGGCCCGCTCGGCTCTGTCGGCGCCACGGCACTTTCACAACTTGCACCGTAGAAACGGGTCACATCGTGGTCAATGTCCCACCGTGAATACAAATGGGCTGTGTGTGATTCACGGCACGTCGATACCGGGCAGCTGGAATATTCCAGCGACAGTAGGCTGCAGCGTATTGGGCTAGGCTCCAGCCGTGGCCTCACCTATCTCCAGCCCATCTGCACCCCCCCCCCCCCCCGTGGTCGGGAGTCCCCCCCCCCCAGACGACGGTCAAAGCACGTGACGGGCGCGGAATCCCGGCCCCGTCCTTCTCCAAGTGCCGGGCCAGCCCCGAGAACAGCGCCTGCCGCGGCGAGCGCGTCTGTCACGCGCAGACGCCGGCGAGAAACCCGGCCTCTGACCCGGCGCCCCGGTTGGTGACGTCATCGTGTGACGTCACGACAGCGGGGAGGGGCGAGGCTGCCGTGATGTGGCGACTTCCGCCACCGGGAGAGGCTGGGCGGAGCCGGAGCCGGTCGCACGTGACGTCACCGCTCGCCGCGACCAGCAGTGAAATCCCGCCCGGCAACTTTTATCATCGTTGACCTACTTGCGCGGGATGGTTTCAGTTTCGATATCCTGCCGACGGCGTACCGCGGGCAATCTGGAGCTTCTCTGTGCGGGACCAGCTGATCGCTGTTCTTCACCCGCAGCAGGTGTAGAAGTCACACGTCAGTGACCACGAACACGACTGTTCTGAACAGCGCGCAGCGGAGCACTGGTGAGATGTCGCAGGTCGCCGGACGAAGGCTCACCAAGCCGACCTGCAGGGCCTGCTGTGGCGTGCCGACGGGTTAAGCTCTGGCACGCTGGTTACTCCACGGCGCCATTACATTAATAATAAGTGAATGCATGCGGTGGCCACGTGCACGGGGCAACGAACAGTTCTCAGAAAACTGTTCGAAAAATTTCAGGCCAAGACCATTTTCAGACCGTTCTTTACGACTAACACCATGGCGCTAATGGCAAGACTGCCAGACGTTTCAGAGACCTGCATGCAGTTCCGGGCCAGTGGCCTCCAGAGCTTGATAGGAAGCACCCTGGTGGTTACGTGTACGACGCATATGCCACGGCCACAGTAATGGCATGCAGGGGGGGGGGGGCGGTAGAAAACATCGGCCATGGCTAGAGTAATCGATACTGTGGTCTGCAGAGAGCCAGTATACAGAGGCTATGGCTACAGTAATGGAAACTGTGGTATGGATATGGTCACAGCCGCCGTTACGGTGATGTTGTACATTGTGCATTATTGTTGTGGTGATACCGGGTATTGCTGTGGGATGTAACTGACCAGTAACACAGTTTTGTAACTGGTCACGGTTTTTTTGGACCACATTTATATTTACCAGTTACCTGCAGAATTTGAATGAGGTACTATGTAGTTTGATATTCGCTATGATGTGTAATATATTTATATTTCGTAATAAATTAATTATTATGCTTTATTTGCATACCATTATTACGCTTTCAGTAAAATGCCAAAAAAGCACATTGCAGGTCGTTTTACAGAAATTTAATCACAGGATAACCAGGAAACATATATTCCAATCGCGCTGAAACTTGAAGATTCTTAATTGCACTGAGTTGAAGCTTGAATCGTATTCTGTATACGGAATTACACTGTAGACAAGTTCCAATAAACGTCTGAGAAGATTCTGTGTTGTTTGTCGGGTAAGTCAGTATGACGGTGGAACGCACCCTTCAGCTACATAGAGAAGTCATTGGACCTTCGAATGACATGGTAAATTCTTCCCCAATGGTTCGATCCACCCATCTCTTGATCAACAGATTTGGTGGCTGTAGGACGTGGGGTAGTTTGGATTCGGGGCGCATAAATTTCAAGACATTCCGTGGCCTGCGCTATGAGCAGAATAAACGTGTCAAGTTAATCATTAGTTACTTATCACAGCTTGAAGTAACCATAGAAACAACATCATGCATGTAGACGCCAGTCATAAATCTAAAGTGTGCTGGGAATATTCACATGATCTTAAAGCAAAGCTACTGTTGCCGATTATCCTACCAGGTGGTTAGTCAGCAAATATCGTATCGACTCGGAGGATGAAACGGCAAGCACGGAATTTATCGCCTTTTCATTCACCGTTTGTTCGCAGTTCGCAACATTACAGCTTGGATCACTCTTCTAGTCTGAAAACACCACATACAAGCGCACCAGTGCGTCAAAGTTAGTTGCCGAGATGTTTCAAAAAGGGCAAAACATAATCAAAATGAGTAGACCATCCAGTCACTTAGAAACGACGGATCTATTGTGGCCGCCTGCCACCTCTGTCGGTGTACCTTTTGTGCCTGCCTGCCGCCCCTGTCGGCGCACCTTTTGTTGCCGCCTGCCGCCTCTGTCGGCGCACCTTCTGTGACCGCCTGTCGCCTCTGTCGGCGCACCTTTTGTTGCCGCCTGCCGCCTCTGTCGGCGCACCTTCTGTGACCGCCTGTCGCCTCTGTCGGCGCACCTTTTGTGACCGCCTGCCGCCTCTGTCGGCGCACCTTTTGTGGCTGCCTGCCGCCCCTGTCGGCGCACCTTTTGTTGCCGCCTGTCGCCTCTGTCGGCGCACCTTCTGTGACCGCCTGTCGCCTCTGTCGGCGCACCTTTTGTGACCGCCTGCCGCCTCTGTCGGCGGACCTTTTGTGGCCGCCTGCCACCTCTGTCGATCCACCTTTTGTGGCTGCCTGCCGCCTCTGTCGGCGCACATTTTGTGACCGCCTGCCGCCTCTGTCGGCGCATCTTTTGTGACCGCCTGCCGCCTCTGTTGGTGCACCTTTTGTGACCGCCTGCTGCCTCTGTCGGCACACCTTTTGTGGCTGCCTGCCGCCTCTGTCGGCGCATCTTTTGTGACCGCCTGCCGCCTCTGTCGGCGCACCTTTTGTGGCTGCCTGCCACCTCTGTCGGCGCATCTTTTGTGACCGCCTGCCGCCTCTGTCGGCGCACCTTTTGTGGCTGCCTGCCGCCTCTGTCGGCACACCTTTTGTGACCGCCTGCCGCCTCTGTTGGTGCACCTTTTGTGACCGCCTGCCGCCTCTGTCGGCGCACCTTTTGTGACCGCCTGCCGCCTCTGTCGGCGCACCTTTTGTGACCGCTTGCCGCCTCTGTGGGTGCACCTTTTGTGACCGCCTGCCGCCTCTGTGGGCGCACCTTTTGTGACCGCCTGCCGCCTCTGTGGGCGCACCTTTTGTGACCGCCTGCCGCCTCTGTGGGCGCACCTTTTGTTGCCGCCTGCCGCCTCTGTGTTGACCGCTGGGTTGGTCAGAGGTGGGCAGTCGCCGTCAACAGTTCCAGGAATGCCGAGAACTTTCTGGGGAGGGGACGCCGTCAGTGCACACCCTGAGTCCGGCTGGCGGTGGCGGCCGCTCAGCTAACTGCACGCGACTTTCAGTTTTCACGAGGCGTGCAGAATTTGCGGACTGGAGATCAGACTCAGCGAGATGCTACCCAACGGCGCCCTGCACTGGTGTTCGGCCATATGTCCGCAGGCGAATAATGCTTCCATGCATGGGCGTCGATAGCACTGGGGTTACTGGGTCCTGACCCCAGCTGAATTGTTTTCTGGTGGGTTCCTGCCCGACCTGGAAGGCCGATAACTTCGGAGAAAGTACGGTATCTTCATCAGATTTGCCAGTTTTTGCATCGGGTGACATCTGAATGGGGTGGGTTAATTTACCGACTGTGCCGCCACGGATCAGCCAGGCGGTCAACGTAACCATGGCCCGCGGCGTGTAACCACGAGAAGGTCCGCCTGCCTGTCTGCCCTGACCGTAATGATGTGCTACCTTTGAAATGGTTCTGTAGCTATTGCATATAATGGCTAACCGCAAAACAGCAAACATGACTTTATCTTCCTCCATGCCAGTGCTGAAGCGATCATCTTCATTGCGCCTTTGGTTGTCAGCTGCTCAATAAGCTGCTTTCTCTATAGCAACAGCCAGCAATTAGCAATGGCCATTGGTACGGCAGCAACACCAGCCAGCAGAGGTCTAAGAGTATGGGACACGGGTAATAACACATCACTTTACGACTGCCGAAATAACCTTTCTTTGTCTTTACGACGGAGAGATAATGGAGTCGGCTGAGTGCGTCTGAGTTAGACAGCGGCATAGAAATGTGGAAAGAGCGGGAGCTAAGCCCTCCAGCAACCGAACCGAAACATTTTACTGTACAAATAAAAACAAATAATTATGGGGCTGCAGAACCAAAGTTTCCGAAATTCCAGTTCTTCGGTCAGTATGGGGTCACTGGGACGGACACAGGAGACAGCCACCATCTTAACCTTTAATCTTAGAAATCGTTCCTGCGCCCCTGAGATTGAACCTCCACCTGGAAACTGAATGTGGGATGTCGTTGCTTTCATGCATCACCACGTCAACGTATTTTTCATAGTTACTGTCTGTCATGGTGGGCATCAGAAAGCCAAATATATTTGAGTCGGTATTCAAGCGAGAACATGCAGAAAACATTCTGGATATATTTTGCTCAAAGGGAAAATAATTTTCCAGTTAATCTCGAGGCCACATGGAGAAACAATTTGCCTCTCCTAGGATCTGGATAGATGCAAAATTGGATTATTGTTAATGTATATGTATATTTAAAGAAACGACAAATTACGAATATTCACACATTACAATTGGATTCAAATTCTAGCACCGTTCGCTTTATGCGGGGAATGTAGCGGACGAGCAGTCAAATGGGGATGTCTTGATGCAAGTGGTACGTTAATATTATAACACCAAACAAGGTAAGGCGCCAGCCATGATACCAAGTGGGAGCACGGTCGACACTTCATCGCGCCGTGTGGTGTGACGGACGGCTGCAGGCAATTTGTGCCAGGTCCAGATTCCCAGCCGCATGCGACGTGGATGTCAAACTTGACACGCCACTGTGGCGTTGCATTTGGCTCAGCGAGTTACTGCGCCCCGAGTACGCCCTGAGTGCGGGCACACTCCGCGTTAGCAGCGGAGGTGAATGGTTCACTTCAAACCATAGAATCCCGTGATTTGTGGGGATGCCACGCTTTGTCACCAGCGGTGAGTTGTAGCATATACGGCAAGCGTACGGTTGACGCCACCGACATCTACCACCAAACATGGTAGCCAATCGACACTGCGTCAATCAAACCAATCAAGCCAATCTCCACCGGTGTCCATGCACGACTCTGTGATGCCAAATTTGGCTAGAAGTACAACACTTTTAGGCATGTTTGATGACAGCATCGAGTTAGTTAGCTGTTTGGACTTTAGTGTGTTACGACCAGTCTCCATCATTTGCGCCCGTAACGTGTATTTTGGAGTTTCGTGGTTGATTAAAACTATTGCCTGGGTGTGTATGTGGTTTGAAGTCCAGTCGCTGGCAGACAGCGGAGCCGAACAAGTACCCAGAATGCATAAGTTTCGAATTGTTCTGCAGAATGTTTTCACATGTCAAACGTCCCATGTTTCTTCCATGGAACATCCTGTGCCCTGGTGCAGTGCTGGCACGTGGGTAGCAGGCGGTGCACAGCCAGGGTTTCCTGACAGCGGGCACACTGCGGTCCCTCCTCCTCACAGGGGAAATAGTGATGGGTAGCGTAGGTATGCCCGACGCGCGCATCCTGCAGAGTGTAACTGATGCCGTATCAGATGCCCTCCCCATTTTGTATACGTTGCCTGTATTTGGTGTGCTAGCAGTACTGGATATCCATCACGCCCAGCACTCAGTGAACTCCGAGTAGCCAGTGAATTCCGAGTAGTAGGCTGCAGCAACAGCATTCCCGCCGCGATAATTGTGTAGCGTCGTACTTTTTGCTGTTTCACGTCTGATCTGACCAGCGGCCATCGGTGCGTGAGTGGCGCTCATGCTCCAGTAGTCGCGGCACGTTGTCACCACTGTTCCGGCGCTCAGGTGTTTGTCGGCCATGTCAGTCCCGGTGCGACAGGGGCGGTCGGGGAGGGTCGGTGCGGCGGGAGCCATCGGGGAGGGTCGGTGCAGCGGCAGCCGTCGGGGAGGGTCGGTGCAGCGGAAGCCGTCGGGGAGCGTCGGTGCACTGGGAGCCGTCGGGGAGGGTCGGTGCAGCGGGAGCCGTCGGGGAGCGGATGACTGAAATGACACCCCACATGAGGTCACGCCCTCAGCCTGAGCTGAGGTCGCACCGACGGCCTGAGCTGAGGTCGTACCGACGGCCTGAGCTGAGGTCACGCCCTCAGCCTGAGCTGAGGTCGCACCGACGGCCTGAGTTAAGGTCACACCGACGGCCTGAGCTGAGGTCGCACCGACGGCCTGAGCTGAGGTCGCACCGACGGCCTGAGTTGAGGTCGCACCGACGACCTGAGCTGAAGTCGCACCGATGGCCTGAGCTGAGGTCGTACCGATGGCCTGAGTTGAGGTCGCACCGATGGCCTGAGCTGAGGTCACGCCCTCAGCCTGAGCTGAGGTCGCACCGACGGCCTGAGCTGGGGTCACACCGATGGCCTGAGCTGAGGTCACGCCCTCAGCCTGAGCTGAGGTCGCACCGACGGCCTGAGTTGAGGTCGCTCCGACGGCCTGAGTTGAGGTCGCTCCGACGGCCTGAGCTGAAGTCGCACCGACGGCCTGAGCTGAGGTCGCACCGTCGGCCTGAGTTAAGGTCGCACCGACGGCCTGAGCTGAGGTCGCACCGACGGCCTGAGTTAAGGTCGCACCGACGGCCTGAGCTGAAGTCGCACCGACGGCCTGAGCTGAGGTCGCACCGATGGCCTGAGCTGAGGTCACGCCCTCAGCCTGAGCTGAGGTCTTACCGACGGCCTGAGTTGAGGTAGCAACCACAGCCTGAGCCGAGTGGCATCAGCAGCACCAGCACGGCCGACATAAGTTGATGCCGGTATGCAGCAATGCCCACAGAACAGGGTGAATTATTCAGAGCTGGTAATCCCCAGCCAATCTGGCAGCTGCCGGGTGGCAGCTGGCAATTGTCACATTGTCCGGTCACATTGTCCGGTCACATTGTCCCATTGCCAGAGGATTCCGTGACGGTGGGGAAACAATGCCGACGTGGTGCCCAGGCTATCGCCCGTCAAAAGAATTCCGTACGAGATCGGTTTTCACCACGGTGCGGTCGGCGAATCATCTACGACCATTTCTGGTGCAGGCTCCGTGTCTTTTGGCTGCCTGTCGACATAAACTAGTAGCGCCTTCGTGGAAGCGCATTTCCATATTTCTGTTGAAACGAGTAGGTACCTGCATCGCAAACATTGCTGGACGTCGCCTGTGCAGTGTTGTAAATGTGTGGCGCTTACAGCAAATGCCGGCCGAATGAACTGCATGTGATGCGGAACATTAACACGTAATAAAGTCGACTCAGAGAACATTCCTGAACTAAGGAATGACGCATGTAGGACACATGTATTGGGGGGGGCAAAGAAGCGCAGGTTCCCACGGCTGCCAACATCTGTACCGACAGGCTCCTCTGTACCGTCCAGTGTCCAACTCTGCACCAGTGTCCCCCCTGCACCAGTGTACGCGTGTGCGCCAGTAACCGTAAGAGAGCGGTATGGACCGCTGCCGCTGGGGAGAAAGCTGGCGCGGTACCGGCGCGTGCCCCACGCACGTGTCAGTCAATTTCCGACACGAGCGCCGGGCCCCAGCCGGAACAAAACGTGGTCCATCTGCCGGGATCTAAGCCACAATCGGCCCGCGTCTGTGGACGCCACGGGAGAATCGGGTCACTCGTAGCGGCCCCGGAGCCGAATAGCACCACTGGAGCTGCCCAAAGAGCACCGACACCAGCACGTCAGCATGTAGCTCGTTTGAGAGGGTGCTCAAAAGATCTGCATTAAAAAGCTGAGCATCGAATGATTATACATATTCTTTGTATTGCAATCTTTTGTTGACTTATGCGTCTTATGCGACTTATGCGACTTATGCGTGGTCTTATGCGATTTTCTAACTGTTTAAATTCAGCGGATATGCTGTGTATGCCCACGCAGCTGCCGGATCTGATATCTGCATATTTTTCGGATCTTGCAGATAGAGCATCCAGGAGGTGGAATTTCTTTAAATCTTTGGCAGCGGTTGCAATACTATATGAAAGCCTGCCACTTCAAATATTTGGATTACGTTTTACACCAGGCCACATGTTCGCATGAAACCATACCATCAAAAGTCCGTCTGTGTACAGAGGCGATGTTTGATCCAATACCTGATCATTGATTGAGTATGCGGGTCGTAGGGTGCGTCGACTGTTCGATCATCTAGTGCCCATGATGAAATATTTCGCGAATGATATGAATCAAACGATTGCTTCCATTACATATATGAATCTAGTCCCAGATGATGTCCCTCAGCGCACCCGATAACGTCGTGAACGGAGTGACGAAGTGCGTACATTTTATGTTTATTTACACTTGCCTTGGGATATAGTATAGGTGCCTTTGATCTGTTGCCTTTGCCCAGATCCACATTGTACAGTTGCCAGAGGTTGCGCTGCCGGAGACTGTACACCGATGACGTGCTGCGGGACTGGCGCAAACCGAGTCGGTTATGAACGCCAGCGATTCGCGACAAGAAGCCGGGTCGGCGTCTGCATTTGGTCGGCACACAGTGCGCACGCTGTTGTAGGGTGCACAATGTACACTCTACGACAGAGTGACCGTTGTCAGATGTTCTCAGTGAACCCGGGCACAGGCGTCACATGGAAACCTCAACTGCGTGTGGGGATCACAAATATACACCTTCCGCCGGTCTCCCGACAGCTCCGACAGTGTGGTCTTTTGGCACCGACAGCATCAGGTCCCTTACGAGGCACTACACTGTAACACGTGAAGCAAACGAAATGTGAACAGGCGTACCACTTGATTTGCATTTGGTATTGCGGAATAATTGATAAATAAAGCATCATGCTTTGTCAAAGTACTTTGGATTTCGCCGAAGCAAAGGCCAGATTCGGAGTAGCCCTAATCAGGGTTTGTCAGGGTGTGTGATAATCGAATGGAGTTCACAAAATCTAGCAAAGTTCATGTAAAGTGAAGCGTGATGTGCACGGAGCCAAGTTGCGATCATGCATGACTGATGTTATTTCCCCAGCATTTCGGATGAGCCATTAGCGCTGACGGAAAATACAATATCGGCACGCTTAGGTACGATTGTAACTTTTTACGTAACTATGGCAGGTTAAGATCTGACGTATCATCAACTCGAAGTACATTGTTGTAAGTGGCAGCACTTCCAACGTTCTGATGAACGCAGCGGCAACAAAGGCAGAAATTCAGTATCATTTCAAACGGATGTGAAGCTGAAGCTTCATCGAAAAACAAAATAATGGCTACCTATTCCGACAGAAACACAACAATGTCAGACTTCTATCCAAGATCACAGGCTGTTCAGACACGATTCGAATGTCGACTCGCAAAGCCATCGACTACAGCAGCAGCTATTTCCAGCAGGATCGACTTCAGCTACAGCTAATGACGCGCCATAATCTGTCATGCAATTGAAAAAAGGATTTACTGAAACAGGAGCGCAGCCAAAACCGCACCACTTTTCAAACCGAGTCGTTGTTCCAGGAGCTATTTTGGCGATTGGATAGATACCAAGCAATTTCAGCTACCTAAGCGGCTCAGCCAGTCTGTCTGTTCCGCCGCCAGTCGTACTGTGGCTGTGGAAAACCTAGATCTCCGCCCAGATAACACACGAGCCAAATCGCCGCTTATTCGGCTTCCTTTGTTGCTAAAATTGAACCTGCCGACCGATGATACGAGAGAGCGGTCCGTCTGGCAGCAATGGTCGACACCCGGCCACCACCACTGTGGGACCTGTGACGTCACCGTGGGTGCAGCCGCTGGAAAAGGAGGTATGGGAGTCCAGGCAATTTCTGCAACGGAAATTAGGACAATTTTGGATGCCGTGTGTGGGGTGGGTCACACTTCTGAGGACCGGTTTTACAAAGGCGAATACCCAAGTTAGAGGAGGCGCAAAGCTAAAGATAATTAATTGAAATTCCTCCTTCACGCATCCGCCACTTCATGGATGTAGATAAATAGCAAAACTGCTTTGAAGCAAGTACAAATTATATACTGGCTAGTCATAGGGAAGTCCATGGACAGAAATGAGGCATCATGCAATTCCACAAAATCTTTCCCATCCAATTTCTCTCTGACTAGGAGAATGTCGCCGTTTCCCCAACACAATCCCAAAAGGCATAGCTTCGCTAGCTCTCGAAGCGCTTTGTTTCAGTATTTAATGGATCGCATGTCACTTCATACTACTACAGTGGCACATTATGCTGCTTCGGCGAAGGAAGCGGAGCAGGCGCTGCAGATATTCCGGGAATAGAAGGAGGCGGAACTCTGGCACGATCAGCCAATGCGGTTCATGAGATGATTCAGCCGTTCGGCTGATAATGGAATATTAGTGGAATTCTCCAAAGTTCGAAGCACTTGTGGAACTTTTGCTATCGCGATGCTTTCCATGGACAGTGCTTTTAAATTTGCACCACAAAGCGAAAAGTCGTGCTTCCCAAAGTCTAAGTGCTGCTGATTCAAATTAAAGTAGCACTCAAATATCAAATATTACCCAATGCTGAAACTTCACCTATGCAATACCACTATGGCTGAAGTTGTCGTCACAGACTTTACATTGGAGCAACTGTAAATACATTTTAGGCAAGAGGTGGGGATGAACCCTGATCTATGGGAAAAGTGTTTTGTATGATATATTTTGCAATGAAGAACTTCTCCAAATGCCTGCTGTGGGAAGCGATAAAAACTACTACAACTGCATGAGAACAATGCTTATTTCACTAAGATAGGTGTAATGACTGAGACATGCTAGCTCCCCTGATTGCTACTGAGTCCGGATGTGAATCCCTCTTGCTCTGACAAGTATCCACTATTCGACGTCAGCACCGTCAACACGGGCCAGTGACGTCACTAGCCGAGTGGCGTCCATGTGAACAGCCCGTCTGGCCGGGTGGGAGGAGGTGGCCGACGGGCGCCGCGTCAATGTAAGAAGCATGGCAGGTTAGGCGGGAGGCGTTGGGCAGCGGCGGGTGGTGGCGGCGCGTCCATGTGAGCATAGCCTGCCTGGTCGACCAGGAGGCGGCCGCCGGCGACACTTCCATGTGGCCGACCTCCCCGGCCAGGCGGGAGGCGGCCGCCGGCGGCACTTCCATGTGGCCGACCTGCCTGGCCGGGGAGGCGGCCGGTGGCGGCCCGTCCATGTGAGCATAGCCTGCCTGGTCGACCAGGAGGCGGCCGCCGGCGGCACTTCCATGTGGCCGACCTGCCTGGCCAGGCGGGAGGCGGCCGGTGGCGGCGGGCCCATGCGCCGTTGTCGGGCCGGAAAGTGAGAGTGGCCGGCCGGCGCGATGCACGGCCGGCGGTGGCCGCGTTTCCCGCCTGCTCGGCAGTGCGCGGCAGGGAGTTTCACTTTTCTTCAGCGGCGCCCGGCCGAGTCCGACAGGTTTCCACGGGCAGCGGCGACTGAGTCAGCCGCTTCCGCGAAATTCCGCCGCGGAGCGGTGCCAGCCGCCGCGGAGCCGCGGCGCGGACTGGCAGCCCCGGGAGCTCGGGCGCTGCAGTGCCGCCGACACTCCGCACAGAGCCGGCGGAAACTGAAAGTCTGCCGCCATCCAGAGCCACATTCGGCGGACTCCTCAGCGCCCACAGATGTGATCATAAAGCCAGCACCGGACGACGAAGGAAGGCTTGTGGCCGTAGCCTCGGCCGACGGATCAAGAGCTCCGACTTCTGGCGATGATCTCTGGCCAGTATCTCGTGCCAAGGCCCCGGGCCAGCACCTCCTACCTGCCGCTGGGACCAGCGTCTCCAACCAGCACCTCCTACCTGCCGCTGGGACCAGCGTCTCCGACCAGCACCTCATACCTGTCACTGGGACCAGCGTCTCCAACCAGCACCTCCTACCTGCCGCTGGGACCAGCGTCTCCGACCAGCGTCTCCAACCAGCACCTCATACCTGTCGCTGGGACCAGCGTCTCCAACCAGCACCTCCTACCTGTCGCTGGGACCAGCGTCTCCAACCAGCACCTCATACCTGTCACTGGGACCAGCGTCTCCAACCAGCGTCTCCAACCAGCACCTCATACCTGTCGCTGGGACCAGCGTCTCCAACCAGCACCTCCTACCTGTCGCTGGGACCAGCGTCTCCAACCAGCACCTCCTACCTGTCACTGGGACCAGCGTCTCCGACCAGCACCTCATACCTGCCGTTGGGACCAGCGTCTCCGACCAGCGCCTCCGACCAGCGCCTCCGATCAGCGTCTCAGACCAGCATCTCCGATCAGCACCTGGAACCAGCGCCTCTGACCAGCGCCTCAGACCAGCGTCTGAATCAGCCGCTGGGACCAGCGTCCCCGACCAGCGCCTCCGACAAGCACCTCCGATCAGCCTCTGGGACCAGGGTCTCCGACCAGCGCCTCGGACCAGCATCTCCAACCAGCCGCTGGTATCAGCGTTTCCGACCAGCGCCTCGGACTAGCATCTCCAACCAGCGCTTCAGACCAGCGCCTCGACCAGCATGTCGGGCCAGACAAGAGTGGACCGGTGGACCAGACCGGTTGCCAGCGTGCAGAATCGGCCGCAGCACCGGCACTGCCCGGTTTGCAGAGGGACGGCGCTCGCTGCAGATACTGATCGATCTCTACAGATGCTATCGCCGTGAAACCGCACCTTTTTACCGCGCACTCCCGGAAATGACGGCGGAGTTAAGCTACCACCAGCCGTTGTCCAAAGCTACGCTGTACTTCACTCGGCTTGAATGGCTTTAATTGGGTCAAACGCAGAAGGACGACTAGATCTCCGGTATAGAAACGGAGACCGCCGAGCGGAATATTCAGGCGCCCGGAGAAAAAGAGAAAGTGAGATGCTCCGGCTCGCTGCGCGGAACTTCGATTACATGTTGTGCACGACAACTATGGTGGTTTCCAAGTTCCTTCCACGTCTTTATCATGAGCGACCCGGCCCAATGGATGTTAACATGATGGCACCTTGCGATACATGAGCGTAGCACGCAAGGGTACAGAGCAAAGCATGGGATAATTGCGCTGAGTGTATATCTGAGATCCGAGAGGAGCGCTGCGGATAGCAGCACCACAACATCACGGCACCATAGCACCAGCAGCATCACAACATCACGGTACCACAGCATCAGCAGTACCTCAGCATCACGGCACCACAGCACCACAGCATCACGGCACCATAGCACTAGCAGCACCACAGCATCACGGCACCACAACACCAGCAGCACCACAGCATCACGGCACCATAGCACCAGCACCACCACAGCACCACGGCACAACAGTACCAGCAGTACCACAGCATCACGGCATCATAGCACCAGCACCACCACAGCACTACGGCACAACAGTACCAGCAGTACCACAGCACCAGCAGCACCACAGCATCACGGCACCATAGCACCAGCACCACCACAGCATCACGGCACCAGCAGCACCACAGCATCACGGCACCATAGCACCAGCACCACCACAGCACCACGGCACAACAGTACCAGCAGTACCACAGCACCAGCAGCACCACAGCATCACGGCACCACAGCACCAGCAGCACCATAGCATCACGGCACCAGCAGCACCACAGCATCACGGCATCATAGCACCAGCACCACCACAGCACCACGGCACAACAGTACCAGCAGTACCACAGCACCAGCAGCACCACATCATCACGGCACCATAGCACCAGCACCACCACAGCACCAGCAGCACCACAGCATCACGGCACCATAGCACCAGCACCACCACAGCACCAGCAGCACCACAGCATCACGGCACCATAGCACCAGCAGCACCACAACATCACGGCACAACAGTACCAGCAGTACCACAACATAACGGCACCACAGGATCGCACTTGTCTGTGATCTGGGGGCGGCTGAATTGAAGATCATTAAACGGCATGAATACCTGCAGCTACACCTGGCATCATTGATGTCGCTACATGTGGCTACATCGGGACAAAGGGCGTGTGATGTTTCAGTCGTCCTTAGTTGTTTGATGGAAAACATGGAACAACAGAACAACACACACACACACACACACACACACACACACACACACACACACACACACACACACACACACACACACACATGTATGTATATACAGATACACATATGCTTTTGAATGCATGTATATATATATATATATATATATATATATATATATATATATATATATATATATATATATATGTATACATAAGTATATATTTGTATGTATATATATGTTTATATAGATGTATATATATACATATATATATATATATATATATATATATATATATATATATATATATATATATATATATATAATTACCACAAGGGCCTATCCAGGTTAGATTCCTCACTGGAAACGCTGGAAACGGGCAGAATCGCCTATGGTGGCTTCTTCCTCACTGTGTACTCGGTGAAAGACACGGGAACACACAAACAGGCAATAATGCACAAGGATGAATCGGGGAGTGAATCTCCGCCATCAGCAGACATGACATAACTCCACAAACGGTTCGGCAAGCCCCCTCCCCCTCCGCCTCCCCAGGTGGGCCATCGTACTTCACTGTAGCTCGGATGTCGCGATACCAGTCGAGTGGCGGGTCGTGCAGTGGCCAGTCGGGCCGCACACGGCAGCCGACGTGACACCTGAGTCGGCCAGACAAGCGACAAACAGGCACAGACGGACCCTGTCGCGATGATGAGTCGCGGCGCCGGCGCGGGGGCCGGCCGCGCTCGGCGCACCGTCGGCGCCAGGCCCGGCCACCAGGACCGGCCACCAGGCTCGGCCACCAGGCTCGGCCACCAGGACCAGCCGCAGGTACTCACATAGCGTCCGTCGGCGGCTCCGTGCGGCGCACTCACGCACTCAGCATGCCGCGTGTCGGCGCGAGCGTCACCAGTCGGCGGCCGGACGCCGTGTCACACGGCCACTGACATGACGGCACGCCGCGGCCCACCAGCCGCCTCGCCTCGACTGACACAAACTGGGTCAATGTGGCCGTACCGGCGGGACGGGCCACGCAGCACCGGCACGCCGTCGCTGCCCACCGCCGCACCGGCTGCTCTCTCTCTGCGCCGCCGCACGTTCCACCGGCTCGCCGCACCAGCGACGCCCGTGGAAAGTGAAAACTGACCCAAATGGGCCCGGCGCCGGCGGCCGCCCCCACTGTCTTGCCCGGCACCGTCCTCCTGGCATTGGCGGCCATTTTAGTGGGACGGTCGTGCCCCAGTCAGTGAGACGGTCCGACCACGGGCACGTAAACAGCGCACCCGTGTTTGTCGGCCGCCGCCGCCGGCGATCCGTATTGTGCGCTTCCTACGGTCGTTCTCGTCTCAACCTTAGCCGGCACGGTTCATCTTCAGTCGCAAGCGGCTCGGCTCGGTCGTCACTGGCTCTGAAGTCACTGTCTCAGCCGCTAACGGCTCAGTAGTCACTGTCTCAGTCGCTAACGGCTCAGTAACAACTGTATCAGTCTTTGACGGCTCAGTAACCACTGTATCAGTCGCTAACGGCTCAGTAGGCACCGTCTCAGTCACTACTACCGGCTCAGTAACCACTGTCTCAGTCGCTAACGGCTCTGTAGTCACTGTCTCAGTCGCTAACGGATCTGTAGTCACTGTCTCAGTCGCTAACGGCTCAGTAACAACTGTATCAGTCGCTAATGGCTCAGTAACCACTGTATCAGTCGATAACGGCTCAGTAGGCACTGTCTCAGTCACTACTCAGCAGGCACTGCCTCAGTCACTACTAGCGACTCAGTAACCACTGTCTCAGTCGCTAACGGCTCAATGGGCACTGTCTTAGTCGCTAACGGCTCAATAACCACTGTATCAGTCGCTAACGGCTCAGTAACTACTGTATCAATCGCTAACGGCTCAGTAGCCACTGTATCAGTCATTAACGGCTCGGTAGTCATTGTCTCAGCCGCTATTTCCTCAGCAGCCACTGTCTCAACCATTATTTCAGTCATCACTGTCTTCATGGGTGTCAGAACTGTGGGAGGTAGAGGGTGAGGCCATCCAACGTTGGGCAAGTTTAACATCAACATAGGTGTACGTTGGATGGGAAGAATCGACTTCAAAATTCCTCCTCGCCAACTTTGGTATAGTTCTTTCGTTATTGACTGTCTAGTCACCAACGTCTAAGTGGTCACAGCCAGGTAGCGTCCCAGTCTCAGTCGTCGTCTTCTCAGTCACCACTGTCTCAGTCGTCGCTTTCTCAGACGTCACCATGTCAGGTGGCGCCAATGTCTCAGGTTGAAGGAACGAAATGCGCTACCTTGGAAAAGTGGTGTCTTCACATGAAGAAGTATCTCTTCCTGCCATATCCAGAAAGCCTTCCACAGGTAGTCATTTGGAGTGGGTACCGTCTTGTATGATATAGGATATGGGGTGCACTTCATTGGAAGTGGTGCCCAACTGCAAAGAGATACTTCTAACTGACAGAGGTTCACCTTACCGAAGGCGGCTTACTTCTCATTGCGAGCGGGTATCCCTTGTATCCGTGTGAAAACACAGTGCCTCTAAAACGCATAGGACCTCCTGACTGTGCCACTGTACCTTATTATTTGCACTTACTTCACAAAATGTGTGATTCTCGAATTATGTGTGTATGGGGAGGGGGCGTATGTGCGTGTGCATGCGTGGGCGCGCCGCTTGCGTGCGTGCGTGATTGCGTGCTCACGCCAGCGGTGACCTGAGCCACTCTCGGGCGAGAGTGGTGTCAGATTTATCAGTTAGTACTCACCAGTTTCCAACGCACACCACCAGACTGACTTCGACAGGTGTCGCTGTGGTGGGAATTTGTCTCGTAAACAGCCCTTCCTACCCTTCGGTCTTCGGCCGGGTGAGGTTCATACCCTTTGGTTTGCTGAAATGCCACTAGGCAACCAGAGCAAACGTGTGACGTCAGTCAATGTCGAGCCGGTCGCCGAAAATACATTGAGATATTCGGGTCACTGGGGTAGACGGTCCGGACGGTCCGATGGAAACCCCAGGGAGAGGGGAGAGTAAATTACCTTTTCACCCCAGGTGTGGGCTGGCGACCGTCCAGACTCCGTTCACCTCCGCTGACCGGCCGTCCGGTCTCCATTAGAGCGACCGGAGAGGGCCCTGGTGCCCACAATTGAAGGGCCCCTGAGCCGACATGAGAGGCCTTTGAAACAACGCGAGGGGTCCCGGTGTCGGCATGAGGGGCCCCTGGGCCGACGTGAAGTGCCCTTAGGCGGGCATGAAGGGACTTCGAGCCAACGAAATGGGCCCCACCTGATGGAGATGGTTCCGGACCGATAAAGAAGGCCCTCGAGTCCACGGAGAGTTCCCACGTGCAGACGCCGATGGTCCCGTTCAGGCCAGCGGGTCTCCAACCCGACTGGGGGATCCCCGGTGCTTTGGAGGGGTCTCCGAGGTAACGGTGAGGGTCAGACAAATAAAGAGAGTCCCTGAGCCAACGAAAAAGGCCCTTGAGCCGACGAAGACGGCCACTGAGTCGACAAAGAGGATCTCTAACTGCCGGAGAGGACCCGGAACCGATAGGAAGAGTCCCTGGACCAAGGAGCGAACACAGGGCCCCTGGTATACTTTTTATAGCAGGGTGCACACACAGGGGCCTCTGGTATATTGGGACCAATTTGAGCAATATAGGCCCATTGACCCCTTAAGAGCTTTCCCGTTGGCTCAGAGGCACTATTTACTTACCGGTGCCCTCTCCACCAGGCTGAGGGCCCTTTCAATGGCCTGAGACTCTCCGTCAATCCAGGGCCCTTCCTATCTGCTTGGACATCTGTGATGGCTCAGGGGTTCTTCTTAGAGGCTTGAGCCCCCTCCCATGGCAATGGGACCTCTTTGGTGGTCATGAGCCCTTTTCCGTAGGTCCAGGAGCTCCCTTCGTTGGCCCAGGGGCCCTCTTTGCTGAACGTGGCTCTCCCCGTTAGGTCAAAAGCCATTTTAACGTTCCGGATCCCCCTCGGGCTCCGGATCTGGGCTCTCATATAAGTCTGGGTCCCTCCGTCTGCTCGCGTACCATTCGTTGGCTCGGGGCCCTCTGTGTTGGCTAGGAGCCCTCTCCGATGGCTCGAGGTCGTCTCCGGTGGCCCGGCATATCGTTCCGGTGCCTGGGATCCCATCTGTCGGATGAGAAGTTCCATCCTTTGGTTCAGGTGGCTATTCCCCCACTTCGGGACCTCTTCCCGTAGGCTGGCTCAGTGACTCTTTACCGGGCGGGGTCCTCTCTGTTAGATTGAGGTCCCTCCACTGAACTAGAACGCCCCTGTCTGCCTAGACGCCCTTTACTTTGATTCGGCCAGAGGCCTTTAGCTTCTACCTATGGGTAGTTTCCATCGACTCGGAGGCCCTCTTCACCGGCCCGAGGCCGTCCACATCAGCCCGGGGCCTCTTAATCGGCCCAGGGATCCCTGATATAGGCCCACCATTGGGCCCTGATATCGATACAGGGGATCACGCAGGCCACTGGCTCCCATCAAGCCTCTCAAGCTCTCAGGAGCCCTCCAGCCCACTAGAACCACCAGCTCTCGAGTGGGGCAGGGGACCCCATCAGGTGTCAAAGAGCCCATTATTTCCCACTGGCCCCTCTAGCTCCCGAGACATTTGTAGTTCGCATTCATGAATCGAAATTGGCTATCGGGCGGTTGTTGCATCATGGCTTTTTTAATCCCTTGAAGGAAAATGTTAACGTTCTTTCCCATCTTGAATGTATCTCTTCCGATGTTATGAAATGGTCCGTGCCCCTTGTCCTCATATTTGCGCCTATGTCTGGGCCGAAGGAGGGGCCCAATCCGTAGAAAAGGCCCTTGGTCTGACAGGGCCTCAGACCAGACTGAGCAGGCCCAGCGCCGTTAATGCTGGTGCGCGAACCAATGGAGAGGGGGTCCTAGCCGCCGAAGAGGATCATGATCCGTCGGAAGTGGCTCAAGCTGATGTGAAGGGCTACTGGTCCAGCGGAGGCGTTCAAACCGTGGGAGAGACCCCTAAACTGAAGTAGTTCAATTCTAGTTCAATTCTGAAAGATCACTGGTATTGACTACACCATGAGACGTATGGAGATAAGAGACACTCAGGCCAGGACACCACCACATTTTAAGAGGGGACAGCAATGTTAAGTTGTCCCTCCACCCCATCCACACCACCACACATACACTTTTTCAGAATTTATTTTTTGTTTAGTATACTACTGAGCTACTTAAAACATGCGAGACGTTTGACCCACTCGCAACATATTATATATGATATAGCTCAATACTAGATGATATATTGTGAAGGGATGCTCGAATGTCTCTGTGTGGCCCCGGTCAGCTGCTGTACTCAGCTGTCCCTCCTGCAGCCCGCCACCACCAGGCTCTGTGTGGCCCCGGTCAGCTGATGTACTCAGCTGTCCCTTCTACAGCCCGCCACCACCAGGCTCTGTATAGCCCAGTCAGCTGATGTAGGGGAGAGTTGGGTAAGACGGGCATGCTAGTGTTTGACGCTTCATATCTCAGGAACCGGTGCCACGATAGCCTTGCTATTTGGCCTCAGACATGCCCACACATTTATGCAGGTATGTCCGAGGTTGCAACAGTTTCCATGCATTAGTGTGCAAATGGGAGCGTTTCCCGCAAGAGTCTGCAAAAACCCGTCTTACCCCATCAGGTGGGGTAAGATGGGTTTCCATGTGGGGCATAACGGGCATACATTTATCTGATCACATATATGTGTTTTTGCGCGCTTTAAATCCTGAAAAGCAAGACGATATGTTAGCGATCATGATAGCATAATAGGCGAATGTTCCTTGGTCAATAAATGTACATTCTCAACGACATAGGTTTTCATTATAATACATACCTACTGGGGGGCCTAAATTACGAAAATTGTATGTATCTGAACAGCTCTTGTTGCTTTTGTATTAGCCTTGTTGCTATACTACTGACATGAACCCTCGACCCGATTTTTGTATCTATATATATATATATATATATATATATAGTAAGCTTCCGTGCTGTATTTCATTTTAAAACGGCATCTGTATTTCAGAGAAACGCTTTACGAAACGAAACTCCTGTGAAAATGCAGGCTGATTTGTGAATGCCAAATGCACACAGACAGCTTGAGAATCCAAAGGACTCAAGCTGAACAAGCTACGCAAGCTGCCAAACTGAACTCAGGCAGGAGCGTAAATTCAAAATGAGATCGAAGACAACCAAACATGGGTGCCTGAACTTCCACAAATCACATATTTCTTCGGCGATAAACACTACATTTTGAACGCCAAATGTGTATTAGAAAAATGTGAATCATCAACGGATTTTGGCTGTGATTATTCGAAAATTTTGTGATCAAATAGAGAACAAATCATGACGTATGTGACAATCGGCTCAATATGCACATCAGTTCATAAAGCCAGCTCAGGAGGAGCAAAACTCGCACTCGAAGCTGGTGTCGTTGTCACCCAATCCAGCACATTCATCATGAGCCCATTTTTTGCAGCCAGAGCAGCAAGCCCATCCTTCACCGGCGACTGAATCACCGAAGGCTCCTCGACAGTATAAGCAGGGAACCATTGTTTCGTCTTCTTTTTGCGGCTCTTCAGCCCCCTTGTCTTCGGCTTTTCGACTAGTTTTGCCTTTTTCTTTGCGCCTCCTGTCTTCTTTGATGATGATGATTGTGCCAGGCTAGCTTCCAGTTCCTTTTTGCTTGGAGAGCTGGTGAGAATGACTGGCGCCGATGGTTTCCTCTTCTTCCTTGAAGAAGCAGAAGGTCCTGGGAGGTTTGCCTTCGGAAGCGGCAAAACATCCGCGGGACTGTACTCCAGCGTGCCCCTATCTGCCGTGGTCGGTGACCCAATCGCTGCCGTGGTCGGTGACCCGATCGCTGCCGTGGTCGGTGACCGAATCGCTGCCGTGGTCGGTGACCCAATCGCTGCCGTGGTCGGTGACCCGATTGCTGCTGATGTCGGTGACCGAATCGCTGCCGTGGTCGGTGACCCGATCGCTGCCGTGGTCGGTGACCGAATCGCTGCCGTGGTCGGTGACCGAATCGCTGCCGTGGTCGGTGACCCGATCTCTGCCGTGGTCGGTGACCCGATCGCTGCCGTGGTCGGTGACCCAATGGCTGCCGTGGTCGGTGACCGAATCGCTGCCGTGGTCGGTGACCGAATCGCTGCCGTGGTCGGTGACCCGATCTCTGCCGTGGTCGGTGACCCGATCTCTGCCGTGGTCGGTGACCCGATCGCTGCCGTGACCCGTGTGTCACTCGCCATGCTTGAAGGCTCATTATATGCGGAGCTGGAGGCAGCAGGAAGCGGCATGTCGGTTGCTTCAGACGGAGCGTAGTCCTCCTCACCAAAGACGTGTCTGTCTACAGGGTAGGCCCCGCATTTCTTGAAGGCGTTGATTGCTGTGGATGGCGTTGCAGCCCTGAGGTAGGCCTCACAGAACAGGCGGGCGATCTGGTACAGTGTGACCACTCGGCCAGGATTTTGCCGGAGGAACTTCTCGAGCGCTTGCGCATAAAACGTACTCAGCGGTTTCATGAAGCTTACGTCGAGTGGCTGTAGCCGGTGACTCGTGTGTGGCGCAATGACTATAATAGTCGCGTGGTTGGCTCTCGCGAGTTGGATCACGTCCAGATTTCTGGTGTGTGTCAGATGACCGTCCAGTATCAGAAGCACTGGCTCTTCTGCACTAGGCTTGGCGTGTCGCAAGAAGTGCTCGAACCAACGTGTGAAAATGGCCGTTTGCACCCATCCCGATTGGTGGTACTCAAACGCCGTCCCAGGTGGCGCACCCTCCTCTAGGCTTTTGTTCACTCTGGCCCTTGGGAGTATCATCATGGGTGGCACGAAGTTTACATTTGATCTTATTGACTCATACTACAACACATTTTGAACAAAAGTAATGTGATGGGGCAAGACGGGCAATTTTTTCATATTTGCCCGTCTTGCCCCATTCGAGCATCACCAAATACAAAACGAGTTCCTTCGTCGCCATCTTTCCGGAACAAAACACCGATGTACACAGCTTATCAGACCCCTTCAAATTAAGCCTCTGTGAGAGGCTGGGCGAAAAAGTATCAAACACACGATCGTAGGACACTACAAAACAATATTTTTCAGTTCGGAAAGCAATGTACAGTTTTAGTTTATGAATAATATCTCGAAAACGACGGAATGTCCATACCCGTGGCTTTGCTAGCCGAAAGAGAGTCAGCTTGCTAATTGCTTCGCTAAGTTGGGGATAGATGTCGTTACTAGTTTAGGCTACAGGCCTGGTGCCGTCTTACCTACCCTGCCCGTCTTACCCAACTTTCCCCTACTCAGCTGTCCCTCCTGCAGCCCGCCACCACCAGGCTATGTATGGCCCAGTCAGCTGATGTACTCAGCTGTCCCTCCTACAGCCCGCCACCACCAGGCTCTGTGTGGCCCACTCAGCTGATGTACTCAGCTGTCCTTCCTACAGCCCGCCACCACCAGGCTGTGTGTGGCCGTCAGCTGATGTACTCAGCTGTCCCTCCTTCAGCCCGCCACCACCAGGCTCCGCGTGGACCCAGTCAGCTGATGTACTCAGCTGTCCTGCCTGCAACCAGCCATCACCAGGCTCCGTGAGGACTTATGCAATAACACCTGCATTCATCCAGGGCTATTACTCCCAGCATTTATCCAGCTTTCCACTGTTCAGATAACAATGTTTTGAACTTGTGCTCTGGCTGAAAAGTTCAATTAAACATTCACGCCAGATGCTGTGGGAAGGGGACGGCTCTTAAGTTTTTGTTGTTCTGACAAAGTAGTGTGCTGTCGATGTTTCGTTGTTTTTCAATGGGAAGAGGTTTTTATGTCATGTGCTTATTATATTTTGTGCCTGCGTGTGTATTAGTGGAATCAGTAAATAATATCAACTTTGCTTCTGAGTTGATAGTATGAACACTAATCAATGTGTTGATGAGATATTCCTGTTTGTCCGGCCAGGAAATTCCAAGAAGATCCTAAGTGAAGCACGTTTACATCATTATTGTACGTTCAGCTCAACTCAGGTTATTTTAATGTTGACTGAGTAAACCAAAAACGAGGTGCTTTCCACACCACGTGTTTGTGGATGGTCATGGTCTGTAGATGGTGTACAGTTTACAGTTAGGCCTACAGTTAGATGACCTTTTATCTACAAAGATGATGAAGGAGTGGCTCATTTTTTTAGAATGGGTGAGCAGCTGTGATATAAGATTAATGTGTGCTAAGAACAAGTGATTCGGGTGGAAAATCATCAATATTGGTGTGATTTCGTGTAGTTTTTCATCTATGTTTGGTGCAATTCGTTGTCGGTGTTCATTTAAGGTGCGTGGGTTTTGGTGCAGAAGGTTGTCTGGTGTCGGTGTGCGACAAATTTTAGGCACTGGTGCATTTTGTCGACCCCTTTGACATGCTCTGACTGGGCTCGGTTTCGCTTCACTCGGTGTAACTTGATACGATGGTCACGCCACGTCGCCTCGCGACGTCTCTTCCGGCCTTTGGCCATCAGCTTCAGAGGAGGGGCCTATCGTACAATGTGAAGGAGCGAGAGAAACTTTTGATGAGAGTGATGAGATGAGATGCTATTTGGATTGAGTGCCCTTTCTCTCAGCGTGAGAACGCGCACTAAGGTCCATGGTTCCATCTCCCCTCCCCCTCCTCGGGCAAGTCCTCGCCTCGCCACTGGCTTCATGTTAACCACAAAGTTTGTCATCCGCAAGCGGATTGGATTACCGAAAAAAATGCGCTACAAACTTTTGCGACACCATGAAATCCACGAAGACTAACACCAGCTGTGGTACAATGACACCTGCAATACATCCCAGACATTTTCGGAGCGCTCTCCCTACCACGCCAATAAAAAATAATGCTGAGGGCACTACGGTCCAGGGGCGCCAAAATTCTTGATCTCCCCTGCCCTGTGGCCAAACCCTGGATCCGCCACTGGTGGCGACACGTTCTCAAACACCCCAGCTTCTGGTCATGTGACGAGTTGAAGAAGACCTCGGTCACATCAGACGTCTCGGCACCGTATGACGAGCTGACAGCATGCCAGTTTCCTGGGGGCGCGCGTCAGCCGAGCCGTGGCGGCTGGACTGGGTCGGCTGGCCAGGCCAGACCAGAGGCGACGGCTGGTCTCCGATTGGCCAGGTGCTGAGCACCTCGTGTGACGTCACGCTGGCTAGGGTTTGGAGTCGTCGACCGTCCGACTCAAGGCTGCGGAGCTATCAGGCCGAGCCCACTGACCTGCCGCCCGCTCGGCCCTGACCCACACACACACCGAGACTTTGTCAAACTCGTAGGCTTAGTGTGTCGCAGCTAGCATGGGTCCGGCCGAATCCGGCGTGCAGCTTCAGTATCTGCAGCACAGTCGCGACGGTAATAGCAGAGCGTATGTAGTGAGGTTGTTAACAGGCCTTTTCAATAGGCATATCTGAACAGTACCGGTGCCAAGATGGTGTTCAGATCTAACTAGAGTTGGTGGTGCCATACTGCGGTTTGAAACATAGTACGATTTTCACATAGCACAAATATGAATGATATGTTCTTCATTTTATCGCAAGTCGGAAGTAAAAAATATAAAAAAGCGTCTAAGTCTTGAATTTCGAGACGATCAAAGACTTCGAATCTTTATCGCGCTTCTAAATGATAATTTCTGTTGATTTAATCCGGCACGAAGTTGGTCCTCTTGCAATATCCCAAGTAGGTTTATCTGCCCAGGGGTTAATGTTGAAGACGACTGAAATCAGCAGGGACGCCCTCCTCGACAAAATCAAGATGTGTTCCAGGAGAAGAAGCCAAAGATTTTCTGCTGAAGATGAGCGGCGTTCAAGTCATGGGAAGCCACCGGTCTGTAGATTGCCGGAGTAATGCACCTTTGGAAGTTCTGGACGAGTGAGGGCAAGAGGCTAGTGATAGGATCCTCGAGCTATGGACACATGGTAGTGAAGGGTATTGTGCATATGCATTGTTTGATATCAAAAGCTAAGAGAAGGTAAACCAATTGGTGTGATCCCCAAAAAGCTTGGGCGTGTCTCATTCGAAGTTCACTGGAAAAAAAATTAATGGCGCGAACTTTCTCCGATCGATAGGGTTTTACCTCGAGCAGCGCGGCCAGGATCTTCCGATACAGTGACGTGCTCTTAATGTGTCACATGGCCGCATGTACACATCCAGTCGTGTTCATAGAACGACACCACTTTTACTGTTTTTCAACTGCGTAAATCGATGGGAATTCATTCAATATGTTGCTACATTTCGTCGAGTTTCTGCGTTGATCTGGGACACTGCAGGAGGAGATGTCATTTTCCCTCCGCCCACAGCAAGTCAATAACTACCGCAAGCAGCAATTGCGGGTTAAATCAAGAATGCAAAATGGGCTATGAAACTAGGCAACTAAGCACACCAACAAATGGGACTCTGTAATGTGGCAGTCGCGACTAGGGCTAAGCACAGGACGTATGCTTATATGGTATTGCCTGTAATTCCGATTGGATTGCCCATTCTCATTCCCAAGAAAATCCGCCTAGCCCAATCCGGCAGTGGAATGCGATTTTCGGCACTTCAGAAGAATGAATCCCAATTTTGAGGCGTGGAGCTAAGCTACGTTTAGTTGAGGAAATCCTGGAAAGTGTTGTCTATGCCCCTTAAAAAAATGCTGTAGTTTCTCACAGTTACATTCTTATCAGGTTGCAAGCATTCGGATGTTCATCTAGCCTCATATCATCGTAATTGAAAGTAAAAACACAAATATTAACTGTGCAACGGTTTCCAGATTCCTGAACTTTCTGGGGGCTTTCCTAACGAATTAGCCTATTACACGCCGTGCAAATTACCCGGATAGACCCGGCCGACCGATCACATCGCAAAACTGAGTGGAGGACAAACTCTGCCTACGTCAGAGTGCTCCAGTGCGAGCGATCTGGCAGCGATCCGTGAGAGTTTGGACAGTAACAAACGATTCATATCCTGTGCTTAAGAATGAACCATTTGATTAGTGCCTACTACATGTTAGGAATTGGTAAGCGTATGAAGCAACCACCTCATGAAAACAAAGGCTTCCATGGACACGATATTCACCAAAGCGGAGACAAAGAATGCACTCCCTTTAACGTTATGAAGTTCGCATTGCTCATGCATTGTTGGATGTAAGGACTCGACGTATAAGTCCTCTCCCCCACCACCACCACCACTCTTCCCATGCAAAATCTGTGGTGATCCATATATTCAGGAGGTACTGAAGTACTATCGAGGTAATATCACCTATGTTAGATAGTTACACCACGCAGCCGAAATAAAGCTAATGCCCGGTTTCTGTGGTGCAGTGGGAATATCACCTACCATCAGAAACCAAGTTCTGGCAGTGCACTCAATGCGACAGATTCTGAATGCTACGTGCTAAAAATACAAACTGTAACGTGTCAATTGGGTGTGAAAACCGACTATGGCCGGCCATTTATGGGCAATATACAAAGTGAGGAATGACATGTAGACTGGAATGGGAGGGGCACAGGCATTGGCGTAAATAATGTAAAGCAAATAATGGCCCATCAGATATTTCAGCAACACGTTGCAGTCACTACTGCCCTGCCCGTCTGGGGCTGGTGGTGTAGACGACTGGGCCCAACTGGCATATAATCATCCACAATCGGCGCCGACGTATATGTTCGTGCAAGGTATTACCAACGCCATTTATCATGATTGAAGATACGGCCACACTTAAGCAATTTCCCTGTGGAATTTTATTTGGTAGCCGAAGCCAGTGCGAGAGCGCGTTGCCAGCTCGTGCACGTGCGTATGGATCGGACGGGACATTTTACATTTTGCATGAACCCACATACTCCGTGTTTGGAAAGCTTGGCAATTAGTCAATGGCGTCAATACGCGCCACAGGCTTTTTCGAAGACAAAAAACCACTGCCCATAATTCATATTTTTCTTCCAAAGGAATGCGAGCGTCCGTGTCTAATACTAGATGGTGTTCAATTGTGCATCGGACTTTTCTGGAATTCGCTGACAGTCGGTCAGCATATTCGTGATTCTAAGAAGGAGAAATGAATGTAGATTTTTTGTTTCTAGAAGCTTGCACATTCAAGAAGCTAGCGATATTGATAAACAAGGCAGATGGTTAGTGCTTGTTGAGCAAGGAAACCCCAATGGCTTCTCTCCACGACGATGGAATTAACCATTTTCCAGACTTTTCAATGGTGTGTAGAAACGCTACTCTGCCAAAAGTCCTATTAATTGCCGAGGATGGAGAAGCATCCCCCTGATGTCATTTTCATGGATAGCTTCTGAATGTACTGCATGTATATCACGCTCACACTTGGCATACCTTCCAACAATTAAAGAGCGAGTATTTTTAGCACATTCTTCCTCGGGTGACTCGGGGTCAACGAGCTAGATCAGGTCAAGGTCAGTCAACTGGCTTCGAAGTTTCGTTTTTAGGGATTTTTTTCTCAAAGGTCTGTAGAAAATGGTCTTCAAATACACGTAGCAGATTCGAATATTGACGCACATGGACTTGATCAAACAAAACATCAAAGACATTTGAGTGATTTCAAGTCAAACTATGAGACCTGGCCAATTCCGAAGCAACATTATTCTCGATATTCATAATGTTAAGCCCAATACGGCAACAAAAATGAATATAAATGATTAAAAATCTATGTCTTCTATTGGTGCGTCAAATTGTAGATCGCTATCTGGTCAGGTCATGGACGTACGATAAGAAATGTGTTCAAAAACCAGCCTCCCGAAAATAACGAATTGCTACCTTGGTATTAACAGTCATTTTTATGGCAAATAAGTGACATGACAAGCTATTACTATGCCAGTTCACATGACTTCTACTGCATTGTATTGTTTCCAAACTTACAAGGTAGCCGAAGACAACTGACCCAGATGATGTAAGGCTTCGGCTGATATTTTAGTAATAATTTGATTTCAAATGTATTTTGGTGATGCATTCGAATTCGAATTCGATTTACCACTGTAATGAACATTCTTCAAATAGATTACGTGCATGAAAGTATGTCACCTGGAAGTGTTATAATCTGAACAAATATGGCTACTCTGCATTTTCATCAAGCCTTTGGGCATCAAAATGTGTATCTCATTATTCCAGGTCCACTTGCCTTTGCTCCATCGCTCCATTATTCTTAGTTTCAAAGCTGAGCTATAATTACGCTCCATTGCGCAAAACCTATGTTGCTTACTACGCTTTCTAAGCGTGATCTCAATCTTGAATTCGCATTTTTATAACATCAGTGCATTCACCACCATATCAACTATCTCTATATGTTACATCTTATCCGTTAATACCATCATACTAGGGACTGGAAGATGACTGGAAAAATATGTATATCAGTCAGAGAAACACCTACTTTAGCTTCCTGATCTGACCTGAAAAGTAAATGATAAGAGGTAGACGAAATTTGTTGACACTCCTGAAAAGTTGAAGGATGAAGCAACCCGTGCTTCTCTAAATTATATGGAGCAAATGTTTGAAGGGGTAAACTTCCTTCTTTCCACAGAAGGAGGGGTTTGAACTTCAGGCGGAAGTTATCGGTTCGAAGGAATGCTCTTTGCTTCGAAGTGATCGAATAGCCGCTTCAGTCTCCTGCATCTCCTGGCTGGATTGTACGATTTGTATTAACATGTTGAAAAAGTAAATACCAAGGCTTGAGAGTGACATTGTTTGCTTAATTGGGGCATTAAGTTTTCTCCACTGTTGAGTCGAGTCTTGCCAATCCCCGGAGCGACATCAGTTGAATGATCAATGGTTTTGCCTCTCGCTCCCAGCACTGATAAAGGATAAGAGATCAACTATCCGACTGTTTATCTAGTGTGGGATCAAGCTCCTGTCGTGGGTGCCACACGATTCAGCTGTCCGGCTGTTAACCTAGTGCGGGATCAAGCCCCTATCGTGGGTGCCACACGATTCAGCTGTCCGGCTGCTAACCTAGTGCGGGATCAAGCCCCTATCGTGGGTGCCACACGATTCAATTGTCCGGCTGTTAACCTAGTGCGGGATCAAGCCCCTATCGTGGGTGCCACACGATTCAGCTGTCCGGCTGCTAACCTAGTGCGGGATCAAGCCCCTATCGTGGGTGCCACACGATTCAGCTGTCCGGCTGCTAACCTAGTGCGGGATCAAGCCCCTATCGTGGGTGCCACACGATTCAGCTGTCCGGCTGCTAACCTAGTGCGGGATCAAGCCCCTATCGTGGGTGCCACACGATTCAGCTGTCCGGCTGTTAACCTAGTGCGGGATCAAGCCCCTATGGTGGGTGCCACACGATTCAGCTGTCCGGCTGCTAACCTAGTGCGGGATCAAGCCCCTATCGTGGGTGCCACACGATTCAGCTGTCCGGCTGTTAACCTAGTGCGGGATCAAGCCCCTATCGTGGGTGCCACACGATTCAGCTGTCCGGTTGTACACTTAGTGCGGGACCAAGCTCCTGTCGTGGGTGCCACACGATTCAGCTGTCGATGAAATCGCGCCACAGGGTCATCTGTGCCTCTCTAATGGTGCGATGTGCATGAGCTCTGGCCAATTTAGATTCGATCAGGTTGTCAGCACCTATTATGAGTGAAAGGACAACAGGCTTTCCTTCGCGAACGAATGGCACCACAACGTTGTGCTATGTATACGTTGCGGTATGCTGATTGTGCGTGACATATTACCGGAGGCACATTGGAGAAGTGTTGCGATGGAACTCTCAACAGACTCTCTGACTCAACATACTGTCTCTGAATTCATACTGAAAACCGTATGCAAATTTCCTTGTAACTCTGGCAATTTTGCTTTCTTGAAATTCCTCCTTTGTGATCTAACTACATTGGTAAATCAATTCGATATTGCGCCCATACCTGGAAGCGATTGTTGGCCGGATGACTCACCTACAGGCCATTCCAAGACTGAAGTCAACTGGCGATAGCAAGGCTAAGATCTAATCCGATTCAGCTCCCAGACGAGTAAGCAAGGTCTTCGTGTCCCGGAAATTAAAACACAAAAACATTCTGTGAGTATTAACGAATGTAACAGCCGACCACGATTATCCTGGCATCCGCATGCCGTGCGCTGTGCGTTAGAATCATCAAAGATTAAAGTCAGCGGTGGAAGCTGCGAAATTTGGGCCTGGGATGTTCAGGTGGTAGCACGACATCGAAGCGAAGCCATAGGGAACTGTGTAGCCCCGGTCTGCAAGGTATGCGGGCTGTGTGGATGTGGTGCGGATGTAATTATCAGTATCGTCAGCACGTCGCTATGTTCCTCGACAATGGAAGTATAATCTGGTAAAGTTACGTCTGCTGGATGTAAACCGCAGATAGACAATGCTTTGCTAAAATTACTTCCTAGTCGTCAACAATTGTTCCCAACCTCTTGAGGTTTCGCTGTGTGGAATGTTATGAAGACTCTATCCCATACTTAATTTTAGTTAGAACATAAAGCTTTAATGGAACTGAACTGGTAGTCTGGAACTCCTTCAGGCTTTTACTTACGTCATACATGGTGTTGATGATACACGTTCCAATGTGTGCTAAGAAGTGGCAACGAGAGAAGTGCGTAATGCGAGCTTGCCCTGGCATAGCCACGTGACCTGGGTTGGACCTGCCCTAGCTCCATGACCTGAGTTTGACCTCCCATAGCCCAGTGGCCTGAGTTTGACCTGCCCTAGCTCCGTGACCTGAGCTTGATCTCCCCTAACTCCGTTACCTGAGTTTGATTTACCCTACCTCCTTAGTTTGAACAGAATCGAGCTTCGTTTTCACACCAGGTTCTCTCATCAGCAACAGGAAGGCAATCCGCACACCATGCCGACATCCCAAATGATTTAGGAGCTATTTTAGAAAAAATGCTGTGGGAAGCTGTCCCTGCACTGGGGACGATGGCCATAATCAGCGATTGAAATGGTATACAGTTCGGAAACGTATGCACCTGCACAACTGCACCATAAGCTACTTGTCAGCTGATTTTTATTTTTGAAAGGACTGACTGATTTTTCCGAATGTGCTGCATCACTATGTATGTTTTCTTTTTCCACATCATTATGTCTCCTTAAGTACGCCATTCTCATTTCAAAACTCACAATGCTTTAAGTGTCCGGCTTTATATGTAGTTCCATGGATTTACAGTTCCATTGCAGAAAAAAACCAACAGCACAATGCACAAGTTACCGAGAGGTCGCAGGAGTAGAAGCCAAACGGAATAGTTGCACAACGGTTGCTTCTTCTACCACTACATCTTGATGAAAAGCATTGCATTCGAAATTACTCAAGATGGGTCATATCTGTTCTCTGGCTACGATTCCCGATTCGTTTTAAAGATTGGACTTTGGCAATTGGACCCCTTGTTCATAATAAAATGCAAATAATTGAAAGCATGAAAATGAAATTGAATTAGTCAAATTATATGCACAAAAAAAAACTAGTGATGCGGTCATAGCGACAGTGTAGCAAATCTTTCCATCTTCTTGGCCTTCTGTTACATGTGACAATTATATTTTTGTGTAATTCATTATGCTTCCAACTTCGTATTGATCTGAAGAACGGGAGCCAGAAATGTAACCTGATTTTTGGGACAATATTTGGCCGTTTCCAGTGCCATATGAAGAATTATTCGAGTTGGTTTGTCTTAATTTCAATAATAAGCATGCGCGTGACAGCCGTCCATGATATTCACAGTTGATCAACAGTGGCTGAACTGAACTGGATAATGTTTCGAAGGATGATTAGAGGATCACCTCTTTACTGGTGTGGTAGGACAATTGCAACAAGACTTCAGTCTGACGCCCAACTTTCTAGCCGTATCTAGAATATAATCCAGCATATGAGCGAGTTCGACTCGATGCCTCATCACCGGACGGACGCCAGGCAAACGCGGCACCGGACTCCAGGTACACACGGTACTAGTCTCCAGCACCACACGGCACCGTACCCAGCCACACCGGCACCGGACCCAGCCCCACACGGGACAAGACCCCAGGTACACACGGTACTAGACCCCAGCACCACACGGCACCGGACCCAGCTGCACACGGCACCGGACCCAGCCACACCGGCACCGGACCCAGCCCCACACGGGACAAGACCCCAGGTACACACGGTACTAGACCCCAGCCCCACACGGGACCGGACCCAGCCACACCGGCACCGGACCCAGCCCCACACGGGACAAGACCCCAGGTACACACGGTACTAGACCCTAGCCCCACACGGGACCAGACCCCAGGTACACACGGCACCGGACCCAGCCCCATACGGGACCAGACCCCAGGCACACACGGCACTGGACCCAGCTACACACGGCACCGGACCCAGCTACACACGGCACCGGACCCAGCTACACATGGCACCGGACCCCAGCTGCACACGTTACCGGACCCCAGTCACACCTGCACCAGACCCTAGCCATACCGGCACCGGACCCCAGCTACACACGGCACCGAACCCCAACTCAACACGGCACCGGACCCAGCTGCACACGGCACCGGACCCCAGCTACACACGGCACCGGACCCTCGCTACACACGGCACCGGACCCAGCTACACACGGCACCGGACCCAGCTACACACGGTACTAGACGCCAGCCACACCGGCGGTGAGTGCTTCCAGTCGTATCGCCCAGATTGTGGAATTGCTTTGTTTGATCAGCTCCGGTGACGTCAGCTGGCCGACAACGGTCACGGAGACTTACGTCCATGTATACCGTGTATACCATGTGGCCCATGTGACCTGTGTCCATACAGGGATCTCTTCGGCCGAGTGTGGTCGACACCGCCTCCACCCCCCCCGAGGTATAGTGCAGCTGTTTCATCATCCGACGGCGACGGTGACGTCTGACTGCAACGAAGCTTGGTGTACCTCTCTGAGCAAAGTAGTCGGCTGCGCCTCCTCCCCGAGGAGTAGTACAGGTTGTTTCATCATCCGTCGGCGACGATGACGTCTGACCGGTGGTGGACTCACTGGCTGTAATGAGGCGCGATGTCCCCTCTTGGTAGGGTGGTTGACGATGTCGGACTGCTAGGCTGGTCGGAGTAGGAAGTCGCCGAGCTGTCGCCAGGCCGCCGGGCGTCCGAGCGCGCGTCCGGCCGCCGCCCGTTGCCAGTTGCTGAAGTCTGGTAACATGCAACAGTCGCAGCAAGCCACTTTGAAACAAGCTGCAGTGCCAGTCTAAGTCATTACAAGCTATCACGAGTCACCGAAGAAGCCCTGGGATTACCAGCAGCCCCACGCTTTCTCCACAGAGCAACATAATTGTGCGATGCAGACCACGTTTGACAAATATTTGTGTCGTTGCGAGCAACCGGATGGGAATGCGTGCAATCAAAAACCACATTTGTCACGTATATTTCTCTCGAAATTCCAGCAAAAAAAAAAATTTTTTTTTTTTTTTTTTAATGAACTATTCCCCACAAAATTTATTATTTCCCCCCCCTTTTATTATAAAAAAAAAACTATTTTTTTTTTTTTTTTTTTTTTTTTTTTAATTTTTTTTAATGTGTTTTTTTTTAATTTTTTTTTTTGGGGGTGGTTTTTTTGTTTTTCCTCCCTCTTTGTGGAGAAAGTTTGTTTTTCCCTTTTTTTTTTGTGGGGGTTTTTAATTTTTAATTTAAGCCCCTAATTGCATCATTTCTGTTCAATTCAAAAATTTCCCAAGGCCCCCCCCAGCCTCCCATTGTTGGCATTAATGAGCATTCCATGGAACAAACTAGAGTGCAAACTGTTCAGTGTACTCATCTTTGACCTAAAATTCAAGATGCGCAATGACGATTCTGTTCGGGGCGAACCGATCCGGCTCTCCATTTAAAACTGCCGAGGCGCTGAAGTGTTGTGCGGCTAATCTTTATCCCGTTGCTCTCCTTTTCATCAGGCCGGCTTTAGAGTGCCTGTCGGTTGTGGCTGATTCGGAATTCACTTAATGCCTGTGCGATGAGGCGCATCATGCGCCGAAACACGCCTGTTGGATAATCCTGGTGGAGTGCATCTCAGCTATGGACGAGCACCAGCCACTCTTGGTCCGACCTCTCGGGAAGCCAGGCGGTGCCTTCGGTGAGACGGTCTGCCGTCGCATTACCACGGCATGCCAGTAGCAGCCGCCCGCCCACGGCTTCTGAGCCGCGCCGCCTAATCCGATCGCCTGCACACCGGATTTGAGCGGCGGCTTCATCTCGCTGAGCGAGACATGGCAAATCCGCGCTACTGGACGCGATGCGAAATCCAGACGTCGTACAAGCGCTCGCCTGCATACTGACACAGTTGTAATAGTGTATTTGGGAATTGAGCATGGCTATATGCGACGGGTAATAACAGCACATGAGCTACGCTTCTCCCATTACCCATCCCTATAAAATGCAACAGCACTTCAGTTGGTTTGCCAAGCAGCCTTCCGTGATATTCATATTGTTATCGTTGGCGCTGAATACCCCAACAATTTGCATCTTTCTTCATAATTACAAGGGCGGCAATAGCTGTACCTGACATGCCTCTTCATATTTGCCCCTAACTAACCCTAACAATGTCGTTATATATGCATTCATATTCATATTTGTGGCAGGTAACCTGGTCATATGTGTCCCATGTTTTATTGGGAGACAACATGCACAACGCGTACTACTAGGGGCGTGGCTAAGGGAGGTGAGGTATCGAGTATTCCCACATTCGATCGGAACTGCGAAACACTGCGAGATAATGCACAGATTGATCAAGCGATCACCTCAGCCTTCGCCTAGGTGTACACTGCTCATGAAGCAATTTTATAGAACTCTGGAATCAGGTAAATAATCAGGCCAGATCACACGAGGTCAGGTTATCGCAGGTCATTGGTCGGTAATCCAATGTCATGTCGCTCGACTTAGGCGGTGTTGAAACCAAATTCAGAAATGATTTCACGAGGAACAACATTCTGTATCAGATGGCATTGCGATAAATATGCATGATACCTGACCGAATATTATATCATTAACTTTGAAACATTTTATACCAGAATGCTTACTTACTACATGCTCTTATGTCATCTTTTGTTTGAAAAATGACCACCAAATGCTATTTTCCACAGCCAATGCGGAAAAACGGGAGATACAGACGGCCATAAGTCAATAGCACTGACTGTAACTACAACTTCCAGATAGCAGGTAGTTCGTCCTGATTAAAGAACAGCAGGATCTGAGCTTGGTGCGTGGTGGTTATGTTGCAATTTCTCCAAATGGCGGACTTTGAAGATTGGGGACGTTACTCTCATTAACCCGTCCAAGGTCAGTGATCTTTTATAACCTTGATCTGAAAGTTGAGCGATATATGCAGGGCATGTGAGATATGCAAGGCATGTACGAGATATGCAAGGCATGTATGAGATGCAAGGCATGCACGATATGCACAAAAATGCAAAGCAGATGCCATAGAAGCTACTAAAGGTGCGGTGTCCCTGGAGCTATTCATTCGGTCGGTATCCCATAGAAACCTGAGGTGAGGGAGAGGCTCCCGACAGCTACCTCCACGGAACTAACGGTACTTCCACGAATCACATTGCACCTTCGTAAAACACCGTGCCATTCTAAAAACGCGCAAGTCTGACACTGAACTTCTTTTCCATCAGCTTGTGCGACGCTGATGCCAGTGATATTAGTTGGCAGTGGAGCCCCATACAACCTTTGCCGGACTTGAGAGTCGGGAGGATTATCGCCTCTCGCCAGGAGGGAGTAAAATCCTTCTTGTCCCATAAACCGCTGAAGGTTGTCAGCGAAGCATTCGGCGCACCGGCAGGGAGATGTGCAAGCATTTCGCTTACAGGTCGGCCACGGAGATAGCTGAATTTAGGCATGCCGTTCACTGGTAAAAAAAAGTGGAGAGAGGAGCTTTCGCAGGGGACTTCGAGCCACAGAAACTATGGGTCAGTAACGGCATATCCGTGGCGAGCCTTGAGCCGCAGAAACTGTGGGTCGGCGATGGCACATCCGCTGCGCTCACGGTGCAGGGCGCTCCCGCCAGGGCCTGGTGCACAATGTGCCGGATGCCGGTCCCCAGCACCGGCAGAAATGCTGACAACTAACCAGCAATGCGTTTCATACGCTGTCATACCTGAGACGCAGCGGTATATTGTCGTTGCCTGTTGCGACGTGGCACCTCCCAGATTCTTGTTCCTCCATCAGCGTCGCATGACGGCATGGTCACTGACCTTCCTGAAACCGATTGCGTTTTCAAAGGTGGGACCGCAGTTAATTTTTCTAAGCGCTCGTCTGCGTGCACAAAGAGCGTCTCTGCCGTCCTCACTCTATCAAGGAACTGGAATGCGACGTGGCGGAGCGGAAGTGTGGCAAACGTGGCGGAGCGGAAGTGTGGCAGACGCGTGGCTGCTCATTGCAGCATCTCGGCCGTGAATTAATTTAATCAGCCTGGCTTCCATGGCTGTCAACATTGAATGCCGACTGCAACCCGCTACAACCAGGGGCGCAGCCAATGCAACCCCTAGGAACCACAATTACACTAGATAAAACAAGAAATTGTGGCATTTTCATCACGCAAAGCAGGAAATTTTCGGTGCGCAATGCAGTTTCCGCTCCATGGTATTTTGGGGTAGCCCCCCTTAAACAAAACTATTGCTATGGAGTGCACAATGCCACTTCATTAGACCAACCTTCTCTAAATTCGACATATGTGTTTTAATCATGTAAAGGCAATATGACGCTGATGTTACGGCAACACAGGGACAGTGCTCACTTCATAATTGACTGTCGCCCACTGACCAACCGACGAGGACTAGTGTGAGCTAGCGACGCTAAGATATATTGCTGATGAGTTTCCCGATGAGAGAGTGATGTAGTTGTTCCTGTATTTAGGACGTAAAGTTCTTCATAGAGCAGTATTGCCTGAAAAGGTCGACGACTGGTGTGCACATCTTTGAACTCCATGCCGTTAGGTGATGATTAAAGTCGTCTAAAAGTAAAACGACGGGCAGAAGCTCTAATAGTACCAGTGTCAAGCTCTACAACGTGGGGGGGGAGGAACCAGGAGTAAGCCCTGAGCGGACAACGATACCTATATACGACACCTCGAGCCGCGACAACGTGCAGAACTACGGAGTGTCAAATATTTCCTGGGCATACTTGTGGTGCACAGGTAACTGAGCGCCGTCATAGGCTTGTCAGCTGTCTTACGCTCTTGTTATCATGTAGTTACGCGGTACACTGAGTACCCCTTGATAATTAAGATGAAGCCTAGTGATGAAGTATTCTCCCCTGGAGTCAAGTAGCGTACGAATAATGCTCACTGATGTGCACCTGAAGATGTTCGGCAACCATTCTCAGTGCCCGAACGATTCACTGTAAACTAATTCGTAAAGGACCTACTTAGGACATTAAGAATGAAACACTGGAACACGGTGGAACAATGACGCATGCAACAAACACGTTTCGCATTCTAGAGATTCTCGCATCGTGAAACATTTTCGAATCGATCACAACCTTTCCTCCTTTGGAGGATCGTGAGTGAGACTAAGGACTTGCAATGTCCTCCGACAATGGGATTGTGAGAATAGCCGGGAAACCTTTGCCCCATCCCATAGCATTTAACTCGGATCATGGCGATGTACATCTGGACGGACAGCGGACAGCGGTGCATCTGGCCCTTACTGAAAGAACTAGGGTTCGTTTTTTGTTTGTTTGTTTGTTTGAGGGTGCCATCAGGCGTTTTCTGTTCCTCGGATCCACCCCACAGAGGGCCCAGCAGGGGGACGCCTGCTGTCATAAGAGCAGGTCGTCGAGCATCTGCAGGTCTATACGGAGCAGGCGACGCCTTCGCATGGCTGGGAGAGAGGCTCACCAGCCTGGCAGAGCTGCAACGCCGCTGACCCCCTGATCCCGGCTGTCTGGGCCGACAGGAGCCGGCCCAGAGCTCACACGCCCCCGTCTCGAGACCACCTGCCACTTGTGCTGTATAGGGCCCAACGGGCTCACCCGTCCCTCAGGGATACCGGGACCAAAAAGGCATGCTGACCCCCATCAACAACTAACACCGTGCGATAAGGGACATCAGCCTACAGGATTCGGTAGCAATCAGGTGGGCCAGGAGAAGCTGACTCACCTGATCAGATGGATCAGACTGAATCAGAGTGGTTGCCAGGGAGAATGACGGATCTACGCAGGGACATGGATACGGAACCAGAGAAGGAATGGATGGGCCGTTGCCAGCCCCGGACGGAGGCTGAAATGGAAATGGGGATGAACATGGAGTGCTCGTCTAGCTCTTCATCTTTGGCCGTCAGTGGTGTTTTACAAGCAGTCATAACCGCACGACGGATGCTTGGAGCATCCCCTCACACCACGAGAAGGTGGTGCCTCCGAATGTCGACGAGGGTCGAGGATTTCACTTTGTGGATAGTCAGTTGCGTGCATGCGCTGCGGGAGTCACACGATACCAACTCGGCACACTTGTGGCCCTGCGTTGGACATGGTTGATGGCACCTGTCGCATGCCGACGACAGTACCGCTCGGACGACTGAAGGACGGCGCCAGCCGCACCTGTGTCCATGCGACACGAGCGTGGCTGTCGTGCGGCTATTTCGGTCGTAGCCCGACTGTCAGACGGCCGCTCGTGGCCGCCGATCGGGCCTGTCAGCGCTAATTAACACATGCCGGTCGGGCCGCGGCTGCACGTGCAGCGGGCCCGCAATTCACGCTGACGGAACGGGGTGCAATCATCGGCCAGACGGCGATCAGGCGGCCGTCGGCGTGGAATGCGGCGAATGCGCGGTTACCTCGGCTGTTCTGCACTCGGCTGCAACACAGCGGCTCGCTCCAGACCGGCACGCGATCGAGCACGTATTGGCGTCTCGGGGCCACGTCAGTGGCTGACGTAGCTGCAGCCCTTGTTTGCCGTTGTGTCACGATACTGGATGAACTATAACCCTTGTTTGCCGTTATCATGCTACTGACGCAACTGTAGCCCTAGTTTACTGTTGTGTCCTGACCAGAGGCACAGACAGGGAGGTTGGGGATTAGCGCGCCCCTTGGGAACCAAAATACACAAGGTCAAGTAAAAAAATTGTTAGATTTCCACCACACAAAACCAACAATTTTCGGCGCTCGAGGTGCGCCGAAAGCGTTCTTTTTTAAATTCTTTTGGTCGAACCCTCATAACGAAATCTGGGCTACGCCACGGGTAAAGACACTGACACAAATGTAGTCGATGTACGGTGTTCCCATGACGCGATATTGACACACATGTCGCTTCTATTTGCAGATTTCTGCCAGAGGCAGTGACCTATGTATACCCTGCATATGTGACCTCCACGCCGTGGCACGAACATCACACCGTTTGATTACTGCTGCTTGCGTTTGTTGTTGCTGCTTGTTTTCTGTTGACATGTCGCAGCACTTAACGTGAGTTTTGTCTTTGTCTGACATGTTCATCCCGTGGGACTGCTATTTCACTCGTCTCATTGCGAGTGCGACAGAAGTCAGCGAGCAGGCGGCAGTGTCGCTCACATCTGACGACACTCGCTAATTCGCTGCTCAGAGGTCGTTTTAGTCTAGTGTGCGACCAGGTGGTCCTGCCAGCTGGCCGAGCGATAGGGGAAGGGCAATACCGGGATCTTAATGTAATATGGCTTCCGACACAAAACTGGCGGAACCTACCCAAAATGTGCTGCCTTCAAACTGAACTGTTTGACGTCTAGTCTCATTGTGTAACATATTCAGGAACCTACAAAATCTTGCTGAAGCTTAGGACCGGTGCAAAGTAGACTCTTCTTCCATTTGTCCCATCCACGGGATAAAATAGGACAGATGACGGGCAATATGGGGTCACCAGCACATGTGCTAGAGCAAACAATGCGGGGTTGTTCATTAGCGCGGTAATAACAATTTATGTAGATGTTCTGTAATTCATTGTTCGTATAGTGTAAGATAGCAAGCGAAGACAAAACCCGCGATGGCGCCAAAATAATATGGCAGCATTATAGGCAAAATTTCAGCAAAAGTGTAGGCAAAAGATGATGACAAATCAGCCGACTGCAATCACCATCTGCTGGCAAGTTCGTCATGCCACAGGTGCCAGAAATTGAGCATGGTGAATAAATAACAATTAGGTATTACTGCTACGCGGCGTGAGACACCGGGAAAACAGGGTAGCGGGTTATACCCCAAGATACAAATTTGGTGAGGTGAACACATCGTCATGCTTGAACACGACCCCCTAAAAAGACTGCGATATGGGAGACTAATAGAGAAGCTTCCATTGGAGTATCGGCATCAAAACAATATGAGACTTATAAGCTTCCAATCACGCAAAGCTATGGATGCCGAAATCACATAAACGCTGAAAAAATTGTTGGCGTATTCATGTCATAGCATTATGTAGACGAGACCGGGGCTCGTTGACACATGGAATACGGCAGCATTTTCTTGACACAGTAGCAAGTGCGAGGCCGGTTGCCATGGCTCCCACACATGCTGCTACTCGCGGCAAAACGAGGCGCAAATCCTTTCTGCCTGCGGCTACGGAATGGTGACGATGCTGCACATTTTTGGAGGGAAATTAAAATTTAAATGACTGTTCTTCCCCTTAATTTCTAATTTGACGCCCACTTACTAACTCTGCAGAGGTTGGTTACCATTACTATGTTCTCTCAGTTTTGCAACGGTGAAACGCTTGTATCGCTTGCCGCTACACTGCACTTGCAATGTTGCATAACATCTTGCAGCCTGCAACAGAAAACATGCGAAATAAAATGATACAGCCTGCATCAACTTAATCAGGCCGTAGCAACGTGCAGTGGGCTTGCAAGGAAATAAAAGAACCACAATTGCCGATTTGTATTAAGGCGTCTGCTAAAGCTATTTCAAGATAATCGTATCCAATATTTCTACGGGAATGTATCACCAGACCATGAGGACTGAGCCAAGGAAACGTTGCAGCACAGAGCAAACGTTTGCGTATTCATTCCATAAACAGCACAAACTATGAGCCATGGTCATTCAGGACTCAAAGCAGTAGTGTTATTTTAAAGGTTAATTGTGGGCCTTTTAGATGGCGCAAACTAATACTACCAATAGATGTTTTATTTAACTTGCATTTTATCAACTTACCCTCATATCGGAGCAAGTTGATGAACCAGCAGTACTGCGGTCTTGATATCCGGCGGAGAACCCAGAGGATCCCACGAGCAAATATTAATCGGGGATAATACTAGAAGTTTTAAGCTCGGCACAGGTGTAGTTATCTCCTCGCTACCCTTCCCCTGTATGAGTCGTTTTGAGTTTCGCCAAAATTGTATCAACCAGACCCGGTCCCGATACATTCCCCGCCGTTCTCAAGCTTCTAAAAAGGGTAAGAAAAAAAGCGCAAACCGATCAGCCCACGTATAGAAGGGTCCAGAGGTCTTAGCAGAGGTCAGGCGACCTACGTCAGACGGCGGCGCCACTCCAGCCGGGATGTCTTGTTTATTGGGTGATTCACGGCGCACTTTGTGCACATTCATGGCTAATAGCGCCGCCCACACTGTTTCGCCGGTGGGCTGCGGGATTGGGAAATATCTCGAGTGATGCGAGTGCCGAACCCGGGACCTTTGGTACCCAGTGCCCAACACCTCAGCCGGGATGTCACGTGGCCTAAATCAGACGGCGGCGCCATTCCAACCGGGATGTCCGGATGGAACCCAACAACTGAGTTACGCAGGCGGACGCAGTTAACCAGACGTCGGAACTGATCGGCAAGAAATGGCTCGAATCCTGCCAGCGCCAGAAACGTGAATAAAAGTTGTAAAATTTAAAGTCGATCAAGCGACCTGACGTGGCCAGACACGCAGCTGGTCGGAACGCTGTGTGTAAGCTGACATCTCCGATCGGCAGCACGAACGTGCTGCCGCACCGACATCTTGCTGACATTGACATCACCGCACGAACGTGCTGCCGAACGAACGCACCAACATCTTGGCAATAAGACTGAAGCAGTCCAACATTCCGCGACTACCCAGTCAAGTGGGCACCGGCTATGTTTGTCAGTGTCGTCCGGTGGTAACAGCAGTGATGACGTCATGGTCACGAAACGTACTCCGAAATGTTCTTGAGGAATTTCGGCATTCCGTGACTATCCAGCAAAATGGGCACCAGTCATGCTGGACACTGTCATCCGGTAGGTAGGAACAGAGAGAGTACGTCATGGCGACGAAACGTAGCACAAAATGTTATTGAGCATGAGCGATACAAAATAAAATGGAAGAAAACGTTAGCGGCAAAAAGGCAGAAACAAGCAAGTCTACAAATGCTTTGAGCCAGGAGAGCGTGATGACCTAGACTTCTTTGTTTCCACATGTTGCCCACACCGATGATGATGATGAATTGGGGTTTAGGGGCGCGTCGACTGCCATGGTCATTTTGCGCCCAAAGCCCACACCGAGCCAAAATGATGAAGGGGAAGTTATCCAAAGGTGAAGCGATAACATCAATGAATTGTGTCGTGACGACGTCTCTCCCTAGCCGCCTAATTCATCTTGGAAGGATTTGGTATAGACGCGTACACCATGCTTCAGGCAAGGGTTGTTCGAAAAGTAGTTTACACACGTATATTTATTGTAATCATCTTAGTTTTTCGTCCGTCGTTAAGACTAGTTTCACCGTAAGTACTTTTAGAATGCCTTGATCTATTGTAAGCACTCTACATTCCAATAGCGGTGAGGTTGTATTGATCTGATCGATTTGGCTGCGAGAATAACCGATATTCAGACCCAAAGGCTGACATCGATGTTTATTTCGCGTAACTTCTGCTTTCTTTTCATTTCATTTGTTTTCTAGGTAAGCGTTCCGACTGAACTCTGTTTATCGGAAGATGGCATATGTTCAGTGTCCGGTTGGTTCATCGCTTGCAAGCGCTAGCCCTACTTCTGACGCGAAATAACATTTCCAAATTGACCGTATGCCGGAATAGCATCCGGAAGCATCTGGAATATCTTTGCCCACCGTTGCGGTGCAAGCCAACTGCACGTCAGTTAGACTAGGTCAGGTTTGAGCAGTGTTACAAATCAATTGCTCCCGCATTTGTTTTTGTCCATGTTCACGATTGGATATCACAGGGGGGTTAGAGGGGGGGGTCCGGACATCTTAGGTTTAGCTGTTAATGTTAATGTCATTTTTCCTACTCAATATCGAAATATGTTCTGACGATAAAGACCTAGGCCCCCTGGTTTGGTGAGACATCCAGCCTTGCCCATGCGACATACATTAACATGCATTGCGTACGCAAGAAATAACAACCATTTTAATACATTGACGGTTCCAGCCATCTTCGGAAAATGTCATCAAAGTATCTGTAGGACGGCATGATGTTTGTAGTTTTCGCTTCCTGGAAGTTTGAACAGGGAAAATGTGGCACAGTTCATTACAACAAGGTCGCAATATATTAGTGCTGTACTATGCTGCCCTGGGCAGAGCATTGTCTTCCTGACGACACAATACACTCATCGATGACGTGATAATCACACACCTGACGCCCCCGCAAACGGTGAAACTGACGGCTTGTCTACGGATCTCTCAACTTCAACGGAATGTTTCGCTTCACTGATGACAGGCCACCTGCGTACTTATGAAGCGAATACAACATGCCTGGCGTATGCTACAGGGATGTCGTGCAAGCCACGAAAACACAATTCGCACGGCATAATTATTCCTGGAAGGCAAAGGCAAACCAAACATGAACACTGCACGCCTGAAGCGTCCAGTGTGACCGCGCACATAACCGTTCTCGTTTTACATTACTCCACTCAACACATCCACACACAGTCACACAGGACGCGTCTGCTGCACCGGGACTGCACGTGCGCACCGGCGGGACGACGGCGAGCGCGCGCGTCTGTCGTGCGGCCCGAGCCTCCGTGCGGAACGCTGCCACGGAGGACGTGTGGCGCCACCAGCAGGCAGAACTTCCCACTCTCACCAGCAGCACGCTCCCCACGGGGGTAGCACAGACGGCTCAGCTGGTGACGGTCAGCTGTGCTGGGCCGGACGGCCGCTGGAGCCGGAGTCACCCAGGTGTCCCGGTCACGGTCAGCTGGAGACGGAGCGTCACCCAGTGGTCCCGGTGACGGTCAGCCGTGCTGGGTCGGACCGCTACTGTAGCCGGAGCGCCACCTAGGGGCCTCGGTGTAGCGCCCTGTACCGGCTCGTCCCGGCCAGACTCTGCTGTATCGACATCTGTGAGCGATGTCGCCCGCTCGCCCTGGGCCGTGGCCGGGACCGGACGCGTAGTGGCGGCGCCCGCAGTCGGTAGGCGTCGGCGCTGCCTTTACTCCGGTCCACCTGGCAGCACGAGGATGGACGTTGGATAAGTCCAGACTTTGCTGCCGGATGCAACACAACATCCTTAACCACGTCAATCTGGTAGCGGCGAAGGAATTACGCTATTACTTGCAACCCGCTTTTGGCTGGTTATTTGCCTCACAGGTCGACTGCCGTGTCACATAGCGTCGCCGGTTTCTCACGATTGGTTACGAACGAAGAGCAGCGACAAGCGAGATTCGAACATTTGATTTGGGAGACGGGCATCTTATCGCAAGACTACTAAAGCGGAGACGCAGGTTTGCAGTGCCATTATTATCTTTACTTCCTTCTTTGTTTTTGGAAAAAACTACAACCATCTTACATAACGTTATTCACTACCTGGAAGCATCGGAACACAGTCTTTCACGTGCTGACTCCTCATGTTATACAGCATCGAATTCGTGACATCTCCAACCACAACTAAGGCGAACTCGTCATTCATGCTCTTTGGGACTCAACACAACTAAGATAATACCACACGTTCTTTCACCAGGTGAACCCTTTTCGCACTGTAGTTACAACGGTCATCCGACGCGCAATACAAAATGAGGCTACTGTTTGGCACAAAATATATGCATAATACAACTATGAATAGTGTAGGTCATGGTTGTGTTCGGCTGACACTCATTAGTGTCCTCCAACTTTTGGCGTTGGTTGCCTGATGACACAACTGAAACTTTTCAGCTTTCACCACCCATACATTAACATAGTAGAATTAATGACTCGAGAATGGAGTAGGCATGAACAGAGCACAGGCGCCGTTCCTGTCCTCAGTTGCCAGCTGTAAACTGGACGAGCGTCAGCCTGACCACGGCAGCGTCTCACCGGTTGGACGCGGTTCAGATCTCGCTGCAGCTGCTCGGCCAGTTTGCGGTCGGCCAGCTCCATCTGCAGCTGCTGCTCGGCCAGCAGGTGCTGTTGCAGCAGGGCGGCCGACGTCAGGTCGACCAGGTCGGACTGGTGGGCAGCGGCGCCGCCCGCCTCGACAGATGCACCGCCGGGTACGGTTACGGTCGCCGACGGCGCCGCCCGCTTAGCCGGATGGTCTGAGAAGTCGACCGGGACGGCGTCAGCGGGCACACTGACGCAATATACACACAGACGGTTCGGCGTCACCGGGCAGACTGACGCGACAACAACAGACGGTTCGGCGTCACTGGGCAGACTGACGCGACACACATAGACGGCCCGGCGGACACGGAAGGCCGAGAAGACACTCCGCTGGGAGGTCAATCTATCCGTTTGACTTTGTTTGTTTGTTTATTGGTTGGTTCACGACACACTTTATGCACATTCACGGCTAATGGCGCCGCCCACACTGTTTCGCCGGTGGGCCACGGGATTGGAAAATGTCCTGAGTGGCGTTAGAGTCGAACCCGAGACCTCTGGTACCCATAGCCCGACACCTTAACCACTCGGCCATCCCGCCCCTATCCGTTTGACTTTGAAACCGAAGCCGAGGCAATGCAGCGAAAACTGAAGCCAACATGCTCCAGGAACCAAGATAAAAGTAACCAGATAAAAACGAAGCATATTACATCACAAGGGTGGCCGGGTAAACGTAATCAGAACGAGGTCCAAAATGCGCGTCCTTTTTAAGGGCAAGGTGATACATAATTGCCATTGGAGACATGACATTGGCTTAACTAACCATAATTTGCTACTTCCTGGATGAAGCACAGACGGAGGCAGCACGCAAGCAAACCCCACCAGGGCCTCATCAGTTGGGGAGGAGCGTGCTTTCTCCTCCATCATGGCCTTGCACCCTTGGCAGCTAGTGACAATTTCCTCATTGCTGAGGGACTGAGTTTGGTTGGCTCGCATGTCCGCAGTAGCAAATGGGTGTCCCTCCCTCGCCTCCATGTCCTCCTTCGTCGCCTCGCAGCAAAATTATTCTGACGAGGCCCTGAATCCGGCACGTTGGCAGAAAGCGCGGAGGGAAGACAGCTGGCATGGACAACCAGAAGACAAGACACAGAGCATATAGGGAGACAGGCAAGTAAGGAAAACCAGGAGACAAGACACAGAGCATAGGGGGAGACAGACAACGGGTACGGAAACTCATCAGATGGGCAAACAAACTGCCACAGCAGACAAGACTCAGCGCCTCCAATTTATTTTTACCATTGCAGTGTTGCTGACATGTTCAGTGTTCAGGGCTGGAAAAACAGGGTGTTCCTGGATTTTTGGCATTGAGAACACCTCTCTAGAAAATTATCCTCTCATTTGTTTTCATTTGTAGGTTGAATGGTACGGTTTGGTAACTAACTGCTTTGTGAAAAAGTGATCAAGGTTCACCGGAAAGTACAAACTGAGACTCTGATGGTGCAGATTTGAGGACAAATGGCCTCTCTGCATTCTTCTCCTTACACATGTCTGCAAAGAACAAAGCCAACCCTGCCCGTACTAGTAGCTACTGTAAGAGACGATAATCGTCACTTCTCACCATCAGCCACGGCGACAGACGCGGCAAAATCATCTTGGTCGACACCGTCTCTCTGACGAATCTGACCATTACCGGCAGCAACGTCACGCCTGCAACAGAGGCCACAGCATCAGCATCACCCAACCCACAGACAACAACGTCACGCCTGCAACAGAGGCCCCAACATCACCATCACTCAACCCACAGACAACAACGTCACGCCTGCAACAGAGGCCACAGCATCAGCATCACCCAACCCACAGACAACAACGTCACGCCTGCAACAGAGGCCCCAACATCACCATCACTCAACCCACAGACAACAACGCGGACACGCCAGGGGACAGAGCTCAGGCCAGCAGCAAACAACCAGACTGACACCACAGCCTGGCATCAAACACTCGGACTGACACCACAGCCTGGCAGCAAACACTCGGACTGACACCACAGCCTGGCAGCAAACACTCGGACTGACACCACAGCCTGGCAGCAAACACTCGGACTGATACCACAGCCTGGCAGCAAACACTCAGACTGACACCACAGCCCGTCATCAAACACTCGGACTGACACCACAGCCTGGCAGCACACTTAGATCGACACCACAGCCTGGCAGCACACTTAGATCGACACCATAGACCAGCATCAAACGCTCAGACTACACAGCCCACCACCGAATTCTCACAATTCACAGCCAAACATGGAACAGTTCGGATCTCAGTCATGTTTATAATCATGAAGCAAGACGTTCTGGATGCCTTCACTTACGGTCGTCGTACATGGAGCTGAGTAGAGCAGTCAAAAGAGTGCAATGAATACAATCCCCTCCTCGGGTGCCATTTTCCAGTTTACCCGCTGCCAAATGGCCGGTTAGGGTAGCTGCCCTCAATCACTGACAATCCATTCCTCTATTAAAAAAAACTTTACTATGCTCCTAGCATGGAATATACTGTTTAGTACCACTTGGTGAACAGTTTGTTAGTCGTTCGCGAACAGAAGAATGTGGAACAAACACCCAATATCCTATTGGTATCCCACAGATATACGGCATGCTGCATAGAACATCTTTACTGGTTTCACGCTCGACCATTCCTAATCAGGGCTAAGCATGTATTCAAGACCAGCCTGCAGCCTCAAGTTGAGGCTCACCTGAGCGGAGAGTGGGTGCGGACCTGTCGTTGCGGCGACAGCTGAGGTGGCTGTGCAAGTGATGCATCAGGCAACTCCTCCAACGCCTCAAGGTCACCACCTGGCCATCACACGCTCACTGTCAGTTCATGGCGAGCTTTCACCGTTCAAATAGCATGCATCAGATAAATATGTGGGACCACATGTTCACATTCATCCCTTCGTCTCCTCACATTGGAGCCATCAGTTCGCGGGGGAGTGGGGGAAGCTTCCCAGGTCATCTCATATCCTGCCCCACAGAGGCCAAACAGGGGAGGGGGCGGAGCTGATCTAATTCAACCACACCCTGTCCCACAGCAGCCAAACAGTGCTCGTGTGAGGGGAGCTGTCCCAGTCATCGCCCTACATTTCGCTGGCACTGACAGTTGTGTCAATTGCCACCTCCCAAATCAGATGAACATACAACACCCACCCAAGACTCACACACCCGCCCCTTCCCAATCAGATGCATACACAACACCCACCCAGACTCATACACACCCGCCCAAATACATACACTGGCAGTGGGGTACCAGGGACTGTTGCGGATCTGCTGGGGAACGAGGGGTTCCACAGACTTGCAGTCCACAGGGATGATTGGTTATTTGGGCTTAGGGGCGCATCGACTGCTTCGGTCATACAGCGCCCATAGTCTACAGGGATGATTTTATCACGTAACCACACGGCGCTAAGCTGTCCGTGTCTCCAGAAGGCGGGGGTGCTGGCAGCTGACCTTGTCGTCCGAGGGTGGGTGGTGCAGGGTGCCGGCAGTGCCGCTGGCTGGCTGGCGGCTGAGACGTGGCCGGGGACGGCTGCGAGTGGCTGAGCCGGTCTGGCGGTCGGTCAAAGCTGCTGTGTTCCGACGGTTGGCTGGCAGCTCTGGCAGCCACCGCCGGGTCGCTGTCTGCAACAGTCACTGGACTTACCACAACCGTCACAAGGCTCACTGCAACGGCCACAATGTTCGGCAACACTCACCGGGGTGCACTGCAAAGGCCACAAGGGTCGGAAACAATCACCGGAGCTCACTGTAACGGTCACAGGGGTCAAGTGTCGGTAACACTCGCGTGCCAAGTGTCACAAGTGTCGGTAGCACTCATCGGGGCTCAATGTAAGGGCCACACGGGTCGGTAACACCCACCGGGGCTCACCACGACCGTCGCGGGGCCTGCTGTAGTGGCCACACGGGTCGATGGCACCCACCGGGGCTCACCACGACCGTCACGGGGCCTGCTGTAGTGGCCACACGGGTCGATGGCACCCACCGGGGCTCACCACGACCGTCACGGGGCCTGCTGTAGTGGCCACACGGGTCGATGGCACCCACCGGGGCTCACCACGACCGTCACGGGGCCTGCTGTAGTGGCCACACGGGTCGATGGCACCCACCGGGGCTCACCACGACCGTCACGGGGCCTGCTGTAGTGGCCACACGGGTCGATGGCACCCACCGGGGCTCACCACGACCACGTCACCACGCGGGCCTGCTGTAGTGGCCACACGGGTCGATGGCACCCACCGGGGCTCACCACGACCGTCACGGGGCCTGCTGTAGTGGCCACACGGGTCGATGGCACCCACCGGGGCTCACCACGACCGTCGCGGGGCCTGCTGTAGTGGCCACACGGGTCGATGGCACCCACCGGGGCTCACCACGACCGTCACGGGGGCCTGCTGTAGTGGCCACACGGGTCGATGGCACCCACCGGGGCTCACCACGACCGTCGCGGGGCCTGCTGTAGTGGCCACACGGGTCGATGGCACCCACCGGGGCTCACCACGACCGTCGCGGGGCCTGCTGTAGTGGCCACACGGGTCGATGGCACCCACCGGGGCTCACCACGACCGTCACGGGGCCTACTGTAGTGGCCACACGGGTCGATGGCACCCACCGGGGCTCACCACGACCGTCACGGGGCCTGCTGTAGTGGCCACACGGGTCGGTAACACTCACCGGGCTCACGACAACCGTCACGGGGATCATTAACACCGTCATCGTAGTTTATTCCAACCGTCGCAGTAATCAGCAACGCGGTCGGCGGAGCTTACTGCAAGCGTCAGTCACCGAAGTTTGCGCATACATGCGTACGAATTTATACAAGCGCATTGGACATTTGCTTTGGGAAACACTCATAGTTATCACTGTGGTGGTGTAGCCAATACGATTTCGAGCTTACATGTGTCTGATATGCAACTTAAGTCCTCCTTTTTGACAATTCCTAGTAAAACCCGAGTCTTCATTTGAAAATCATTCACATGAAAAAACCAACTTACCAAATCATCGAAAAACTCCCATATTGGGAACGCGATTGGTGTGCAACATTAGCTTGTAAGCCCTGACCTATCCATTTGTACTTTGTGATAGTTCATATTGTAGCCTCCAGCCTACAGAGTGCCTGTCATGTGTCATTCCGGGATGTTTCAGGTCAGATCTCAGTGACCCGACCAGATATTGACTTGGAACTTCGAACACAATAAAACAATGTTATGCAGGACAAAAAACAGCAACCATTGTTCCTAAGCCGTTATAGGTTACAGTAAGACGTGATCCCGCTAAGGAAATCAGCTAGATAAATAATTCTGCACAACACGTTTTTCATATTAAGAATATCAGACTGATCCGAGATCACCTTTATATTTCCTGCATTTTGCCTTCATGATTTCTTAATACCCTCATCATTAAAGGCAATCTCTTCCAGTTTAAATTCATAATAAATGCTTAGGCAATTAAAACCCGCACCTAGACGAGGTCTTGACCTTGGCCTCCCTAGCTCCATGGCCGTAACGAACTCGGAACACCATTTGTTGACATAAGGAGTGCTTATCAATAATATGAAGGTGTTTCACTGTGTAATTATACACGAGTAAGATAAAACTGAGTGAATCGCTTATGTAGTTAAATTGACCCCAGCATCCCGAGGGTTAATTAATTGCTTCGTATACTGACACAAATTTTATCATTCCAGGTTTAACTTGTTAGAAGCTGTTCGAGATTCTGATCAATGTTGTCTCTACTGGTCCAGCCCAGAGTAGTCGAGCACACTTACTCTCCTTGCCGGTCCCGGAAAACACAACCGCGCGGCTGGTTTGGGCTCAGAATAGTCGAGCACACTTACTCTCCTTGCCGGTCCCAGGAGACACCGCGCGGCTGGTTTGGGCTCAGAATAGTCGAGCACACTTACTCTCCTTGCCGGTCCCGAGACACCCCGCGCGGCTGGTTTGGGCTCAGTGTAGTCGAGCACACTTACTCTCCTTGCCGGTCCCGGGAGACACCGCGTGGCTGGTTTGGGCTCAGAGTAGTCGAGCACACTTACTCTCCTTGCCGGTCCCGAGACACCCCGCGCGGCTGGTTTGGGCTCAGAATAGTCGAGCACACTTACTCTCCTTGCCGGTCCCGGGAGACACCCCGCGCGGCTGGTTTGGGCTCAGAATAGTCGAGCACACTTACTCTCCTTGCCGGTCCCGAGACACCCCGCGCGGCTGGTTTGGGCTCAGAATAGTCCAGCACACTTACTCTCCTTGCCGGTCCCGAGACACCCCGCGCGGCTGGTTTGGGCTCAGAGTAGTCGAGCACACTTACTCTCCTTGCCGGTCCCGGGAGACACCCGCGCGGCTGGTTTGGGCTCAGAATAGTCGAGCACACTTACTCTCCTTGCCGGTCCCGGGAGACACCCGCGCGGCTGGTTTGGGCTCAGTGTAGTCGAGCACACTTACTCTCCTTGCCGGTCCCGAGACACCCCGCGCGGCTGGTTTGGGCTCAGAATAGTCGAGCACACTTACTCTCCTTGCCGGTCCCGAGAGACACACCGCGCGGCTGGTTTGGGCTCAGTGTAGTCGAGCACACTTACTCTCCTTGCCGGTCCCGAGAGACACCACCGAGTGGCCGGCTTCAGACGTCAGCGCCGTCACTGGACGCTTGCCGCCGACCCGAGGCGTCAGCTGACCTGAGTGGGAAGGCAGGCGATGCGGTAAGGTTCAGTCTCACGACGGTTTCGACACTTAGATAAACTGCAGCACTGACCCATAGCCGGCAGCAGTACACAACTTCCCGCCTAACTTCTACTGATAACACGTTAACACCCAGTGTTTCTGGTCATACCCGCACATCCCGTCTCGGGAAGGGGGGGCCCGATAGGACCTCCCTCTAATCTCCAAACTAAGCGTCGCATGAAAACGAAAGAGGTGCCATCGGAAAGCGCTCGACGAGTAGGGCCAGACATCACCCCCTTATCAAGCCTCCAAGTCACGCTGAGAGCATGCCAGGTGCACCCTGGGTCTTGGAACCCCAGGAATGAGTGCTCTAAAATGTCGCGATGACCACGGTGTGGCCGAAAATGGGCATCTTACCCCGATAAGTTTTTTTGCGTTTCGAAGAAGCCAAACATCAGGTAGTTTTTTTTTTGTGGGGGGGCGAAAATTCATCACCAGTCAAACCATGGGGCACTTCGAATTGGAAATATGGCACCTTAGTTAAATATTGCATACATAACGTAGACATGGAAACATACTTATCACTGTCAGGACATAAATGCCTGTTTATAAGCTTAACTGACCTTAGCATCATTAAATTCATGTTGATTTTCTTGCACGGTTACTTTTCACATTCCGTTATAATTCTTCTCAACCACACACGCTGAATTCAGAATATTTTTTTTAAGGCCATGTCCAGACACTGGAGTGCTTTTGATCAAAACAGGCACATTTGAGGACTTAAAATGGACAAGACGAGAACGAGTCTTGGGTTCATCCTGGTCACTTAACAGTTCCATTGTCTGGCATCAAACAGCAACAAAGAAGCCGAAATTCCACGCAGTGAAAAATATTGGACCCTCGGGCCTCGAACCTGAGAAACCTCGGAAGTCCCCACAATTGTAAACTACCAAAGGAGTGGGGGAGAGGAGAAATAGTTTCGCCCAGCCACTTTGTGGAGCTATGCTGTCAAGAAAACGCAACAGCAAAAATAGCATAAAACGATGGTACTGGCGGCTATGGCGCGCAACGCTTCACTGGCGCTGACATTACGCAGACGTTCATGTGTTAATATTCCGCTACACGTTGCTCGTGGGTGAAATTAACATCAACCCTTCTCCATTGTACCTGACTCCGGTGAGGGAAGTTGAAGCTCCCTCGCAATGTGTCGTCGTCCTTGCAGAACTTCACCCCCTATAAGAAGCAATGCGCTACCGGCCCACACCAAACCAGGGGCAAACTGCTGGCCAAGTGCTGGACTAAGAGCGAAGGCGAAGCCCGAATGAGTAAAATGTCAGTAGCTACCCGAACATTAATGCATGTGAACGACCCGACCGGACCACGCAGTCATATTTCGCACACCGTAGCAACTTGCTTTGTTTGCCATCTACTACAATGATTCATGCATTGCCTCATCCACTTGCATGTAGGCCTGCAGCCTATAATTTTTAATTTTTACTAGCATCACGAAATTTCCTCCTGGACATTCCTTATTCAAAGAACAGGTTCTGTGGCCGAATTTGTCTTGCGTGTATTGTGCGCCTCCTTACCCCACATTCATTACATATAGTGGCGCGTGGTTCATGTCTGCACAGGCTGCCAAGACAGGTCAGTGGGGTCGGTCCACAAGTACCCTGCCGACAACGGCACCATGTTCCATCCTACGCCTTCAGCATGGAAACACCACGGCTTGCCCCTGTCCTTCTTCTGGCGCTGCTAATTCCGGGAGATAGCGACATTCGAGCGTGTCCACTCCCGTGCACAGACGGCAACAGTTCATCTGAGCGACCCGGCTCCGCCAGACCGCCACGCCCCTGATACTTGGACAACCCTTGTGTTTGCTTCATTGCTTTAAGTCCGAATGTGTTCACTCAGCCTTAGCGATACTGTTGCAATGTTGATTTTTTGCAGCTTCAATCTCAGAATCGTCTTGGAGGTACATGCTTTTTTCGAGGAAATTTCCCATGGCGGAACGCAGCGGCACTGACCCGGCCGGCACTGATTTGACCAGCCGTTTGTCGCGCAGTCCCGCCTGCTACGTGACCCGCTACCCCGAGGCTAGGTACTCTGAGACCAATGCTGATTCTGCAAATAGGTGCAGTGCATTTACCTCCAGCATACCTACACTGCATTTGGCAGATGGGTCTTGTATATTTATTGTTTACTGGGTGTCTCATGAAGCACTTTATGCACGAACACGGCTAATAGCGCGGCCCACACTGTTTCGCCGATGGGCCGAGGTTTATGGAAATGTCCCGAGTAGTGCGAGTGTCGAACTCGGCAGATGGGCCTAAATTCGTCAAGATTGCGTCTAATTTTCATTACAGCTGATTGTTTTCCAACGTGTTCATGCTGAAATTGGAAAAATCCCAGGAATCCGGCTCATCTGAAAATAAGGTACGCATCTCAAATTTGAACGCGCTACGGCGAATTGTCGGATATTTCACTTGTCTGGAATTCCTGCACTTGTGCGACAATTGAAGGCCATAATGTCTTTCCAAGTGGTGCCAAAAGAGCACAGTTGCGGTCGGTCAACGACCGCTCCCTGCCGCGCCGTGACGACCAGCTTACGAGCTACTGTGCACCCTACCGCGGCGTAACCGCAGCTTACGAGCTACTGTGCATGCAACTCACAGCCTGCCACTTTCCTTCACTCGTCCAGCGACCTCAGCGATGTCTTATACTAGTCAACGTTTGCATGGCTGGCATACAGTTGTGTTTACCAGATCTGTAAATTACAAATCCTAATCAGAGATAACCTACATAGCAGCGACAAAAAAAAAACACCACGATCTAGAAATGGCCTCCGCCAGGCATGTGGCTGATGATACTAACTGCTGAGCTGTGTTAATGACGTCTATACCGGAGACCAAATGGAACTGACGGGCGCGCCAGCCACCAAGATAATCCAACACGTGCAACGAGCAGGGTAAGGACATGCGCAGGGTTGCACATAGACTCACGGACTACACGCACACCGGGGACTCCCAGCGAAGTGTAGCAAACGCCGAGGGATCTCGTCACGTACCGAAGTAGACATCGATGGGGCCGCGTAATGGGCCGCTCGTGCGGCGCGGTGTGCCAATCGCAGTTCGATGGCTGGCCGGATCCACCGTCCGATTTTGAGACACAGACTGTGGAGCAACGACCACAGGGGTAGCTGAGGCACAGGTACAGGTGCAGCCAGACGGCGCAGCTTTCTGGCGGCGATCAGTCGGAAGCAGTGTCGGACGATGGCATACATGCACTCACGACAGCGAGCTTCCGATACCACAGGGAAGGCAGAGCAGCCATGCCGAACATGTCCACACAAGTTCCTCTGCATGTATAATTTGAAGCCTGATCGAGTGTTTTTACTAACAACACATACGAATGAGAGAAATAGTGCAATATTTCACAAGATACCGGAACATGAGCACTCCGGCTGCTCAGTTCCCGGTCACCGGTTGCCACACAAGTACGAAAGAACCCAGCCGTCGAAAGGCAGGACGTAAGTGTCATTTTTGTGAAAATAAGTTGTTTTATACCACTCGAATCAACGCGGAGGCATAGCATATCCTTGAATGTAGATTTAAAAGAACATCTTTGAGTGAGGTTTAAGCGTACATAGTTTTTCAAGATGACATATTAATAACAATTGACTTTACTTGTTAAGGCAAAATAACGTATGAGTGCAAAAAGATGTATCTCCCGTCGTTTCATTCACCTCACTGTGGCATAAAGACATCTTGAAGAATGCTTCTCCAGAAATTTTACATAGTCCCCTGGAATCATTTCAGCACAGGCAAAAAGACGCTCAAATTATCATTCGCCTTTTCGCCACTTCTTGTGCCTTTCTGCCCGAGTTCCACTTTCATGTTGGTGGTAGCGAAAGGACGTAACCACGAGATACGTCCTTTTGCCAGAGAACCACTGTGATGTGACAGTGGCAGACATATCTTCAAAGACATGGGCTTCCGCGGCCGGTTGTCTCACCAGGTCCTGCCGCATTACGTCACGGGCCACCCGCTCGTCGTCGGCCTCCTGCGCCGCCCTCTCGTCCGCTCTCTTCTGTAGTGACTCGATCAGCTGGCGACTGGCGCGTTCGCTGCGAGCCTGCTGCTCCTCGTCTTCGTGGCGCGCCAGCGCCAACTGACGCTCGAACTCGCGGCGGATCTCGCCGGGCGCCGACAGCCGCGGCATCACTGGTACTGGCTCTGTCCCAGTTGAGAACCGTCAAACGCCGGACAGATACGGGTTCAATGTCAGACACTGGACTGACATTCCACGGACACCAGCAGTGTCAGGAACTGGGCGGACACGAGTACAACGTCGGACATTGCACCAACACTTTACGGATAAGAGTGGTTTCAGACGCTGGACCGACACTCGATGGTCGCGGACACAACCTCAGGCACTGGAACGACACTCGGCGGACATCGATATTGTTTCAGACACTCGGGGGACACGAATGCAACGGCAAGCACTGGACTGACATGAGTACAGCATCAGACATCAATGGATAACCGAAAACTGAGCTACAGATGCTCAACAACATCGCTGTGTTCGGAAAAAAACACCTGAGTAGAAATAGCAGCATGACACAGAACACACATGAATGGAGACAGCAGCAGAACATGGGAGCACACATACCTAAACATGAGCAATACACAGAATGCACATGGCTGGATACTTGCAGCAGGACACAGAACGCACATGATTTGAGACATCAGCAGGACACAGAATGCTCATGGCTGAAGATTGCAGCAGGACACAAAAAGCACGTGGTTTGAGACGTCAATGTGACGCAAAATGCACATGGCTGGATACTGTAGCAGGACACAGAACGCACGTATGTAAACCACAGCAGAGTCGCTCTCGCCCTCACCCTCTTCGGAGAACTCCACGTCGCGGCCATGCAGACGCGCCTCCACCTGACGTGGGAAGTCGCGCTGCAGCCGGGCCCACAGCTTCTCGTCGAGCAGCGTGCCGGCCTTGCGCGTGCGGCGCAGCCATACCGAGATGCGGGTGCGACACATCGGACACGCCAGACTGGCCTGCTCCATACTGGAGTCCAGGCAGGGCATGCAGAGCGTGTGTCGACACGGCAGCGTGACAGGCGTCACCAGCACGCTGAGGCACACCGGGCACGTGGCGGCCGCAGAGTCCAGGCGCGCCTCCTCGTCCCGGGCCATGCCGGCTGTCTGACGGCCACGGCAATATGTCTCAGCAATGCTGTTCACCTAACAGGCCTGCAACTTTGCACACTGACACCATCCCATTATTGCGGGCATTGATGCATCACTGTGGACAAGGTAACAGGAAACATGGAAACTCATGTCAGAGTTTGATAACAATATGGTGTTTAGATTGTGACCACTCACATGTTTTTGAGGGAAAACTCCTGCTAGAATGTTAAACAGTGCTGTCCAACAACAAACCTACCCAAGCTCATGCTCTTCAAACAGCACATATGGTTTGTTATTATCTGGTTTTAATTCCAGTAAAACATATCTTATAGTAAATTGTGTACAACAGAGATCCACAGTCTCCTTACTCTTGTCTGCTTGTATAAAAAGGCATGTTGCTCCATCAAATAAGACATGTGTATGATAGTCAATGATGCTGTGACATGCATATTTTCTTGGTACATCATTTAAATTGACATTGTGTTCCAGTATTCACACTTGTATACAGTGAAATTGTTGCCAACAGTTTTGCAATGATGTCATTGCAAGTGCTGTTCTGCAGTCAATTTAGTTTTGATCAGAAGCAATAGAATAGACAGTTTTGCAATTGTGCTTTCCATGGTCTCCATGTTAAGTCACCTTAACTTACCCAAATCCCAGTTATTGCAAGCATTGTGCTCAGTTACAACAGGTCACAAGGCATACTGAACATCAGATGTGCCAAGATCTGAACTGCTTCACTTCAAATTTGGGCAGTTTGCTTACTAGGCCTTGTTCATGATCTGCCCAACAAGATATCCTATTGACTGCTGAACTTGCCAAAACAATGTGCACAATGCAACAACCTGTCTTTGTTGCTTGTCATAGAACTGGGTGTGACATGTCACTGGGTGATAAGTTTGCTGAATGTATTTGGCAGATCTTTCATATTTGAAGAGAGAAGGATTTTCCTGCCCTGTTTGTGATCCACCCAAATAGGCACTGTGCCAGTACCAGCAGTGGACATGGCTGCATGGGCTGAGCTTGTGTGGGCTGGGCCGAGACAGCTGGCAGCCAACATGCACCTGTCATAGGATGAGCAGAGGCCACCTGAGGCAAGAGACAGCTAATGGCTAGCTGCACTTTTTTTTGTATTGTTCTCCCTCCTGTATTTTCAGTGGAATGAGTAATATCCTCCAAACAGATAATATAAAAAATGCATGGTCAACAGCAACATTACTGCACCTGGCTTCTATGTTCTGCCCTGGTGTACTGGCCAGAGCATTGTGCAAGGTCACATATTGCAGTAGGGGGCAGTTGGCCATTTCCCCCACACAGGAGAATGGAAGAGGGAGGCTCTCCAGGTTAGTGACAACTTCACAAGCAGGAGGCTACTGCTCCCATTAAAGACCAAGCAGCAGATGGCTTTTGAGTACCTAAATTTACCACTACTGCCTTTTCCTGTCCCTAGATCAGGGAATGCATCATATACAAAATCAGGTTGGCAACTGAGTATGATATATTTACTGTTATTGCTGCTCAGTTCACATCCAGCACCCATGTCATGAGAGATTCACATGGCCTGACCTGGTGGAATCTCCATAGAACTGCATAGAACCAGTGTATGTTTGAGCACCTAAAACTTTGCATCCTTCACACTTATCCCACTTACTCACAGGACAGCATTGCACCTAGGTTCAACTCATTGATTAGAGTAGGCTGAGTTAGGCTATTATTTTAAGTATGGAACAATTTCACCTAATTTTGTTTTGATTTTAAACAAATAAATTGTGTTTTCATCAAAACAGATTAGGATAGGTTAGATTAAGATAATTGTTTTTTGGACTATTCTTGAGGACAAGAAATTCTTCAAAAATACCCTATGTATTTAAAAGAGAAATATTTTTGAAAATTTGTGCTCAAGGGAATTTGGGAATTATTGACCCTTTTTCAGAATAACACAAGAATGTGATTCAGAAGATGTGATCACTTGTTTTCCATGCTTGTTCTTACCCTTTGGTTCATGATAGTGAACATTCTGTGTCCATGTTATCCACACCACACTGCTGTCATTTCAAAAATTAGCAGAAAATAAAGCCTTAAATTTTACTACTAAAATTTTTTATCTCCAGACTTTTAGACTAGGCTGGCTTACATTCTATATTTTGTAAACATTTCTTTTTATGCTGTTGCCTAACTCAAAAGCCCCTATTTTAGTGTTACTTTGCTGACAACCTGAAAAATAGGCATTTACACAAAAAATAAATGGTCTCATCACCTTAATCATGTTCATCGACATCACACTGAAATGACAAATTCGAAGAATTCATAGAACACCTCAAAGCACAAATGTATGCATCACCACTTCATGTTCCCTTACCTGCCCCAGCAAGGTAGTAGGTACTATTTTAATTGTATTGCATCTTTTTCGTGTATTGTAACTTGTTTCTTGTCCAATTGTATTTCCCACACCTGTATGACTATTCGATCAATGATTCACCACTTTTCAATTGACATTTTCAATTACTCTCTAGGGATCTCCTCACTAATCTCTGCATATTACCAATCCAAAAAATTGAATTGCTTATGCCATGGATGGTGCAGACAGGACCATTAAAATGCTAAATCAACGACTAAATATTGTACTGAAATACCTACCTACCTAGGCGCTCAACAGATAGCAGTTGGCAGATAGTCAGAACTAATGCTGTTCCATCTCAGGAGCAAGTTTCTTTAGTTCCTTCTGACGGTCTTCCACCATACCATAGTCTTTTGACCTTAGTCTTCCTTCCCGATGTTTTTCAACAGAACTCTGGGAAATTGGCGCCACTTTTCGTCGAAGGCCTTCGAGTGCTCCCAATCAGGGGGTGGGTCTACTCTGTTGCCCTGGGCTGTTGCCGTGACCATATTCAGAAACTACAGAACCAAATTCCACCAGACCTTCACCAATCGATTCAGTTGGGTCGATTTATGTGGGACTTTTGAATATGTGGACTTTTACCATTACGCAAAGCTATAAAATTACCCCTCAAACTTGGAGCGGCCATTTTGAAATCATTTTGAAAGTGTTGCCGTGCCCATGCTCATAAACCGCTGCACCGAATTAAAAGAAACCTTCACCAATCGATGCAGCATAGTCGATTTACTTGGGACTTTAAAATATGGTGACCTTGACCTTGACCTAAGGTCGCTGATTAAATAGATCTTTATTTTGAATTGTTGCCGTGACCATGCTCCTCAACTACTGAACCAAATTTCGTGAAACCTTCACCAATAGACGTGACATGGTCGATATACTTGGGACTTTTGAATATGTTGACCTTGGCCTTAGGTCAAGGTCATCAAAAAAGCACAAAACCATTTTTAAGACTTTTAACCACGCCCATACTCTGAAATTACCCAATACAATTTCATGAAACCTTGACAAATCGACGTAACGTGTTCGATATACGTGGGGCTTTGAATATTGTGACCTTGACCTTAGGTCAAGGTCACCAAAATACACAAAATCATTTTCTTGCCTATTTGACACGTCCATGCTCCCAAAGTACCGAACCGAATTTGATAAAACATTCACCAATCGACGTGGAATGGGCGATATATTCTGAAGTGTAAATATGGTGACCTTGACCGTCGGTTAAGGTCATCAAAAATGCAAATACCTCATTCTAATGGTTGTTGCGCCGCCCATGCTCCGAAAGTACGGAACCGAATTTCATGAAACCTTCGCCAATCGACGTGCCGTGGTCGATATACTTGGGAATTTTCAATATGGCGACCTCGGCCCTAGGTCAAGGTCATACAAAACGCATAAAACTCATTTTAATGGTTGTTGCGCCGCCCATACTCCGAAAGTACGAAACCGAATTTCATGAAACCTTCGCCAATCGACGTGCCGTGGTCGATATACGTGGGAATTTTCAATGTGGTGACCTCGGCCCTAGGTTAAGGTCATAAAAAGTGTATAAAACTCATTGTAATGTTGTTGCGCCGCCCATACTCCGAAAGTACGGAACCGAATTTCATGAAACCTTCGCCAATCGACGTGCCGTGGTCGATATGCGTGGGATTTTTCAATATGGTGACCTCGGCCTTAGGTCAAGGTCATCAAAAGTGTATAAAACTGTGTATATCATCAAAAGTGTATAAAGACGAAGTGCATTACGGATACCACGGCTCACCAAACGACCGAAATATAAACGTATTCCAGTACCATACATGGCATAAAATAGCAAATGCGAGCACGGCCTAACACGAACACGCACCTAGAAGACAGCAGAAGATGCAAGGGAAATACGTTGACCTTGGGAGCCCATAAATAGTGATGGTCAATCATGTTATATAAATTTGTTGTGAAGTAATTACTGGGAACAACGTATGGCTTGGTCGGCGTTATGTAAAGGATATAAATGACAATCAACATATTCAAGAGCCGAAAGTGCATCGACCACGTCACGTCGACTTGCAAAGGTTTCATGGAATTTGGTTTCGTACTTTCATAGTATGGGCGGCGCAACAACATTAAAATGAGTTTTATACGCTTTTGATGACCTTAACATAAGGCCCCGGTCACCATGTTGAAAAGTCACAAGTATATCGACCACGGCACGTCGATTGGCGAAGGCTTCATGAAATTCGGTTTTATACTTTCGGAGTATGGGCGGCGCAACAACCATTAAAATGAGTTGTATGCATTTTTGATGACCTTAACCGACGGCCAAGGTCACCATATTTACACTCCAAAATATATCGCCCATTCCACGCCGTTTGGTGAATGTTTCATCAAATTCGGTTCGGTACTTTTGGAGCATGGGCGTGTCAAATAGGAAAGAAAACGATTTTGTGTATTTTGGTGACCTTGACCTAAGGTCCATGTCACGATATTCAAAGCCTGACGTATATCGAACACATTAAGTCGATTTGTGAAGGTTTCATGAAATTGTATTGGGTAGTTTCGGAGTATGGGCGTGGTTAAATGTCTTAAAAATGGTTTTGTGCTTTTTTGATGACCTTGACCTAAGGCCAAGGTCAGCATATTCAAAAGTCCCAAGTATATCGACCATGTCACGTCTATTGGTAAAGGTTTCACGAAATTCGGTTCAGTAGTTTAGGAGCATGGTCACGGCAACAATTCAAAATAAAGATGTACTTAATCAGCGACCTTAGGTCAAGGTCAGTGTCACCATATTTTAAAGTCCCAAGTACATCGACTATGCTGCATCGATTGCTGAAGGTTTCGTTCAATTCGGTGCAGCGGTTTATGAGCATGGGCACGGCAACACTTTCAAAATGATTTCAAAATGGCCGCTCCAAGTTTGAGGGGTAATTTTATAGCTTTGCGTAATGGTAAGAGTCCCCATATTCAAAAGTCCCACATAAATCGACCAAACTGAATCGATTGGTGAAGGTTTGGTGGAATTTGGTTCGGTAGTTTCTGAATATGGTCACGGCAACAGCCCAGGGCAACAGAGTAGGCCCACCACAATCAGGCCCCTGTTATCCCCATGCCTTCCTGCGTGTCGGGTCGAATGGTATAAATGACGTCATCTGGGGTACCACTTTTGGGCCATTTTAATGGTTTCATGCATTTTAAAATGGAAATATTTTCACTTCAACTCACTTTCTAAATCCTATAGCATCATGTCTGTGCTTTTGGAATCGTATTGAGCTGTTATTTTATCATTCTCAGTTAGGCTGCGAATTAGGCGACGACCATCACGAATGCAGCGTTTTATGGGCACTCATTTCCTCCAATTCTTAGATGGCGCAGTTGAGTCATAAATAGCGCAGCTGTTTACATAGGGTCTGTTCCCGTGGCTCCACCAGAAGGAACTCAGTGGAGGTTAGTTGAGGCTAGTTGAGACCTGCCCACGGGAACGACCGGTGGAGAAATCAGCTGACAGTGGTCTGAATTCCGCGACAAAAAGGAAGTGTTTGGTGCTGTATCTGGCGCTATTGGTCAAATTGCTCCTGAAATGTTTGTCCAGATGATCGCACAATGTTTATGGTATGACTTATGATACAAAGTCCCAAAGTTGTCTTTATTTCTAGCGATGTATGTGCCCTCAGGGACTGCGGGAGAACAGATGTTCTTTTCCCCTGTAGGATGAACCAAGCAATCTATCTTCCCTCTCGGTTGAGCACCAGACATCGTCTGCCCAGTTTTGCGGTTGGTTACAGCCTACCTTCTTAATGTACAGCATATAATCTGGTGTCTGGCTACCTGGGCCCAGAGACGCTCTTCTGCCCGATGCTGGCTTTTGTCCATCTCAACTTGTTCGACCTCGTCGATCGGGCTCGAGTGGAATCTTATTGGCGCCGCATTGCGGCAGTTGCGGCACGGAGATTGTGGCGGTCCCGCCGGTAAAGTAACATCTTCCCCTTTGGACGAATGACGTAGATCAACGGCCACAAAAAGGATGTTATGTGGCCTGCATCTGTTACTTCGATTATTGTTCATAGTTGTAATTTCATGTTTCCTTTGCGAAGGATGATCCTGGTATTCAGTTGATGCATGCAGATGATATTCATATGACGGAGGACTTTGTTTACGCGCAAATATATGAAACAAGTGCGCCATGATTGAGCTCCACTGAAAAATCACAATTGGACCCTGCTCCTCGGCTGGTGGAGCTTTTGCTCCACTGGTGGAGGTTGGTGGAGGAAAAATCTCCACTGGGTTGGCCACGGGAACGACCAGTGGAGGTTTGTGGAGGTTAGTGGAACCACGGGAACAGACCCATAGCTTCGTCGTAGGTTGTTTTATGCTTGGTTTTATGTCTGTCACACCTTATGCTCGATGCACGTGCGTTTTAGTTGTAGTTTTATTGTATAGTGTTCTGTTGTGGTGTGTCGTTTATCATCTGGAAGAAAGATATGAAAAGAAAAGATTGTCAACCAACATGCTTATGTTTTTCCAAGAGATGAAAATGCATATAAGACCTGGTTGACAGTGAAAAGGAGCTGATGGAGTTCATCAAACCAGCCCATCCATTTGTTCCAACCACTTTACCTCTGATGATTATGATCCTGGCCACGGATGCCGCTGAAAATGATGTCAGTGTCAACACCTGCCTTTTCTAGTGTCATTCCATGAATTAGCCTACCTATCAGATCTGTATGGTATGGAGTGTTGCATCATGCTTGTCTGGAATGCTTGCTGAATTTTTGAGCATCTTAGACATCAAGACACAAAAGAGCAGTGTGACTATGAGCCACAAGGGCCCTTCTTGGCTGCACTCTGAACACTCAACCAGTTGCCCACCAAATCCGTTGATCAGTCCTCCCTGGAATACTGAAAAGCAAGCCCTCTATTCTTGTAATAATTGCCTATGGTGTTTTTCAAGATGTTCAATGTGCTGCTACTGACAATGGTTTTTGGCATCTGGTTCCAGTGTTCTATTACCCTGTTGGTGAAGAAAGACTGTCTTAACCTTGTCCTGCTTTAGTTAACTTTAATTTTGATTTGATGACCTTTAAGTACATCATTTCTGTTAGATTCAAATATTTACCTAATATATCCATCCTCCTGACCATGAACAAATTTAAAGACCTCAATGAGTGCTCCTCTCAACTTTCTATATCTAAGTGAAAACATGTTCAATTTCTTCAAGCTTTCCTCATATGCCAGGTTGCTTATGTCATTAACCATTTTTGTAGCCATATTTTGTACTCCCTAAAAGCGAACAATATTTTTCATTACTAGGAGCCAAAGATTGGACACAGTATTCCAAATGTGGCCTGACATGCACAGTAAAGCTTCCTGATGACTTCCTCACTTTGCATGATACATTCCTATATATTTCCAAAGCATTCTCAGTGCCTTCTTCCTGGATTCTTTCGTCTGTTCTGATGCCCCCAATCTTGTGTTCAGAAAAACACCAAAGTCCTTCTGGTGAGTCACCGATAGAACTTGGCCACCCCCATCAAATATGAAGCCTTCATATGTTGCTTACCTTATCTTCATATTTTATCTTTGTATAGCTAAATAAAGAACCAGTTCAATTAGTTTGATGCCACTTCTATTCACATTAATTTTAACACGACCATCATCAGCAAACTGGTACTGGAGCAGGACGGCCTTGCCGTCGTTGCCGGCTTCGTCGCCTACAAAATGAGGCGTCAATACATCGCTTGGATGTCCGACGTCTGAAGCACCGGGGGCGCTCCTGGCCGTTGTGTCCAGCTCTTGGTTAATCACCATCGGTCATGGCGGGCGCTGCATGCCACATACGTGGTAGAGGGCGATGCCAAACCAGTTCAATTCTGATGTCTGCTTCATCATGGACTCAACCTGCACAGGCGACACCAGCATTGTGAGACCCGGGGTGGGCGTCATTAGTAGCCGGCAGTCGAAGCTAGGAGTACGGCTAGTTGTGTGAGACAGAGGCTGATTCGAGTTAGTCTGCATGTGCGCATCGGCTGGTTGCGAAAGAACTCTGCTCGGGAGAGCGCAGGGGCGGGCATCTAGGCAAGTCCGCCATCATGTCACCAGGCAGCGATAGGATGTTCACCCTCACACTGCCGGCCATGTGTCACCGTCTCTGCTATGTGTCGTGTCGTGTCGCTCAGTTCCAGTGTAAAATAATTGACCATGTGGCCTGGAAATTCACAGTTAATGGAATTGTGCTATTTCATCCTTGTCTTAGGTTTTTTTTCTTCAATTTTGCTACATGTGTGGGCCTACATTATACATACGACTACTAAAAAATGTAAAATGCATGTGACTGAAGTGAAAGGCATTCCGATTTTTTAATCCTTAAGTGGCGATCCTTTATTTTCTTTCAATGTTTCACTATTCCCAAGCAACTTCTTTCTTCATCCATACAGTTAATGGTAAAGTAATTTTAGGATACTGCTCAGTTCTTCCCTTTGTAACCGTGTTTGTTGTTGCCACCGTGACCAGGGACGAACTGGCGGCGCCCCGTGTGTTGCCCGTTCTGGCGGCACTTTGCATTGGTTTCATGCCGCCCGATCCTGCCGTTTTGTTGGCGTGTTTTGCTGCTGCCACTGTGACCACTGATGGGTTGACGGCGGTCCCTGTGTCGGCCCGTCCTGGCGGCACTTAACTCTGCCGTCGTATCGCCCGGTTCCACTGTCCTGTTAGCGTGTTTTGCTGCTGCCGCTGTGACCAGGGGCAGACAAGCTGCGCCCGTCCTCGCGGTACTTGACACTGCTACCGGCTCTGGTACTGCTTGAGCGCGGCCCAGTTGGCTTGAGCGCGGCGCCGCGAGCAGACGCTTCTCGGCCGCTCGCCCAACCTTTTCCCTCTCCCTCTTTGTTGCCTCTGTATGCAAGGTGTGTGAAACTGCAAGGTGTGAGTGAGAAGTGAACAGAACAAGTGAACAGTGCACGAGCAAAAAAAGGAAGAAAACGTGAACCATTGAACAAAACCGGCGTACTTATACGCTACACGTGTGCGAAGTGACTGGACTCATTGGACTTTTCTGCTGGTTATTCCTCTACTATTTTACAGAGCAGTGAATGGACGCCGGGAAAACTGAGTGAGTGCAGAAGCGACAGCGCCTTTCTCCATAGTGACTTCCCTTCCATCAAGCATCAGCTACTGCCCGTCTTCTTTCCTGCACTGCGGCTGAGAAGGAAATTATCCCACTGACGACTTGGTGGCGCTCGGAATTCCTGTGTCTTCAACAACAGTGATCGTCTACCTCCTATCGTCTAGCTTCAGGTCTACCAGATTTCCATCTTCAGCTCTACCATACATACGGATCTGCTAACCATCGCCTTGGCCAAATACCATCACGTCCCCCCATAATCAACGTGCACGCTGCCGAACAGGGCTGCGACGTCGAGCGCCCGCATCACTGTGACGTCATCAAAGCCTCGACCTTGGACGCCCCCGCCAGTCGACACCCCTCCCAAGTGAGAGACCAGACGAGGGGAGCGTCGTCGTCGCCGTGACAACGCCCACCAAGAACACACGCCGGGACAGGCGCGGCGCCAGGGGTGGCAAATCGCTTTCCTATCACTTCTACAAACCACTCGTGTATAGCTAGTATTGCAAGCACGGTGTTTGTAGTGCAGAGAGTGATATGGGTATTGTATTATGTTGGTGTACGAATGTTGTTGCGCATCTGCTCCCACTACTGACCACAAATCTATCCTTTCTTTGTAAATATCTGTGACCCAGACTGTCCGTAATAGCCACTGCACGTGGAGGGCATGTATTGTTAAATATGAAACAGGTGTGGCGTATGCCATTTCATTGTTGCTCATGAGGCCTATGATCATTGATTTGAAAGAACGATGTGCAAAGTCTCTGTTCCACGAATTTCTATTGTGATCCTTCATTTCTGCTCTGAATCGGAAACAGCACATAAGCCGACTAGGTCGACTATGCGGACGTGTAGGAGTGTTTTGAATCATCCAGATCTAGTTCTGAACGCATTGTTAGGGAATGCCGCCAATACATGCCTGACCGCTTTTAGCACCCCATGTCTGACCGCTTTCCAGTCCATCCGCCGAATGTAACCTTCGAATTAGAGTGAAATTTTACATACTTTTTGAATGGGTCAACCCCCGCTTCCGACTGGCGTGAGCCCACCTCCCCCAATCCATAGGCCTTCCTGTTACTTCCAGGCATTGCGTCTCCCAAATCGTTTTCTGGAAGTTCCACCCATGTTTCTGAGCTGGTACGGAGGTTCACAGATGCCCCCATAAAAGGAATGTCTCCCTCTCACGTGCTCCCTATGGTCTTGTCGATCGTAAAAAGAAACGATTGTCCTCTTTCTTGCCTCCTGCATCATGGGCACTGCCGCATATAGAGGGGTTAAAAGGCCTTTTTGCCGCCGCAGGCCTCGGAGAGTTTCTGAGCAGCTCTCCCTGGTCAGCGGAGCTGTCAGCTGCTGACCTGGCGCCGCAGCTACGCGTCCTGTTTAAAAGCAGGCGGCCGGAAAGCCTCGAAGAAGCGGCAGATATAATCCGGAACCTGGATGAGCGCCCACACGCAAGATGTTCCCGGATGCAGTGAAGCTGACGCGCCTGCTCTTCCTCACCCTGCCGGCCAGCTCCGCCACAGCTGAGCGCAGCTTCATTGCGCTCTGCCGGCTGAAGACATGGCTGCGCGCCACAATGGGACAGGCGCGCCTCAACGCAGTAGCTGTGTGCCACGCCCACCACGACCGCCTGACTCGCGTGGATGTCGACCAGGTCGCGGCTGCCTTCATCCGTCAGAATCCTGGGCGAGAGCGGGTGTTCGGGCTCGCGTAAAGGACTAGAGAGTGGCTCGCGTGTGTCACGGCGGCAGCGGGAGCTCCAGTTTGTTTATGAGCCCTCTAAATTCAGATTGCTTGATTGAACTGCCGACGTGTCGCGGTACATTACCTGATTTTGTGCTTTGCCTGGGACGGGAGCGCCAATTTGTATTTCGAAGAACGTTGTAGCATTTTGCTGTCATTCCTCACGAACAGTTGTATGTTTGTAGGTAAGAATTCCTCGTGGCAGTTGCTGAATTTATCTAGTCCGCATCTGTGTCGCTGATGCAGTCGATGATGTACGAGTCAAGTCTACGCTTCTGAATGCTGAAAATGCTGCCATAGTCGGGGAATGTTACGCTGTCGCCGAATCCGGGGCAATGGTAGAACATTTGTTATGATTATCAATGCAGAGTTGCTGTTCATGGATAAAGCATGAGGTGTTCCCAGTTTATTGTTTTTGACTGGTTGGCTGTACACACCAATCTTTGTTCTCTCCACCCCCCATCTCCCCCCGCTCACCGGACATTGCACCCCATGGGTCGTTGCTGAACTGTGGAGCCTGACCCCCCAGCAAAGAATTCGTGGCGGCGCCCCTGGATACCACTGAGTCGGATCTGAATCGATTCAAATTTCTGTCAATCTGTTTGAGTCGCGAGTCGAATCAGATCTCAAGATCTATGAACCACACGTGAGTCGACTAAAAACAATTGAGTCGAGCACATGTCTGGGTGTGGAGTGCTTTGGGAACGCGTATTGTTCTCGGATACGACACGGGGATCACATGCCCTGGCATGGGACCAAGGGCTGTGGCCATGACGTCAGCTGACGTGGGGCGAGAGACAGCTCTGGGACTTGTCACTGGGACGCCGGACGAGACAGAGCTCGACTGGGGGCCGGCCGGTGGCTGGCCCCGCACTTCGATATGAGGTACGTCTGAAACTCTGTCTTAGAATCGCGGTATGACTGTCGAGATGTAGTCTTCTGAGATGAAAGATAGGAACGGGGATGGCCGAGTGATTAAGGTGTTAGGCTCTGGGTACCAAAGGTTCCGGGTTGAAAGTGTTCCCCCATCCCATGCACGCCACACATGCCCACACAAATGCATCGGGTCCGTACTGTGCTTCGACATGGTCGTGCTGTTTTTATGCAATTTCTTGGATGTATGTTCGATTCGTGTGATAATATATGTATATATGTATATATGTATATATATATATATATATATATATATATATATATATATATATATGTATGTATGTATGTATGTATATGTCATGTGGTGCATACTACACGAAACGACAAAATAAATCTCACAATTAATTACCGATGTCAACGAGTTTATGATCTCATCAAGTGTTGCGAGAATTCTGCGCGCACATATTAATCACAGCATTTGAAATACAAGCGTTAAATACATACATACATAACAATGCCACTAATTATCATTGCAACCACAACATTATAGTGCCACCATACTATCCAAACTCGAATGGTGTCCCGTCCTTCGATCCCGTCAGGGGCAGGAGGGCCGGGCTGCTTGGCTTCGAGCGGTCACCTTCGGGGTCACGTTACAGTGACTCATACGGGTCGGCGCTTTGTCAGCGTCGGCCGCGACACGTGAGCAGTGGTCGGCCTCGGCAGTGAGACGCAAGAGGCAGATTGGAGTGCGTGCTGCGTAAGCGCGTGGAACGAACGCTTGGACAAACTACGACTACGACTACCAGAAAACTATAACTTACCGGTGCTAGGGCTCACAAAAGCTCTAGCATCAAAGTGGATCAATATTCACAGAGTGCTGTGACTACCTGAAGTAATCGAAAGGTAAGCCCGGCCTCCATGATAGCCCATTGACGTTCCCCCGTGTTCATTACCTGCTACTGCCTATTCCATAATACTTCACTCGCCTATTAATTTCCTGAACTAATCCGACACCAAAACAAACAATTTCTTACGAACACAATTCAACTTCAACAACATCGATATCATCTGTGTAGGGTTCACAAAATAATTCTTACACAGATAACTGTGAATATTGTTTTCGGTGAATTGTACGTCGCACTAGCGGTCTAATTCAACCGGATCATTCATTGGCCACACACACATTGTTATCTCGACAATCGGTTCGTTGTCGTTTAGCAAGGTTTTCATCTGGCTTTTCGGCAAGCTTTTCGCACAGAATTTGGGAGGATTTTCGCTTAGCTCTCGGCGGGATTCCGCCCAGCTTTTCGCCTACATTTTCGCCTATATGTTCGCCTAGATTTACGCCTACACCGTTGCTTGTCAACAATTTTGTTGCTTTTCACCATGGATCAGTCGAAAACTGCTCGTTCAAACTGCAGACGCGCTTTCACGAGAATCAACAGAAATATGTTGAAACACATAGCATGCAAAGAAGCCCCCGAGCTAGTTAAAGACGGCTGGGCTGAATTAACCACGGCATGGTCTGATGTTCAAAGCAAACATGACGACTACATATCCCTTCTTACTGAGGAAGAAGACCTTGACAAGGAAGAATCGTGGATAAGCGAACTTTACGATGCTTTTTCCGAAACCAAGAAAGCTGTTTTTGATCACACAAAGACAATGGTGAAACCCCCGAAAGAAGAACATCTTGATGGATTACGATCATCTGCCGGATGCATCAAGCTACCGGACGTTCAGAAATTGAAGATGCCAATCTTCTCTGGATCACAAGACGATGTCATGAGTTTCAATGACTTCTTACACATGTTCGACGACCTCATTGGCGGCAACGCCATCTACAGTGACGCAGCCAAGCTCATGTATTTGAAAACTTACCTGCGCGGCTGTGCATTGGATACCATAAAACACCTCTCGAACGAGGAGAGCAACTATCCTATCGGAAGGAAGTTCTTGACTGGCGAGTTCCTTGACGAGGACGTCATAGTCGAGCAGCACATCAAGAAGCTACATGGGTTGACGCCCGCACTAGCTAGGGACTTCGCCGCAATCAGGACGTTTTTCAATGCCGCGCATGTTTCCGTCTATGAGCTCAAGACCTTCGGTTACGACGCTCTGGAGGAAAGCACCTTGGGCAGCAAGATTGTCAGCTTCATGATCTATGAGAAACTCCCGACTAACTTCAAGTCAAAACTCGGCGCCCTCCTGAAAACTGACTTCCCAAGTACCAAGCAACTGCTTGAAAACTACAACGAAGTCATCAAATCCTTGATGCGAGCTACTACTCCTCAAGTGAAGATTGAAGCGAAGCAGGTCAAGGAACTACCTGGGATGAAGTCAAACCTCTCCAAGTCGTTCAACCCGCAGAAGCGACTGCAGCAACGTGGTGCATCGACGTGGCAGGAAGGCAAGGCTTCGCTGCAGACGTTCCACACTGAGGCACAGAAGTTCAAGGCATGCAAAATGTGTGAAGGTGCACACTCCATGTTCAAATGTACCACATTCACAACGCCACATACGAGAATTCAACGTCTCAAGGAACTCAACCTGTGCTCCAGATGCAGTGGAGCACACAAACTCACTGAATGCAAAGGCCGAACAACAGGGCTCACGTATCCGTGCAACATTTGCAGTAGCAAACAACATATCGCAGCTGTGTGCGTCGTCAAACCCGGCGAACCCACTCAACTTCAAAGCAGTCTGCGCATCATCTGTAACAGTACACACAAAGGACAGTCCGTTCTACTCCCATCGATGTCCATTCTCATGCATGTCAACGACGGAGAAGTCTGCGAACGCGTCAGGTGCATGGTAGACTACGGTTCGCAAGCCTCGTACATTAGCCAGCAGTTAGCAAATAAATTGGGATTCTGCTCTGAATCGCCACGGACCCAATACAAGGTAAAAACATGTATCGGGGTACAAGACGTCAGCTACCAGACAGTGACGTGTGACGTCATCTTCACACCTACAGCCTGCACCAGACACGACTTCCTAGTGGATGAACAGATGAACCTGCAGTACACCATCCCCGGCGTCAAGGATCTTGTCGATACACTCAAGACACAAGGTGTACGACTCGCAGATTCGTTCTTCAACGATATGTCCTCAGACACAATCGGAGACTTTGACTGTCTTCTTGGAGCTGACATCATCAGCACTCTGAAGCCTCTGAGAACAGTTGATCTAGGTCAAGGTTCTGCCCTGGAAGTGCTGGACGGCCTCCTTCTTTTCGGAGACATTCAGTCCTATCTTCACGGAGTAGACGTCATGAGAATGTCAACCCAAGAAGACAACAGTGACGAGCAAGGCAGCGGCGGCTATCACACTAGCCGAGCCGACGATCATCACGGAGGCGGTGACCATCACGACAACCGCGCCAACGGTCATCGCGTCCATGCTCATGATCGCGTCCATGTTCATCACGTCCATGCATCGCGTCCATGCAACACCGACAAGCTCACAGGCGATAGCTGGGAAAATCACTGTACCTTCAGTCGCAACGACAACTCAAATTGACGGTTTCCGCATCTGTTGGCAACCAGCAGATGCAACCACGACAAACAGCAGGTGTGTACTTGTAACCACTGCAGCGGACACGAAGCCGCTGCTACTCAACCAGAAACAGTTGTGAGTGAGTTGGACAACTCCCCACAAGCCGTGCCACATCAACAAACAAACAACAAACAACAAACGAACAACACACAACACACGAACAACAAACAACAAACGAACAACAAACGACAAACGAACAACAAACGACAAACAGCCACGTCACAACAAACTTCGAACGCACAACAAGCATCAGGGTTAACTTCAGCGCCTGCATCGAATCCTTCAATGTCGACATCACCTCCAACGACTTCGACGTCAACACCATTTGTTGCCATGCCAACATTAGCGCCTTCAACAAGTGGTTCGAAGTCTACAAACTCAACCGAGGTGTGTCATTCAGCACCTTCTATGACTTCATCACCAGCAGGAGCAATGGAACCTGTGGCTGGTGATGCTTCAAGGGAGTCCATCACCAACTGCCCACCACCTCTGGCTGTCTTGGTGAACTCCACGCTACATCCGAAGACAACATACTTCCACCCGCTGGCTCACACTTCGTCCAGCGATAGCGATGTTGATCTTCAAGTCGAGCATGTGTTTAACATCGAGAGTATAGGAATCAAGGAAGAAAATGACGTATCATCTCAGGACGAAAATCTTGTGCGGGACTTCACCAAGGAAGTGGAGTTTAAGGACGGTAGATACTTCGTTAAGATCCCGTTTAACGAAAAGATTTCACAAGTTCCGGAAAGCTATGAAGTAGCCATGGCCACGATGAAGAACGTTCACGACAGGCTGTCGAAAAAGGGCATGCTAGACGCTAATTGCTGTCTTTCTGCAACAACTGCGAGATGGCATCATTGAGGAGGTTGACTTGAAGACTGCCACAGCCAACCAACGAGTGTTTATTCCTCACCATGCCGTTATCAAGACTGATGCACAAACCACAACGAAAATCCGCCCCATCTTCAACTGCAGCCTCAAGATCGGAGATCTGCCATCATTGAACGACGCATGTTTCAAAGGTATCGATCTTCTTAACGACCTGGTCACTCTGCTTCTGCGTTTCCGCACGAACAGTCACGTACTCATGGCGGACATCGAGAAGGCCTTCCTGCAGATATACCTGAAGTATGAGGAAGATAAAGACTGATTCTGCTTCCTTTGGCAGAATGAAGAGGGCCTCAAAGCGTATCGTTTCCGGACGATCTTGTTCGGACTCAACTGCTCGCCGTTCATTCTCAATCACGTTCTTCAACTTCATCTTCAACAGTTTCCCGCTTCTGTGGCGGCCGTTGCTCTCAAGCAGTCGATGTACGTGGACAACTTTCTCTTCTCAACTTCAGAAGAGCAGGTCCTTCACTCCGTCTACACAGACAGCATACAGATCCTACAGCAAGGAGGATTCAACCTTCGCAGTTGGGTCTCCAATCACCAACCTCTCGTGGACACCATGGCGTCTCAAGGTACGCTGAATCATCATGACGCACCTGAAGAGAAAGCCCTCGGATACCTCTACGACACCAAGCGGGACATGATGTCACTGGCTGACTTCAGTTTCGAAGAAAAACCGCAACACATCACGAAACGACAGCTTCTGAGTAACATCAGTAAAGTTTTCGACCCACTCTCGCTGACCTGCCTGTGAGCATCCGAGGAAGGCTCCTCATGAAGGAGGTGTGGAAGGAGGGAACAGCATGGGATGAAGACGTGTCACCCGATGTTTATCAGCAATGGACTCAGTTGAAGAACGACCTCCTACAGCTTCGTCAGCTTCAGATGCCCAGGAACACTGGAGAGACAGAGCAGAACCTGCCAGCAGAAATTCATCTCTTCTGCGATGGAAGCAAGAGGGTTACGGATTCGTCTGCTACCTGAAGCAGGAAGGCTCTGTGCCGCAACTGGTCTTCGCAAAGGGCAAACTTGCGCCGGACGACAAGGGCATCCCGCAGCTGGAGCTCCTCGCTGTCTTTCTAGCGTTAAAGTGCCTATCGCTGATTCTGGACTCTCTCGTCCTACCCGTCAGCCCGACGACCTCATTGGCGGCAACGCCATCTACAGTGACGCAGCCAAGCTCATGTATTTGAAAACTTACCTGCGCGGCCGTGCATTGGATACCATAAAACACCTCTCGAACGACGAGAGCAACTATCCTATCGCAAGGAAGTTCTTGACTGGCGAGTTCCTTGACGAGGACGTCATAGTCGAGCAGCACATCAAGAAGCTACATGGGTTGACGCCCCCACCAGCGAGGGACTTCGCCGCAATCAGGACGTTTTTCAATGCTGCGCGTGTTTCCGTCTATGAGCTCAAGACCTTCGGTTACGACGCTCTGGAGGAAAGCACCTTGGGCAGCAAGATTGTCAGCTTCATGATCTGTGAGAAACTCCCGACTAACTTCAAGTCAAAACTCGGCGCCCTCCTGAAAACTGACTTCCCAAGTACCAAGCAACTGCTTGAAAACTACAACGAAGTCATCAAATCCTTGATGCGAACTACTACTCCTCAAGTGAAGACTGAAGCGAAGCAGGTCAAGGAACTACCTGGGATGAGGTCAAACCTCTCCAAGTCGTTCAACCCGCAGAAGCGACTGCAGCAACGTGGTGCATCGACGTGGCAGGAAGGCAAGGCTTCACTGCAGACGTTCCACCCTGAGGCACAGAGGTTCAAGGCATGCAAAATGTGTGAAGGTGCACACTCCATGTTCAAATATATCACATTCACAACCCCACATACGAGAATTCAACGTCTCAAGGAACTCAACCTGTGCTCCAGATGCAGTGGAGCACACAAACTCACTGAATGCAAAGGCCGAACAACAGGGCTCACGTATCCGTGCAACATTTGCAGTAGCAAACAACACATTGCAGCTGTGTGCGTCGTCAAACCCGGCGAACCCACTCAACTTCAAAGCAGTCTGCGCATCATCTGTAACAATACACACAAAGGACAGTCCGTTCCACTCCCATCGATGTCCATTCTCATGCATGTCAACGACGGAGAAGTCTGCGAACGCGTCAGGTGCATGGTAGACTCCGGTTCGCAAGCCTCGTTCATTAGCCAACAGTTAGCAAATAAATTGGGATTCTGCTCTGAATCGCCACGGACCCAATACAAGGTAAAAACCTGTATCGGGGTACAAGACGTCAGCTACAAGACAGTTACGTGTGACGTCATCTTCACACCTACAGCCTCCACCAGACACGACTTCCTAGTCGATGAACATATGAACCTGCAGTACACCATCCCCGGCGTCAAGGATCTTGTCGATACACTCAAGACACAAGGTTTACGACTCGCAGATTCGTTCTTCAACGATATGTCCTCAGACACAATCGGAGACTTTGACTGTCTTCTTGGAGCTGACATCATCAGCACTCTGAAGCCTCTGAGAACAGTTGATCTAGGTCAAGGTACTGCCCTGGAAGTGCTGGACGGCCTCCTTCTTTTCGGAGACATTCAGTCCTATCTTCATGGAGTAGACGTCATGAGAATGTCAACCCAAGAAGACAACAGTGACGAGCAAGGCAGCGGCGGCTATCACACTAACCGAGCCGACGATCATCACGGAGGCGGTGACCATCACGACAACCGCGCCAACGTTCATCGCGTCCATGCTCATGATCGCGTCCATGTTCATCACGTCCATTCATTGCGTCCATGTTCATCGCGTCCATGCAACACCGACAAGCTCACAGGCGATAGCTGGAAAGATCACTGTACTTCCAGCCGCAACGACAACTCAAATTGACGGTTTCCGCATCTGCTGGCAACCAGCAGATGCAACCACGACAAACAGCAAGTGTGTACTTGTAACCACTGCAGCGGACACGAAGCCGCCGCTACTCAACCAGAAACAGTTGTGAGTGAGTTGGACAACTCCCCACAAGCCGTGCCACATCAACACACGAACAACAAACAACAAACCAACAACAAACAACACACGAACAACAAACAACAAACGAACAACAAACAACACACGAACAACAAACGACAAACAGCAACGTCACAACGAACTTCGAACGCACAACAAACATCAGGGTTAACTTCACCGCCTGCATCGACTCCTTCAATGTCGACATTACCTCCATCACCAAACTCAACCGAGGTGTGTCATTCAGCACCTTCTATGACTTCATCACCAGCAGGAGCAATGGAACCTGTGGCTGGTGACGCTTCAAGGGAGTCCATCACCAATTGCACGCCACCTCTGGCTGTCTTGGTGAACTCCACGCTACATCCGAAGACAACATACTCCCACCCGCTGGCTCACACTTCGTCCAGCGATAGCGATGTTGATCTTCAAGTCGAGCATATGTTTAGCATCGAGAGTATAGGAATCAAGGAAGAAAATGACGTATCATCTCAGGACGAAAATCTTGTGCGGGACTTCACCAAGGAAGTAGAGTTTAAGGACGGTAGATACTTCGTTAAGATCCCGTTTAACGAGAAGATTTCACAAGTTCCGGAAAGCTATGAAATAGCCATGGCCACGATGAAGAAAGTTCACGACAGGCTGTCGAAAAAAGGCATGCTGGACGCTTACTCAGCTGTCTTTCTGCAACAACTGCGAGATGGCATCATTGAGGAGGTTGACTTGAAGACTGCCACAGCCAACCAACGAGTGTTTATTCCTCACCATGCCGTTATCAAGACTGATGCACAAACCACAACGAAAATCCGACCCGTCTTCAACTGCAGTCTCAAGATCGGAGATCTGCCATCATTGAACGACGCATGTTTCAAAGGAATCGATCTTCTTAACGACCTGGTCACTCTGCTTCTGCGTTTCCGCACGAACAGACACGTACTCATGGCGGACATCGAGAAGGCCTTCCTGCAGATATACCTGAAGTATGAGGAAGATAAAGACCGATTCTGCTTCCTTTGGCAGAATGAAGAGGGCCTCAAAGCGTATCGTTTCCGGACGATCCTGTTCGGACTCAACTGCTCGCCGTTCATTCTCAACCGTGTTCTTCAACTTCATCTTGAAAGTTTCCCGCTTCTGCGGCGGCCGTTGCTCTCAAGCAGTCGATGTACGTGGACAACTTTCTCTTCTCAACTTCAGAAGAACAGGTCCTTCACTCCGTCTACACCGACAGCATACAGATCCTACAGCAAGGAGGATTCAACCTTCGCAGTTGGGTCTCCAATCACCAACCTCTCGTGGACACCATGGCGTCTCAAGGTACGCTGAATCATCATGACGCACCTGAAGAGAAAGCCCTCGGATACCTTTACGACACCAAGCGGGACATGATGTCACTGGCTGACTTCAGTTTCGAAGAGAAACCTCAACACATCACGAAACGACAGCCTCTGAGTAACATCAGTAAGGTTTTCGACCCACTATCATTGACCCTGCCTGTGAGCATCCGAGGAAGGCTCCTCATGAAACAGGTGTGGAAGGAGGGAACAGCATGGGATGAAGACGTGTCACCCGATGTTTATCAGCAATGGACTCGGTTGAAGAACGACCTCCTACAGCTTCGTCAGCTTCAGATACCCAGGAAGACTGGAGAGACAGAGCAGAACCTGCCAGCAGAAATTCATCTCTTCTGCGATGGAAGCAAGAAGGGTTACGGATTCGTCTGCTACCTGAAGCAGGAAGGCTCTGTGCCGCAACTGGTCTTCGCAAAGGGCAAACTTGCACCGGACGACAAGAGCATCCCGCAGCTGGAGCTCTTCGCTGTCTTTCTAGCGTTAAAGTGCCTATCGCTGATTCTGGACTCTCTCGTCCTACCCGTCAGCCACATCTACCTCTGGAGCGACGCTCAAGTAGTCCTCGAGTGGGTGTCAACAGGCTGCAAGTCGAAAAGCAAGTTCACCAGTAACCGGCTAGAAGATATCACCTCCATGAAGGTGAAGCTGCGAGAAAAGTATAAGTGCGAGCTCACCCATCACTACGTAGACACCTCTTCGAACGTTGCAGATATGCTCACGCGTGGCATATCTACAAGAGAACTAAGCAAGAAGCTGCATCAGTGCCTCCACGGACCGGACTGGCTCTCTGATGACTCAGAGAAATGGCCAACAAGTCCTCTGCACTGTCTGTCCGAAGATGCCAAGCAGACTGTCGATCTCCAGAATCGACGAGAAGGAGGACCAACAACTCCATCAACTGCACCCATCATGGACATCAATCACTTCTCTTCACTGCGAAGACACACCAGTGACTGTGCGCGTGTTCCAGTTTGTGAACAAGCTGAAGCGCAGGCAAGCCGATACTCAGCTACAAGCTGAGCAGTACTGGCTGAAGGTGATGCAAGTGGAGTCCTTCAACGCTGAACTCAAGTATCTGCACGACCTCAAGAAAGAGCCAAGACCGACCAAGCCAGGAACACCCACGCCAAGGCTGGTGAGCGACCTAAACCTTTTCGTTGACCAACATGGACTACTGCGGTGTCAGGGCAGACTGTCCAAGCTGAACATGTACTCATGTACATGTACATGTACATGTAACATGTACTGCAAGTGCTGGTCTTCGATTTGTAGTGTTGTCAGCCGATGATTTTTGCCGAGAAGAATGGGATTATGCACTGCATATGAGTACATGTTCAGCTTGGACAGTCTGCCCTGACACCGCAGTAGTCCATGTTGGTCAACGAAAAGGTTTAGGTCGCTCACCAGCCTTGGCGTGGGTGTTCCTGGCTTGGTCGGTCTTGGTTCTTTCTTGAGGTCGTGCAGATACTTGAGTTCAGCGTTGAAGGACTCCACTTGCATCACTTTCAGCCAATACTGCTCAGCTTGTAGCTGAGTGTCGGCTTGCCTGCGCTTCAGCTTGTTCACAAACTGGAACACGCGTGCAGTCACTCGGTGTAGTCTTCGCAGTGAAGAGAAGTGATTGATGTCCATGATGGGTGCAGTTGATGGAGTTGTTGGTACCTCCATTCCAGTCAATCGATTCTGGAGATCGACAGTCTGCTTGGCATCTTCGGACAGACAGTGCAGAGGACTTGTTGGCCATTTCTCTGAGTCATCAGAGAGCCAGTCCGGTCCGTGGAGCCACTGATGCAGCTTCTTGCTTAGTTCTCTTGTAGATATGCCACGCGTGAGCATATCTGCAACGTTCGAAGAGGTGTCTACGTAGTGATGGGTGAGCTCGTACTTATACTTTTCTCGCAGCTTCACCTTCATGGAGGTGATATCTTCTAGCCGGTTACTGGTGAACTTGCTTTTCGACTTGCAGCCTGTTGACACCCACTCGAGGACTACTTGAGCGTCGCTCCAGAGGTAGATGTGGCTGACGGGTAGGACGAGAGAGTCCAGAATCAGCGATAGGCACTTTAACGCTAGAAAGACAGCGAGGAGCTCCAGCTGCGGGATGCTCTTGTCGTCCGGTGCAAGTTTGCCCTTTGCGAAGACCAGTTGCGGCACAGAGCCTTCCTGCTTCAGGTAGCAGACGAATCCGTAACCCTTCTTGCTTCCATCGCAGAAGAGATGAATTTCTGCTGGCAGGTTCTGCTCTGTCTCTCCAGTCTTCCTGGGTATCTGAAGCTGACGAAGCTGTAGGAGGTCGTTCTTCAACCGAGTCCATTGCTGATAAACATCGGGTGACACGTCTTCATCCCATGCTGTTCCCTCCTTCCACACCTGCTTCATGAGGAGCCTTCCTCGGATACTCACAGGCAGGGTCAGCGAGAGTGGGTCGAAAACTTTACTGATGTTACTCAGAAGCTGTCGTTTCGTGATGTGTTGCGGTTTCTCTTCGAAACTGAAGTCAGCCAGTGACATCATGTCCCGCTTGGTGTCGTAGAGGTATCCGAGGGCTTTCTCTTCAGGTGCGTCATGATGATTCAGCGTACCTTGAGACGCCATGGTGTCCACGAGAGGTTGGTGATTGGAGACCCAACTGCGAAGGTTGAATCCTCCTTGCTGTAGGATCTGTATGCTGTCGGTGTAGACGGAGTGAAGGACCTGTTCTTCTGAAGTTGAGAAGAGAAAGTTGTCCACGTACATCGACTGCTTGAGAGCAACGGCCGCCGCAGAAGCGGGAAACTTTTCAAGATGAAGTTGAAGAACACGGTTGAGAATGAACGGCGAGCAGTTGAGTCCGAACAGGATCGTCCGGAAACGATACGCTTTGAGGCCCTCTTCATTCTGCCAAAGGAAGCAGAATCGGTCTTTATCTTCCTCATACTTCAGGTATATCTGCAGGAAGGCCTTCTCGATGTCCGCCATGAGTACGTGTCTGTTCGTACGGAAACGCAGAAGCAGAGTGACCAGGTCGTTAAGAAGATCGATTCCTTTGAAACATGCGTCGTTCAATGATGGCAGATCTCCGATCTTGAGACTGCAGTTGAAGACGGAGCGGATTTTCGTTGTGGTTTGTGCATCAGTCTTGATAACGGCATGGTGAGGAATAAACACTCGTTGGTTGGCTGTGGCAGTCTTCAAGTCAACCTCCTCAATGATGCCATCTCGCAGTTGTTGCAGAAAGACAGCTGAGTAAGCGTCCAGCATGCCTTTTTTCGACAGCCTGTCGTGAACTTTCTTCATCGTGGCCATGGCTATTTCATAGCTTTCCGGAACTTGTGAAATCTTCTCGTTAAACGGGATCTTAACGAAGTATCTACCGTCCTTAAACTCTACTTCCTTGGTGAAGTCCCGCACAAGATTTTCGTCCTGAGATGATACGTCATTTTCTTCCTTGATTCTTATACTCTCGATGTTAAACATATGCTCGACTTGAAGATCAACATCGCTATCGCTGGACGAAGTGTGAGCCAGCGGGTGGAAGTATGTTGTCTTCGGATGTAGCGTGGAGTTCACCAAGATAGCCAGAGGTGGCGTGCAGTTGGTGATGGACTCCCTTGAAGCGTCACCAGCCACAGGTTCCATTGCTCCTGCTGATGATGAAGTCATAGAAGGTGCTGAATGACACACCTCGGTTGAGATTGGCGATGGAGGTAATGTCGACATTGAAGGAGTCGATGCAGGCGCTGAAGTTAACCCTGATGTTTGTTGTGCGTTCGAAGTTTGTTGTGAGGTTGCTGTTTGTCGTTTGTTGTTCGTTGTTCGTTTGTTGTTTGTTGTTCGTGTGTTGTGTGTTGTTCGTTTGTTGTTTGTTGTTTGTTTGTTGATGTGGCACGGCTTGTGGGGAGTTGTCCAACTCACTCACAACTGTTTCTGGTTGAGTAGCAGCGGCTTCGTGTCCGCTGCAGTGGTTACAAGTACACACCTGCTGTTTGTCGTGGTTGCATCTGCTGGTTACCAACAGATGCGGAAACCGTCAATTTGAGTTGTCGTTGCGGCTGGAGGTACAGTGATCTTCCCAGCTATCGCCTGTGAGCTTGTCGGTGTTGCATGGACGCGATGAACATGGACGCGATGAGAATCTTCTGGCATCTGGGAAGAGTTCTGAAGCTGCTTCACGGAGATGATGGTCGCGTACGGCAAGTCCTACTGAAGACAAGCACCGGCCAAACGACTCGCTACTCTGTAGCACATCTCTACCCTCTCGAAATTCAGTGCACCCACACAGGACAGAGTCCACCCACAGACACTTCTCACCAAGCAGATGATCCCATACAGAGCGTTCAACTGAGAGACAAGTCAGCTGTCAGGCAACCTAGACGGGAAGCAGCCATCCGACAGGACAAGTTGGTGAAGGGCCTGGCTTTAGCCGGCAACATATAGAAGGTCATCGACTACACATATGGCACAATGCATAGACACTTCCATTTCTATGCTAAACTCGAGTTTAGCATCTGTTTGCGGGAGGGTGCGAGAATTCTGCGCGCACATATTAATCACAGCATTTGAAATACAAGCGTTAAATACATACATACATAACAATGCCACTAATTATCATTGCAACCACAACATTATAGTGCCACCATACTATCCAAACTCGAATGGTGTCCCGTCCTTCGATCCCGTCAGGGGCAGGAGGGCCGGGCTGCTTGGCTTCGAGCGGTCACCTTCGGGGTCACGTTACAGTGACTCATACGGGTCGGCGCTTTGTCAGCGTCGGCCGCGACACGTGAGCAGTGGTCGGCCTCGGCAGTGAGACGCAAGAGGCAGATTGGAGTGCGTGCTGCGTAAGCGCGTGGAACGAACGCTTGGACAAACTACGACTACGACTACCAGAAAACTATAACTTACCGGTGCTAGGGCTCACAAAAGCTCTAGCATCAAAGTGGATCAATATTCACAGAGTGCTGTGACTACCTGAAGTAATCGAAAGGTAAGCCCGGCCTCCATGATAGCCCATTGACGTTCCCCCGTGTTCATTACCTGCTACTGCCTATTCCATAATACTTCACTCGCCTATTAATTTCCTGAACTAATCCGACACCAAAACAAACAATTTCTTACGAACACAATTCAACTTCAACACCAACGATATCATCTGTGTAGGGTTCACAAAATAATTCTTACAAGTGTAACAACCTGACTAAAGATAGAAATATGCGTAAAACGACCAATGAAATGTATGAGTTCCAATGCCCTATTGTAACTCATACACTTACACAAGTCGGCCGTACAGCCATCATTCCCCATGATGCAATAATAACGACAATCTCGAGCCGCGGATACATAGGTACGCAAATGGCAAGCACAGTTAGCTCCCGGAGTTCAAGTATCACCTGGGGCCGGGTAAGTAATTCACAAGTGAATCACGCGTAACAATATGAACTGGGCTGATGATTCGTACCTGGTGATTTGACCTGCTTCATAATACAACACCTTGCTTGGTCGTGTCGTGAGAGAACACGTATATTGGGAAACATTGTGAACTTGTGAACAGTGCTATTTAGCAACCTCTATTCGGGTACATAGAAGGGGAAGTCTGCAAATGGAAGATACCATAACCCTGGCAAAAAGACACTCATCACCCCAACCAGCATCACTTCTCTAATATGAAAGAATCCATCGACCAACGTCCCACACACTCATAATAAATAGTCTGTTTTACAGCGGCAATTTGCTGTCATCTACTAGGTTTTGAGCCTTCCAAGTTATTCCTCCCTTTAACTAAATATTCCAGACAATACCAAAAAAAACACATCGAAGAGCTTTTAATATTAATAAGAATTGGTTTCAATCAATTTTCTCAGCTTTTTCACTAGAAAAAAATTGTTCTTCATGGTGAGAATTAAAGAATTAAACGATTTTAGACAGATTGCTTTAGTATAATTTTCATTAAACCATTTTATATTCCGAAACCTATATCCCAATAGATGGCAGGTAACAAGTCAGTTAGTGCACATGCATCATAGCCATGGGATGTGTTGTGTATATTTACTAGTGCAGTGTGAGCATGTCAGGAGTATCAGGTATGAATTGATAAACTTGGTTGACATCGATTAAGTATACTTTTGTTGTTATTTTATATGCTGTTGTGCGGGAAGTTGGCTTACAACCACATCCTTCACTGCTGCATGACCACGGCAGTTGATGCACCCCTAAGCCCCACATCCTTCACTAATTTAACCATAGTGCCAATTTGCTCTGGCATTCAATCATCAGCTGCCATATACAGTAGAGCTGAGTGTAGTCTCCACATAAATCAGAAAGTATGTTGCAATTTACTGATGTTTGTAAGTTTAATTTTACTTTTTTCAGCATCATTGATGGTAAAACATATTTTGTTATTAAAAGTGATGTAATAATTATGTTTAGTGGTCGCTTTTAAGGTATGTGGATCATTGTGCCAGGTCTTATCCCTCTATCTCATCCCAGGTTTCTTTCCTGAGACCTGGGACCTGTGAGCAAAGTTCCACTGTAAAACCAAATGTCTATCTAGGACCTTACCTATCCAGTCCTGTCCCTTGAATCCATGTAACATATGTTGCTTGAGTGCCATACCAATAATTTCCAGACTCCATCCAAGCCTGCTTAGAAGGGCCTGTGCACTGCATGCCTATTTAGTATTAACCCTGCCCCACCCACCACTACTTAGAGCTCAAAAGCAAAACTGCAGCCTAAACAAAATTGTGCACACTTTAAATACATTCAATGAGGGTGATGAATAGGCACTAAATGACCAAACCTGGTTGATGTGCCTTAAAACTCAAGTAACCAACCAATGAGGGGACAAGTAGTCTAGGGGAAAGTTGCTTATCTCACAATAGAAAGGTTGTGGGTTTGAGTCTTGCCTGTTGTTACTCTTTGCCCATGACCAATCAATGTGAGAGATTGGCGATGCTACATGACTCAAGGGTCAATGTGTTGTGAAACCAATGACCAAACAAATACATTCAATGCAGGATTTCCCACAATATCAACAGGCAGACTTCCACTGATGAATGATCCTTTGTGGCTGAAAACCAAACCTAACAAATTTGTTTGCTTTATGGAGGCAAATGTGTGGAAAAACTTGTATTGTTACCACCTTAAAGCACAATAATACCCATTTTTCCAATTGATTATGAACATTTCTAAAAAATTAAAGAACATTATATATATATATATATATATGTTTATATTTTAGATGATCAAACATAAGTAGGTTAGGTTTGGTTAGTTTTTGCACTTCCCATTATTCTTAAGCAGGTATATTACCCTGTCAAACCTCATATTCCACCCTACATTCTTCTCACATTCTGTTGAGGAAACACAGAATGGCATGATCTGCATTGTTAATAGATGTTCCTCTTTTGGCATTCTTCAATGCTATCTGAATGAATTTGATGTCACATGTATTTTAACTGTATCAGCTGTGGTAGTTTTTAGTCCAGCATGTTTCTCCATGCAAGATCTCTGCAAGAGGTTTCTGGTGACAGCTCACCTCAGGAAAATAATGCAAATGCTGACAGTGGAGATGATTCTTCAGAAATCGCCATACAACATCAAGAGGTTAGTGAAGCCTATATTTTCTCTTCACTGCTGAATCTTCCCTAAATATTGGCAATGTATGACCAACACAGCTCATGTGTTCCTAAGTGAAAATGCACACCAATTTTTAACATAATATACTTAAATAGGAATAAGAATTGGGTACCATGATTAAAAAGTTTCACCATGCATCTGCATCCATCCCCACATGCAGACATTTCAGTTTTTGATACCTTTGCAAGATCTTCAGTCCTCGTTTGCCCTCAGATCATCCATCATAAGCATTTTGCCCATGGCAGGGCCCCTCCACTTTACAGCCTTGTGAAAAGAGGACTGCTTTGGAGATGTGCAGAAGGATGGGAGTGGTCATGCTCCTTGGCCATGCCATCTGACAGAAGGATCTGTTTAAAGAAAGATTATGTTTGTACTGTGAGGCTTCAGGTAGAATGGCATGTATGCTGCCATCACCTGGGTATGAGCCTACCAAGAAAAGTCTGCCTAATGCCAGACCTCTTCCAATAACCTGCACTCAAAGGAAACACATTAGCTGATATCCCAATGGGGTGATTGTCATTATCCAATGATGTATTGATGGGGATTTTAAAGAATGGAGGTGTTTCTGTGTTAGTGTCCATGCAATTCGTTTTTGTGTCTGGTCACTTCCCAAAAATACCTCTGATGGAGAATATAGATGGTGAAAGGGACATTAACATGCAGTTTTTCTCAGACAAAAATGTGGAGTTGATATAAGAATTGCACAATATAACCTGCAAAGACACAAAGTGGAAACAGGTATTCAGACTACAGATGTTCCATAGATATCCTGCAGATGTTCAGAAGGTTGGGCTCCACTATTCGTGATTTCTGGAATCATAATCAGATATGGGTAAAGTTCAAAACATACGAGAATCATTGCGTCAGCTCCACTGCAGCATTTCAGATTAAGTGGCGAGCACGTCTCGTGTAAATGGAGGATACTGCCACGGAAATTGCTGAGGTTGCAGAAATCACTGAGTAAACGTGCCACGTGAAGAATGGAAACCTGTTCAGGTTTCTAAACTTTATTGCCGTTTTATTCGTGATCCGGTACAACTGTGAGTGATATTTTTGTTTGAATGCTGTTTACTGACAAACGTTTTTGTTTCTGTGCGATAGGCGAAGGGTTTTCGCTCTCCGGTTGCAAATCAGAGGCATATCTGGCACACCAAGGGAAGACAGGTGCTTCCGGTCCTCGGGCTCCCTGCACAGAACAGCGCCGGCCCTCTTCCCACATCGATAATGAATTGTGCATTTTACAAACTGCAAATAGAAAGGCAATCCCTTCTCGTTCCATTTCACTCCATCTGATAAAACGTAAAATATACGAGCCTGTCCACATCAAACTGCACTATTAGTTACCAGATAACCATTATTTTTTTGTGAAGCAGATCTTTTGAACATTATCTATGTCGTCAGCGAATGCCGGCGCGGCGTGATTTGAACCTACAAAATGTCGTCATCTTTGCGGGACCATTCCCCAGGCTGAAAACTACCGCACATTTTCAGGGCCACTTTGGCTACACGACAGAGGAGGAGATCAGCCTGGCCATCCAGCAGTGCAAGGACTCGATCCTCGAGTGTTCCGAGAGCTCCGACGAGCGGCGTCGGCTGGTGCATCAGCTGATTGAGCTGCGGCTGCGATTGGTGGAGCTGCGTGAGGAGGCGGCGCCACTGCCGGAGGGCGCTCGTGTGGTGCGTGGCCACGTGCTCCAGCCGCAACGGTTCTCCCGCCAGAGGGCCTACTGCGACCAGTGCGCCGGCCTCATCGTGGCGCTGATACACCGCGGCTACAGCTGCCAGGGTGGGTGTGTTGTGCCGCGGCTACAGCTGCCAGGGTGGGTGTGTTGTGCCGCGGCTACAGCTGCCAGTGTGGGTGTGTTGTGCCGCGGCTACAGCTGCCAGGGTGGGTGTGTTGTGCCGCGGCTACAGCTGCCAGTGTGGGTGTGTTGTGCCGCGGCTACAGCTGCCAGGGTGGGTGTGTTGTGCCGCGGCTACAGCTGCCAGGGTGGGTGTGTTGTGCCGCGGCTACAGCTGCCAGGGTGGGTGTGTTGTGCCGCGGCTACAGCTGCCAGGGTGGGTGTGTTGTGCCGCGGCTACAGCTGCCAGTGTGGGTGTGTTGTGCCGCGGCTACAGCTGCCAGGGTGGGTGTGTTGTGCCGCGGCTACAGCTGCCAGGGTGGGTGTGTTGTGCCGCGGCTACAGCTGCCAGGGTGGGTGTGTTGTGCCGCGGCTACAGCTGCCAGGGTGGGTGTGTTGTACCGCGGCTACAGCTGCCAGGTGGGTGTGTTGTACCGCGGCTACAGCTGCCAGGGTGGGTGTGTTGTGCCGCGGCTACAGCTGCCAGGGTGGGTGTGTTGTGCCGCGGCTACAGCTCCAGGGGGGTGTGTTGTCCGCGCTACAGCTGCCAGGTGGGTGTTGTGCCGCGGCTACAGCTGCCAGGGTGGGTGTGTTGTGCCGCGGCTACAGCTGCCAGGGTGGGTGTGTTGTGCCGCGGCTACAGCTGCCAGGTGGGTGTGTTGTGCCGCGGCTACAGCTGCCAGGGTGGGTGTGTTGTCCGCGGCTACAGCTGCCAGGGTGGGTGTGTTGTGCCGCGGCTACAGCTGCCAGGGTGGGTGTGTTGTCCGCGGCTACAGCTGCCAGGGTGGGTGTGTTGTGCCGCGGCTACAGCTGCCAGGGTGGGTGTGTTGTGCCGCGGCTACAGCTGCCAGGGTGGGTGTGTTGTACCGCGGCTACAGCTGCCAGGGTGGGTGTGTTGTGCCGCGGCTACAGCTGCCAGGGTGGGTGTGTTGTGCCGCGGCTACAGCTGCCAGTGTGGGTGTGTTGTGCCGCGGCTACAGCTGCCAGTGTGGGTGTGTTGTGCCGCGGCTACAGCTGCCAGGGTGGGTGTGTTGTACCGCGGCTACAGCTGCCAGGGTTGGTGTGTTGTACCACGGCTACAGCTGCCAGGGTGGGTGTGTTGTGCCGCGGCTACAGCTGCCAGGGTGGGTGTGTTGTCAGCTGCCAGGGTTGGTGTTTTGTACCGCGGCTACAGCTACCAGGGTGGGTGTGTTGTATCATGGCTGCAGCTGCCAGGGTTGGTGTTTTGTATCGCAGCTACAGCTACCAGGGTGGGTGTATTGTGCCACAGCGACAGCTGCTAGTGTTTTTTTTTTTTACTGCAATTACAAGTGCGATTGTATGTCAGTTGGGCCGTGGTTCCAAATGCCATCATATGTGTTGAACTGCCACTATGACTTCATGTCACGTGGCCTGCGCGCCTCGGGACTGGGCGACTGTATGACCCGGTCAGTCCGATTGAAAGTCCCCGAACGGTTGTGTGCAGCATAAGCTGAATACGAAGGCTGTGAGACAAATATAAGGGTCGTGCCTAGGGTGGAAAAAAGTGTTGTCCTATATTTGTATCATGCAAAATGTCATCCTCTCCGGCAAATCACCTTCCCCAGCTTTTCTCGCTGTAAGATCAGATGATGCTGTTTCAGAATTAAATGGTGAAAACGTGGTGTTCTTTGATTAAAGTGCCCAACCATTTTTTAAAGTCAAAACTGTCTAGAGACGGTGGCCATGTGGTGCAGTGACAGCCGTGTCCCGACAGGCTGCAGTCTGCACGTGCACGCCGGCTGTCTAGAGACGGTGCCATGGCACGCCGGCCCGGCCGCGCCGCACGCCGGCGCGGCGCCCCGCCGGCGGCGGACCAGGGCGTGACAGCCGTGTCCCGACGCTGCAGTCTGCACGTGCACGCCGGCTGTCTAGAGACGGTGGCCATGTGGTGCAGTGACAGCCGTGTCCCGACAGGCTGCAGTCTGCACGTGCACGCCGGCTGTCTAGAGACGGTGGCCATGTGGTGCAGTGACAGCCGTGTCCCGACAGGCTGCAGTCTGCACGTGCACGCCGGCTGTCTGGAGACGGTGACTATGTGGTGCAGTGACAGCCGTGTCCCGACAGGCTGCAGTCTGCACGTGCACGCCGGCTGTCTGGAGACGGTGACCATGTGGTACAGTGACAGCCGTGTCCCGACAGGCTGCAGTCTGCACGTGCACGCCGGCTGTCTGGAGACGGTGACCATGTGGTGCAGTGACAGCCGTGTCCCGACAGGCTGCAGTCTGCACGTGCACGCCGGCTGTCTGGAGACGGTGCGACGGACCTGTGCCGTCCAGCGTGTGCGGGACGAGCCCGCCTACAACCTGCGGATCTGTCCCGAGCGGGGTCTCTCGCACCAGCGCTTCCGGTGCGCCGAGTGCGGCCGACGAGTCATGCCAGGTCAGTGCGACGCATAGCAGGCTGCGTGGATCGTGTCGAGTTGGTGTGGCGCATCACAGGTTGTGTAGGTCATGCCAGGTCGCTGTGACTAGCAGACAGCTGTGTAGGTCGTGTCATGCGAATGCAAGTGTCGTCAGATCAGGGTTGCGCATCACAGGCTGTGAGGGTCGTGTCAGGTCAATGCAACATATGACAGACTGTGTGGGTCATATCAGGTCAATTTGACCAATAGACGTCAATGGAGTAGAGCATGTCAGGCGAGTGTAAGTTATGTCGGATCAGTGTGCGACATGATAGGCTGTGTGGGCTATGTCAGGCAGTGTCCGAAAATTACTTCACCATTAAATGTGTGGATGAAGAAAGAAGTTGCTTGGGAATGGTGAAAGATTGGAAGAAAATGAAGGATCTCCACTTAAGGATTAAAAAAGCAGAATGCTGTTGTAATACACATATTTCACTTCAGTCACATGCATTTTACATTATTTAGCAGTTGTGTGTGTAATGACTGCTCACACATCATGTGGCAAAATGGTAAAAACCTAAGGCAAGGATGAAATAGCTCAATTCCATTAACTGTGAATTTCCAGGCCACATCGTGAATTATTTTACACTGATGTCAGGTCAGTGCATTACTTGGCAGATTATGGTCATGTCAGGTGCGTGTGACACATGGTAGATAGTGTGGGTCATGTCATGGCGATGTGGCTCCAGTGAGCCAGACTGGGCATTACAAGGTCGTAGTCCTTGTGGGATCGGCACAGGCATTTCCAACTGGAAAGTCAACAAGTCTCGTCGGCGTAGATGGTATCGGCCATCACTCATCACCTTCGCGGATGGCGTGGGTGTGCTCAGTTGGTCATGTCAGATTAGTATGGATTTTGTTGTGAAAATTAATGTTGCTTTAGAGCAGCACTGGGAATAGCAGGTCATTTCTAAGTGGCGGCGGCTGGATCTGGCTTCCGCGTAACTCAACCTTCATTGGCTCTGCATAATGGACGTGTTTCGAGTGTAAGGCGATGTCGTGCGGGCGTGGTTAGATCACGTACATGTCTCTGAAATATAGAGCTGATGTGTATTTGGTGTTCGGTATCAACTGGATGCGTATTTAAGTGTATGAGTGTGTATGCCGACAGAGCCTGACTATGAGTCGGGACCGCCGGCCGGTGACCCGAGTGTGTACAGCCCCCGCATCTGCGACTACACGGGCCTGTTCTACTGCTCGCTCTGCCATTGGGACGACCGTGCCGTGTCTCCCGCCCGAGTCATACACAACTGGGACTTCGACAAGTACCCGGTAGGTGGCGGAGCGGGCCGTCTGTCTCGACCCAGTACGCAACTGGGACTTTGGCACATATCCGGTAGGTTTCGGCCCAGTACGCAACTGTGACTTCGACAAGTACCCGGTAGGTGGCGGAGCGGGCCGTCTGTCTCGGCCCAGTCCACAACTGGGACTTTGACATGTGCCCGATAGGTGGTGGATTGGACCATCTGTCTCGGCCCAGTACACAACTGGGACTTCGACAAGTACCCGGTAGGTGGCGGAGCGGGCCGTCTATCTCGACTCAGTACGCAACTTGGACTTTGGCACATACCCGGTATGTGTGTGGGGGGAGGCGGACCGTCTGTCTCGGCCCAGTCCACAACTGGGACTTCGACATGTGCCCGATAGGTGGTGGATTGGACCGTCTGTCTCGACCCAGTACACGACTGGAACTTCGACAAGTGCCCAATAGATGGCGGAACTGGCGGTTCGTCGCGGCTCAGGTCTCGGCCGTCGGCCACAGAGACCGACGATCGGTCGGGTGTCAGTTATCCGTCGTCGCAGTCCGATCGGCTGGGCGGCAACCATGGATTTGACTACACCATACAGCAGTGATCAATGAAATATGGTGGGATACACCACTTTCTGGTCACTGAATCGACATTCCTTCCAACGAAGCATTGGCATGGTGTTTCGTGACGAGTCTTTATGAAGTCTTCATGTCAAATCTTGAACAGAATCCTGTTGATAAGCTTCATGCTTATACTCACCATTGTGGATTATGATGCACAAACATCTCGTTGCACAATTCCTTGGAAGAATATTACCTATGATTAGGTTTGTTATGCAATATCAGTTGATAAGAATTGGTATTTTGTATCTTTATCGTTAAAACAATTATCTTAAACTATGTAAGTAAAAAGGAAAAAGGTGTACATTTGAGTACCCTGTTGGATTAAAATTGCTCTTAGAGAACTTATAAGTTATCCTAAGCAACATTACTTCCGTGGCGAATTTCGATATTCTGCTGTACCCGTTTCGACATCTTACATCTGGCTAAAACTCATTATTTTAATACTGCTAACCAGTGTACTGCTGTCAAACTTGTCCTAGGCATGACCAACACGTGACCGACTATGATGCTGTTCCCAGCTGCCCTACACGTGACCGACTATGGTGCTGTTCTCCAGGTTTCCTATACGTGACCGACTATGATTTTGTTCCTCAGCTGTCCTGCACGTGACCGACTACACTGGATTTCCCTGCTGTCCCACACACCAGGACATTTTTTTCACAGATAAACTGTTTGGCCAAAGGCCCCCCAGTCCATCATTTGTGCCCATCAGCCCCTTATAATTTTTTTTTGTCACTGGGGAGGGACAGGGGGCACCGAAGAAACATCATATTTCTCGCAGGCCAGGGTGCCCCACTGGTAGATCAACGTGTCCCCGATAAAGAGCAAAAGCAAGGCTTCGTCTCTCATGCAGCCTCATATGCACCCATTGCATGTCAATCTGTCAAATGGACAGGTTATGTTGCCCTAAATTAACAGGTCATGGTGCCATTTCGAAGCCCTTGAATACCTCTTTGACAGCTCACTTTGTCTTTGCATCTTAGGCCCATTGGACGGCTAGGACGGGGCTTGGAAATGCCATAGATGCCCCTGATAACTTGGTGTCAATCAACAAAGTGGAAGCTCTTCATAGTGCCTCTGCTAGCGTTACATAACCTTTATCTGAAATCGAAGTGCCCTTAGTTGATTAAGCCTAAGCAGGTTACGTTGCCTTCAGTACAGCTCAGAGTTCTCTTCTAAAGCCTTCGAATGTCCCTTTGATAGCCCACCGTGCCCCTCTGGCGGCTAAAGTTTCCATTGGACGCCTAGGACGGGGCTTGGAAACATCAGGCATGCCATTCGCAGCACAAAGTGCCCCTAAGCAAAGTAGAATGGCCCTTCAATTGCTCAAAGTGACACTCGCTGACTTTACAGCGCTTCCTGCAAATCGATGTGTCCACAAATAAACAGATGCGCTCTCCTCAGGTTACGTTTCTCTCAATCCGGCTCAAAGTGCGATTTCAAAGTCTTTCAATTCTCCTTTGTCGTGTCCTTTTGGCAGCTGGGCGGCTAGGGCAAGGCTTGGGAATATAGAGCACGCCTACCCCCTCTCAGCTCAGTGCCCCGGACGAGTAGTCTAGGGGTAAGTTGCTCGTCTCACAATCGAAAGGTTGTGGGTTCGAGTTTCGCCTGTCACTACCCTTTGCCCTCGACCAATCAACGTGAGAGATTGGCGATGCTGCATGACTCAACGGTCGATGTGTCGTAAAACCAATAACCAACCAATCTCGGTGCCCCGAAATGAAGTGGAATTTCAATGCTTTTACTCACAGTCCAACTCACTGACTTCACAGTACCTCTCTCATAAGTTGGAAGTGCCGTCAGAAGAGCCCACAACAAATTCGCGCTGGAACCCGAACAAAAATGAGTCCTGGACGCCAAGTATACGGCGGTGCCCTAGAAGCACACTGAGAGACTGAGAACCTACTGTGGCCCTCCAAGCCACAGTGTTCCCAAAGAGCAACAGGATCTTAAATATGCGTTGAGATCCCAAATGAACACGCCGGAAGCCCTCAAAATCACACCAGAGGATCTAAAAAGCAGGCTGGGCCCCGCTAAAGTGACATTGTTTTGTTTTGTTCAATGTAGGACACTAAAGAAACACATTTTCGAAACCCATCGGCCCCTCAAAAACACTGTGTCCACAAAAAGCAACAACGCCATAAAAACAATCTGGGTCTCAAAAACGTACCAGGGTCTTTTAAAAAATGCGCTGAGGTCCTCAAGCACATCTGTAGACAAAAAAAAAGAACGGAACGAGCCATGAGAAGATCACCGAACTCGTGCAGCGGCTCGGTTCGGTAACCAATCCGGAAACATGTCAACAAAGATATAAGTACATCAAAGCTCACTGTGGTGCTCGGATTACTTTTTTCACCAAAAATTATGTGGGCAAGGAAGTAATCTTCGATTTGGGCTTGATCCAATTTCTGCAGCGAAACCCATGTGAATCACTCCATGAGGTCAAATATGACACAAGATCAACTCTATGGCAGCATTTAGCAAAATGTAGGTGTCTACCAGAAACCGCAAAACTCTACGAAGTGTGGCGAATGTGCCAAATGCGCAAAGCGGGTGTGCACGTGTACGAATGTTGGCGTGATGACAACTGGGCGATATACACCGAAATGCGTACAATTTTAAAATTGTACATTTTTAGGTGATTTGTGCAGGCCTAGCTTTAACAGTGTGGGAAGTCTTATCAAGGAACGGAGATAAAATATTGAACGGTAAAGCTAAACAGTTAAAATCCGCTTCTCTCCCCGACGTAAATCATAGGTACGCCACTTGCTGAGAAAGATCTAGTGCTGAGAATTTAACATGAGTGCCGATGAGGACGCATGGAAAAGCGTTACATAAACCACAGTTAGTTATTTGGGCTTTCGGGCGCTTCGAAAGCCCAAATAACTAACTGGTTTATGTGATGCTTTTCCATGCGTCCTCATCGGCACTCATGTTAAATTATCAGCACTAGATCTTTCTCAGCAAGTGGCGTACCTATGATTTACGTCGGGGAGAGAACATAGACCACAAGGCGTATGCAAAAGTATCACCTGAAATGTTCGGAAGGCCTCTGAAAACTTCACAAATGGGTTGGCGCATGACGCAAGTTTCCGGGTCTCAAAATAATGTGACAGAAACAAAGGAACTCCCATCTCGAGGGTAACTAGGCCAGTGGTGGATCATGAGGCCCCTCTCCTTATATGATCGTGCCCCTCCCCTTATATGATCGTGCCCCCTCCCCTTATATGACATATGCAGCCGATGAGTCCCTAAACTACAATACCCATCCCCAAGTGGAAGATGGAGTCCCTCCGGTCGGGATAATGTACCCTTCCGAGAAGACTCGTGTGCACTCCCCTCAAATTTTTAATCACAGGTGCTCTTCTGAAAGGAAATCGTGCCCCTTGGAACTTTCCATGAACATCTTTCATCTCAATGGTTTCATTTACGACGCATTCAACTGCTAGATCATGCAGCGTCGCAAATCTCTGGCGCCGATTAGTCGCGGACTGACTCCAATCCAGCCGCTCAACCTGCGGATTGGTCACTGGCGGTAATGCCACCGTCTGGGGGGATTAGAACCCTCAATCTTGCGATAAAAAATCCAGCACACTACCGACTGAGCTACCGTGGCCCTTACTTTCCCTAGCCATTATGTGTGCACGTTTGCACAATAGGCTGAGAAGTACCTTTTGAATGCACTCGCAGTGCCCTTTTCAGGAATTCGAGTGTCCTTTTGTCGATGTGCCCCCAGTGAAAAAAAATTAAAGATGCACACTGTTCTTTCCCAGCTGTACTTTACATGGCCGACTACGCTGGTGTTGACCAGCCAGCTGTTCCATGCATGACCGACCACCCTAGTTTTTTTTCATACGCGAGCCCTACACATGCTGTTCTACACACGCTGCGCTTGATCAGCTGTATGACCGATGTATGGCGTATGACCGACTATGCTGTTGTTCCCCAGCTATCGTGCACGTAACTCCGCTACTGGTCGTCAGGTCTCCTGTGCAGCACGACAATATCTGGAGCTGATGTGCAACAAGCCGGTCCTGGAAGTAGAAAAATCCAATCCGTTTCTGTTCAACTTTGTGGAGGAGCTGCGACAAGTCAGGGTCAGTCGGACGGCTGAATACTAGTGGGATTAGTCAAGGCTCGGTTTGTTTTCCGCTATATTTTTATTTCCAATATCTTGAGAGTTCACTATTGAGTTAAATAGTTCGCTATTATTGACTGCGCCCTGCTTCGAATCATTATAGGCAGGGCTGACAATTGTGCGAGTTCCTCGTCAATAATTCTAAATGGACGAATTTCTGGTGGGATTTCTGAAGATCGAAGGATTTGCAACTCGCTATGCAAAACGTTCTTTCTGAAAGCAATTGCACGTGATGAGCATTGGCACCCCATGTCTAAGAAATCTCGTCGCATTGTTAGAGAAAGAGTTCATCGTTTATAAGCTCAGTGAGAGGAATCTGCAAGTGCTCGCTTTCAAAAGAAGAGCAATTTATATGAGTAGGATATCGGAAAAGATGTCGGGAAGAAGAGCAACAAAAATCAAGAAATTACACCTTGGTGGGAACAATTGAAGAAAGAAGGCGGGCGTGATTCCATGTTAGCCGTCAATAGCTATCACTATGGCATTATTCGTGTTAGGTTTGGTGTTCTCTTTTGGGCCCGCCAGGCCAGCCGAATGTAGACAACGGGTTGGTAGGAGTGGAGTGAATGATGGAGAAAGTAGTTTGGTCTGTAGGAATCAATCGCCTGTTGATTGTATATGGTATTACGTGGTGAATATAAGAACCGGCTAAGATTTACGGTTGAATATGCCGAATCCGAATTGTTAACATTAGCATGACTAGGATAGTCGTCGAGCTTTGCCCCTCCCCGCCAGATATTACGACTCAAGAGTAAATGCTTTCCTTCAAGAAAAATGGAAAGAAAGCTGGAATTTCCAGGTTTTAAACAAACTTCGATCCATAAAATCAGTTCTGGCACCATGGACGGCATCGCTGGATAAAAAAATAGGCGAGAAGCGGTGATTCTTGGACGCATGCGAATAGGGCACACGTATGCAACGCACGGCAACCTTTTAGAAGGGATGTGGGACCACACTGTTGTTTTGCCCCAACTTCACGTTGGAACAAATACGCCATTTCGGTTCCAATTTCCATGAATTGTCGGACTGGGATATTTTGGGTGACAGTTCGGAGATCGTCCAGACAGATCAACTATATCGATATATATCTGCTGCTCAGTATGCACGTAGTATATCCATTCCAAGAATAGGCCAATGCCACTGAGCAGAATGTTGTGAAAAGGGAAATATGGGTGCTACATAAGCAGTAGCAGCTGATGCGTCCCTAAGCCCAAATAATCAATCAATAGTAAGAGGTTGTATTGGTGCATTCGGTTGCTTATAAATATATAATCTTGCTTCATTAGCACCAATACAAAACATAATCGCGGAATGCTAAGATGATAGGAATGATTCTCTTTGGATCGTACTACAAATATAACGTTCTTGTTGAAAACTAGTTAACTGTACGCACAAAACATAAATGATGCCATCAAATATCCGTTGAACTGCACTTCAGTTGTAGTAGTTAACCCTTTCGTTCATGCAGGTATTTGCTACCTTCAGTCTTTTCAAGTGTCATGTGTCCTCTTCATATTTACCACTTTCCACTAACTAGCTCAGTTTCTGCGAACCTGCAGTTGACGCTGAAGCGGTGCCCGATGCCATGTTGCCACGTCACGTTTGCAGAAGCTGCGGGAGGAGATGATGACGATGAAGCAGTACTTTCTGTCGTGCCGCTCGGCGTTGGAGTCGCGCATCCTGCTGGCGTTCGGCGACCGGCAATATTTTGCCGAGTCGTCGCACCTCTACAGCCTGCGTGACCTGATGGATGTCAGGTCGGGCGAGCTGGTCACATTCCTGCTGGCCGTGCACACCAAGTTCGCCCACCACATCCGCCAGGACTGCGAGGTATGCCGTGCGGCCGGTCGATAACACCAGCTTTGGCTGCCACTGAGACGGGTTTTCACCGATTGGCGCTGGCTGACTCGCCCCGTCTCTCCGGTCAGATCCCCACACCCCGTCCCGGGGGGGGGGCGATAATATCAGTCATGCACATATCCAAACTAAGTGTAGCACGAAAACGAAATAGGTGTCGGAAAGCGCTCGACGAGTAGGGCTAGACGCCACCCCCAAGAAAATCCCAAAGAAGTGACGTTACTAGGGGCCGTAGGTTTTCACGACTTACATCATGTTTGTGGCTCTGGTGGGTTCATTTTGAGGGAGATTTGAGAAGAAAGAAAAATAAATAAATAATTTGAAATAAGAAAAGGGAAGCGAAATCGACCTGGACCAGAACATTTTTGGCCATTGAAAATCTTACTTCTTTTAATTTCACACTTTTTAGTTTTCAAGTTTTCTTTCATTTTCTTTTCTGATAGGTAGAGCGGACCGAAAAGTGTGGTTCAAAGGCAGCTTGTTCCAATAAAAAATAACTTATTTTAGCCATAATCATAGATTTAAACTCTAATGGGCAAATATACAAAATTAATAAGTAATCAAAAACGGGAAAAAAATTCCTCTGATGCGTTTTGTTGCATACATCCCTAAAGATAAGCAAACGCTGAAAGTTCCATTAAAATATCTTAATCCGTTAAAGCGTGAGGAGTGGTTGAACATTTTTTGGAGATGACCTCAGTTGACCTTGAATAACTCGTTGATCTTAGATGACTTGATTTCAAAATTTTGACACAACATGCCAAATTGGTGTGGGAAATTGTGTGCCAGATTTCAGCGCGCTGCCGCGTGCCGTTCTTTCACTATCCCCGGAAAATCTTAGGGGAGTCGTTAACGACCCTCCCCCACCCCCGGGACGGCGCGGGTTAATCTTCATGGAACAATTCACATGATTAAGTGGTTATGCATGATCTCGTTTTTTTAGTTTATGGAGAAGTTCGTAATGTCTAACTGTAAGATACGTATAACAGGCGTACAACTGCATACTTCCAACCCGGTTAGTTGTTGGATGTGGGAAACGTGTCAAAAATGGGTTGTAAGTAGTACCATTCTCGAAATTTACTCACATCAAACTTGAGGGCAAAAGTCGCTCACTAGTATACAGTACGCATTGTATCCTAGCATGCGGAGCACCATTCAAAAGTATTGTTTGGTGAATATCATATTCGTTCGCCTTCCACCATCTCACGAGGAAGCGGCTCGAACTTTAAAAAGTTATAGTTATGCGTGGATTAAGCTGATATAAGTCTAAAATTAGCTAAAATAGTCTGTGTTTCATAACCGTTATGGGTGAACACCATTTAATGCCATTAACTGATCGGCTAAATGAAGTTTAGATACATTTCTTCTTTTTTTGGACATGACAATTTCCCACTCAATGTGAGCGAGCACCTGTGTCTTTATCTCTCCCTCTTTTCCTCTCCCTCTTTCCCTCTCTCCCTCTCTCCCTCCCTCTCCCTCTTTCCATCTCTCCCTCTCTCCCTCTCCCTCTCCCTCTCACTCACTCTCCCCCTCACTCACTCACTCTCCCTCTTCATCCCCATCTCCCTCTTCATCCCCATCTCCCTCTTCATCCCCATCTCCCTCTTCATCCCCATCTCCCTCTTCATTCCCATCTCCCTCTTCATTCCCATCTCCCTCTTCATTCCCATATCCCTCTTCATTCCCATATCCCTCTTCATTCCCATCTCCCTCTTCATTCCCATCTCCCTCTTCATTCCCATCTCCCTCTTCATTCCCATCTCCCTCTTCATTCCCATCTCCCTCTTCATTCCCATCTCCCTCTTCATTCCCATCTCCCTCTCTTCCATCTCCCCCAGCTCTCTCTCTCTCTCTCTCTCTCTCTCTCTCTCTCTCTCTCTCTCTCTCTCTCTCTCTCTCTCTCTCTCTCTCTCTCTCTCTCTCTCTCTCTCTCTCTCTCTCTCTCTCTCTCTCTCTCTCTCTCTCTCTCTCTCTCTCTCTCTCTCTCTATCTATATATATATATATATATATATATATATATATATATATATATATATATATATATATATATATATATATATATATATATATATATATATATATATATATATATATATATATATATATATATATATATATATATATATATATATATATATATATATATATATATATATATATATATATATATATATCTCTCTCTCTCTCTCTCTCTCTCTCTCTCTCTCTCTCTCTCTCTCTCTCTCTCTCTCTCTCTCTCTCTCTCTCTCTCTCTCTCTCTCTCTCTCTCTCTCTCTCTCTCTCTCTCTCTCTCTCTCTCTCCCTCTCCCTCTCCCTCTCCCTCTCCCTCTCCCTCTCCCTCTCTCCTCTCCCTCTCCCTCTCCCTCTCCCTCTCCCTCTCCCTCTCCCTCTCCCTCTCCCTCTCCCTCTCCCTCTCCCTCTCCCTCTCCCTCTCCCTCTCCCTCTCCCTCTCCCTCTCCCTCTCCCTCTCCCTCTCCCTCTCCTCTCCCTCTCCCTCTCCCTCTCCCTCTCCCTCTCCCTCTCCCTCTCCCTCTCCCTCTCCCTCTCCCTCTCCCTCTCCCTCTCCCTCTCCCTCTCCCTCTCCCTCTCCCTCTCCCTCTCCCTCTCCCTCTCCCTCTCCCTCTCCCTCTCCCTCTCCCTCTCCCTCTCCCTCTCCCTCTCCCTCTCCCTCTCCCTCTCCCTCTCCCTCTCCCTCTCCCTCTCCCTCTCCCTCTCCCTCTCCCTCTCCCTCTCCCTCTCCATCTCCATCTCCATCTCCCTCCCTCTCCCTCTCCCTCTCCCTCTTTCTCCCTCCCCCTCTCCCCCTCTGTGTGTGCGTGAGTGTTTGTGTGTTTCCCTTCCAGATTTTGGTCTATTTCGTAGTTTCCATTGGGATTGCTTGACTATGATATATTTCACATTTCGCAGGTTTTTATTCTCTACGCCTGAAGACGAGATTAAGCTGCACTTAATGATGAAACATGATACTATCCTGAGCGAATTATGAACAGCTCTTTGGGCTAATTTGTTTTCCCTCGCTTCCCCAGGTGCTGGCACAGCGGCGTATTTTATCACGTCACTTAATTTATTTTAACAAGCAAAGAAGCCTGAGCCAATGGCTGAACCTGTGGCTGAACTATGTGTGAAATATACGTAGATGAACCAGCAGGATCAGCTGCTGGAAGTATTCGGCGGCTACCATCCATGTTGTCTCGCTCTGTGGTGGTGTTGCCGCCGCCATAACCTCTGTGTCGCCGGACGGGTGTTTCGACCGCCGCCTTGACCCGCGTGTTGCCGGACGAGGGTGGCGTTTCTGCCGCCGTCGTGACCTCTGTGTCGCCGGTGTCGGCAGGCGTGTCGAGGCAAGGGCCACATCTGCGAGGTGTGCGCGAGCGACGAGGTGCTGTTCGCCTTCGACCCGCACGTGATGCCGTGCCCGCGCTGCCGGCGCGTCATGCACCAGCACTGCTACGTCAAGCGGGACGGCCACTGCCCGCGCTGTGCGCGCCTCGACGCCAGACAGCTGCGGCTGGAGCAGGCTGACACCTCGTAGCAGCGTCGGCGGCAGCGGCGGCAGCGGCGGCTGGCCGGCTGCAGTGGGTGCTGTCGACCTCTCTCGCAGAGCTCAGACGCTAGGTAGTTCCCGTGCTGGTGTCGAGATTAGCCGGCTAGCCATAGGCGAGGATTTCTCAGCGTGCGTCGCGCGTCCCGATACAAGTCCGCGATTTGCGGGAGGCGTATTTGGAGAAGACCACGGAGGCCGGCCGGCTGTGTTCTCAGCCGGCACATGATAGGCGCGTGATGTGTAGCCGAACTGCAGACGGCGTGTTCATTCGCCGTCGCCCACAATTATCGATGCAATCGCGGCTCCTCGGGCCGCGAACGCGATGCGCGGCAGCTTTCTGCCGCCAGGATGCGCTAGTGTATGGACGGCTTCGCCGTTCTTGGGGCCATATGCGCTGTCTCGCCTGCTTCCTATCAGTGCCAGTCTACGGCGGATTCGGTTTGTCGTGCGATTGCCGCCGAGAGTGGTACTCGTTCTGAAGGTGTTGAGGCTGCACGATGTGCACTGTTGGTCCACGCTCGTCGCTGGCGGTGATGACCGCTGCCCCTGACCAGGTGCATTGTGTCGGATGTCTTTCTGGCGGTGGTTGGTGACGTGGTAACTGGCATCGCGCCGCAGCTGTCGTCACGCCTGTCAGTTGCCAGCTGCCTGGGTGCTGGCGGTTAGAGCAGGCGTCTGGCCATTCCCACCAGCTGACCAGTGTAACCTCTCCAGCCGCGCTCCGGTCGAGTGGGTATGGTGGTCTGCATGGCTGGGTGTTCGGGAGCGTGCGCTGTGTGTTTGGGGGCGTGCGCTTCTCGCTTTGTGGAATGTGTTGCCACACACCGCGGTCTAGTCCACGGAAAGAGGCGGGACAGACAGCCCGGACTCTCTGAGTGGCCTTATAAAGCAATCACCTGCTGCTGACTCCAATGTGTAGTTTAATGCTGTCAGCGCGGCGGGCATTGTTTGTGATGGATGGAGAGCATTGCTTACCTGCTGAAGTACCCATTTCGTAATACACCATATTTGATCGTAGCGTGTTGAGCTTCGCTAGTATTGGGAGTGCCCGTGCTGAGTTGTGCCAATCCCCTGCCACATATCGTAGGAAATGTTCGTTCGGGGAAAGACAAAACCTCGCCTGTCTGGCATTGTGGGACAGACAGGTGATCCACAACCAAGCCACAACTGAAGCATCGCTCGCCAGTCTTTTACTCGACTGGTCACAGCTGCACATCGCGTGATATCGTCTGAACTGCGGTTGGGTCCACCAATGTGCATGCCGTGCATTCACGCCTGTTTTCTCGCGGTTGGGTCCACCAATGTGCATGCCGTGCATTCACGCCTGTTTTCTCGCGGTTGGGTCCACCAATGTGCATGCCGTGCATTCACGCCTGTTTTCTCGCGGTGTGCCTGTTTCGAGTTCAGATTCCCTGATTGGGTTCGGATTTTACGTCTCCGATCGCCCTTCAGCAGTGCGGCAAATAATATGCATCTCATCAAGTGTGTGAACTGCATTGCATTTCACTGAGTGGCCGTTTTTCGTCGCACCTCTGGATGTTCCCGGAGTTGGTGTAATATGCTGAATGGTGGGGGGCTTACAGGCCAACGTTGTCGTCTAACCTGGCTAAGCTGGCGCAGTGCCAACTAACCGACTCCGCGAACCATCCTGGGCATGTCTGGTCTGGTCTGGTCGTCGGCACGGTGGTCTGGTCTGGTCGTCGGCACGGTGGTCCAGTCCGGGCGGCACGGTGGTCTGGTCTGGTCTGGGCGGTACATTGGTCTGGTCTGGTCGGCACGGTGGTCTGGTCTGGGCGGAACGGTGGTCTGGTCTGGTCGGAACGGTGGTCTGGTCTGCACAGCATGGTGGTCTGGTCTGCACAGCACAGTGATTTGGTTAAGAAAGCAACAGGTGTCCAATCTGTAGTTGGTATAACTAAGTTCCATAAAAGCGTCGCATTGATCACATCAAGATGAAACTTTGACACAAAATACTACATTCAGCCATCGCATTGCCGGCGAAGTGAATCAGCTGCCCGGCCCCAATACGTGCGCGAGCCCTTCATGAGGGTTCGCGGCAGTTCAGGGCCCAAGAGAGACTTTGACTTCGCACCATTCTGAGCCACGCTTCGGATGTAACCTGCCAATCAGCCTGGTAAGCTTCGTAAGTTATTCCACGTCTGTTCTCTCTGTCGGACGCGGTTGGGGACAGTTTGGCGGAGTTTGAGTCTCGGGCACACAGCAGGTGCCCTCAGCCTGGGGTTTGGTTGGTTGGTTATTGGGGGTTAAGAGCGCATCGACTGCAGAGGTCATGCAGCGCCCATCAGCCTGGGGCAGTTCCACTGTGTTCTCGGCATGATGCCATGATGGCATGTTGTCAAATCAGGCGAGAACGCCGTACCCACTGTTTCTGTGGTGTGGGGCTAGGAAGGGAAGTAACCCACTCTGGATGTAGTATTTGGTATTTCTGGTAGGTTTTCACATCGAGTACGCACTTACCGGGCAAAAGATATGATTAAGATTCCGTTCCCGCTCACCGCCCGCCATGCCATGATCTCGATTGGGTGTTCTCCCTTGTGCGATACTTCACCTCGTTTGGGATGTCCTCACCATCGCGCAGGGGCGGATCAAGGATTTGCCGTGGGAGCTCATGTCAGGAAGCGCTCCACTGCGAAAGTACCTGAAGGGGCTCATTTTCCTTCCGACGGGCGCAACTGGCTGAAAATTGAAGGTGTGCCTGAGCCTTCCCGGAGGGGCGCCCTGTTCTCTCAGAGTAGCACCTCTTGTTGACAAGTTCGATGGGGTGCACTTGAGCCTTCCCGGGGGACGCTTTTCCTTCCAAGGGGCGCCCTGTTCTCTCAGAGTAGCACCTCTTGTTGACAAGTTCGATGGGGTGCACTTGAGCCTTCCCGGGGGACGCTTTTCCTTCCAAGGGACGCCTCTGACCGAATATTTCAAAGAGGTGCACTCGAGCCTTTCCAGCGGGGTACCCACCTTCCATTGGGGCGCATGCCACCCGGAAGGCAGGGGTGGTGCAGCACCCCATGTGTCATATCCGCTGCTCCTAGCATGGCGTCCCATTTCACCGAGAATCGCCTATTACTCATCATGCATCATGGCTTTTCCTCCATTCTTTACCGTGAGGAAGTCTGAAGTTAGCTTCCGGAAGCGTGCACTTCAGGCCAGTTTTTAAGCGCTTGAGGCCTAAATATGGTGTTCTCTTTCTCCTACTGTAGGTCACTTTTTCATTATTCAAGATATGGTGAGCATGGAATTTGGGGATGCATTTGGGCCCCAGTTTGCGCACAGAAAGTTCGATGCGGGGGCGTGAGAACCGCGTGAGTGCTCTTCTTATCGAGGCCGTTTTTCTTGTGTTCCACACCATGGCAGCATGACTAACGTTTCCTCTGATCCAGTACCGATTGGTAATTGCGTGGTTGTAGCTGCATGCAAACATAAATTATGTTAAAAGTGTTCTGTGTATAATTTCTTGTTTTTCAAAGTATTGTTTTGGGACAAGTTAGTGAATTTCGCCTCCTACATCAGACTACGACCCCTGCCATAACACTGACGCTCTAAAAGAAACTGAAGGTCGCGATAGATCAGGCTTTAGGAGGTTCGACTCTTGATCTTAAGATTGTGGTTTCGAATCACACAACCGGTGGGATTGTCGAGTGTACCTGTAGTTTGCACTTGTAGGTAGGTAGTTGGATAATAGCACCTAGCAGGGTTAGTCTAGCATACCAAATAGGGATCGTGACCCCTGCTTACTCATGGCTCCCCCATGCGAAGCCGTATTTTCCATTCCTTAGGCACCACCGGGGAGGGAAGGGAGTTCGGGAGGTTGGAACCTGGCTCACATTCATCGAAGTCAATGGTAGTTAGTGTCCCGCCCCAGTTAAATCTTATCAGATGAGACCCTGGGCAGCAGGCTATATCTACCTCAACATACTTGGTGTTGACTTTGTCTGATTAATTTTATTTGGTGGAAAATGAAAAGTTGTCCATAAGCATACCATAGGTCCATTAGTGGGTGGAAACATTTTAAAACTATTGGTGTTGCATTGGTGTTGGTGTTGCACGGAGACGATGAGTGCCGCCAATTTGGTTGGTGGTGTCCACTAGGGTGTGTCACCAATCGCAGTGCAAGGTGCCCCTATGATTTTATCATGCCCTGTCCATATAGAAACAGCGTGGCACTATTCATTCCCTCTGAATTTTAACCCCCATCTAGCTCCAAGCGAGAGAAGTTCGGCCGATCTGCTAACACTAGCGACACTAGCGCCACCATAGCGGGCAAACCGTGAACTAGCGAGCAGTTGCTGTTCGCAGCGCTCGCATCCACTTCTCACTGACAAATAAGTCTTGTTTGATTCTCTGTTTGGTTTATTGAAGAAAGTATATCAATACTAGGCTCAGATTTACACAACTTACGTAGCATTAATTTGCTTCAGACGGAATCGAATGGGGATAGGGAGGGCTGCAGCAGGAGGTGGCTTCTCATATCGGACCAGACAAGACATTTGCTTTGCATTCCTTAAAAATGCCGCGTCTTAGACACAATGCCAACAAGACAAGCTTTCTTCAACCACAACACAATTCTCTGTGCCATATCTGACATACAAAGCAATCATCTGGCGACTTTCTCCCTACAGAAACGATTTTTTGCTGATGACCGCGGGCAGCTGCTGCCGGTGCCTGAGGCGGCTGCAGATGTAGCCATGCCGTTGTTCTTCTCCCACCACCGCCCGCGCCGCGTCAGTAACCACTTTGACGGTACGTTCCACAGCTACAGTGTGCACCGGGAAGGCGCCCACGGTCAGCGGTGCAACCCGAATGCCGTCCAGCTCTGAATCGTTCAGGTCCATGGTGAGCGGCGGTTCGGTGAGAAGCGCAGCGTTCCAGTCCAGCATTTCTGTGAAATTTACGGCATTGAAGTTCACCGCTGGGAGTACGAATGGCCGGTCCTCCCCCTGAGGCTGCTGTCGACACTGCTGAATGACCTGCACTGCGCGGGTGCGGAGTTCCGGGTCTTGGTCGGTCACCATAGCCAGCAGTATCGCTTCTGGATGGCACCAGTGGCTGTTACGCTGGATGACAGGCTTCACTGTGTCCTGCAGTTGTTGAGGCAATGTGTGTAGTAGCTCCAAGCTGAACATCATGTTCTTCGCGCCGCTACTACATTCGCTGTGTTTCCGGATGTGGAACCACACTGGCACGTAGTGGCCCACTAGAAACTTTATGATATCGCAGAGTTGAGGTGATGGTGACGCGGTTGCGACAAGCGGTTCGCCCGCCGAGACAGTTGCACTATCCTCCGAGACAGTCACACTGTCTGACTGACTGCCACTGGAAAAGTCAACTGAATCATGGGAGCTCTGATCGCCCATTGCGACGTCCGGCGTGTCAGACTGTCCGGCCTCGTTGCGACCGCTCTGGCTGTCATCACTGGGACCAGCGAGGCTCCCCGGTTGTAGCTGTCCCTCAGCTTGCCGTTGTCTCAGCCTTCTAGAAGTTGCAGTTTTACGTCGGGCAATTTCCCTGCGGTCGATGCCTCCCAGGAGCATCTTACGAGAGCGCCTCTGGTCTCTGAGAAAGCTGATCTCTTTTTCGGGCACTTTTCTTTCCCGAGGACATCTGCAATGGCGCAGATCTTTACATCGACATAGAGCTATGTCAAACAGCCTTCCGAAATAGCTTCGAGCTTTCTCCGACGCCGAGCTTTTGGCTTCACGGTCCACCGTTTTGGTTTTATTGAGCTTCTTATACTGGCTATAGCAGGCAGCGACCTTTCGCTGCACACCTTTTAACTGCATCGACGGGATGCCTTCGTCGTTATGTCCATGATATTAGCAACGCATTCGCATTCGCATTCAGCATCCTATTCGCATACTCTCCGAATTCGTTCATTTTTTCAGGATATGATCTTCGTCACTTGCAAAAGTAAGGCGAACGACGATTCTTCAGTAGGACGAGCGGTTCGACCTCCAGAGGTCCAGAGAGGTCACTCGGGTCAAAAACGGTGTACCGTATAAAATTCGAAGTATTTCACTTAGCCGAATGATTCCAACACCTAGATGTCCGCTGTCCATCAAAGTGGCAGCACATCAAATTACGTAAACTTCAATGACACGGTTTGACCTCAGGTCACCGAAATTGGTTTTACTTATGTACTATATCTATTTGCGGGGTACCGGATAAAATCATGGTGACTCATTGCAAATGCCTGGTTTTTGCAGGTCATAGTCTACATAGCACGTACATAGAGCACATGAATCAAGGTGACCCATTGTGGCTACTGATTCATCACCATTCGCCAAAAATGCCCAAAAAATAGCACTATACCAAATTCTTGTGTACCCGATATTTTCCGCAAAATTTTACTTGCCACGACGAAAAAACACCCAGACATTGGTTATGGCCCATGGATGCAGCACATTGAAGCATCTGACCTACAATCTCGTAGTTTGACCTATATTCGCAAATTACTGTTTTGACCATGCATTATTGCCATTTACGGGGTACCTGATAATACCATCCTAAGCACATTCATCGGATGAACATTAGCGCCAAAAAATGTCCAATCCGACAAGAAAGCAGCACATCCAAGCATGTCACCTTCAAGCTCACCATCTGACCTCAGGTCAACTAAGATTTTAACACTACACCCTATGGGAATATCACGGTGTACCGAATAAAACTTTCATGAATACATTTATCGGATGGATATTAGCGTCGAATAATCGTCCACCGAGCAAGGATGCAGCACATCCGAGCATGTGTTCGTCAGTGCAAGCGTTTGACCTCAGGTCAGGTTTTATGAAATTCAGAAAAAGAAAGTGGTCCACTTGGGTACCGTATGTGGGCCACGCAAAGCATTCAATGTGGACTATCTCAACACTGATGCATGCACTAGCAACATAAGAAGCAGCACACTGAGGGATCTGACCTCTATCGATGACGCATTTCATCAGGTACAACTAGCGTCCTATTCAACAACGCATTCAGAAACACATTCACCAATGTTCTCCGATTCGTGTGGAAATTTGACACAACCTTCGCAGACATACCCGTACATGCATCCCGGAACCATTTTCTGCTACGACGAACCGTTTTGCCTTCAGAGGCGAAAAGGTCAGCGAGGTCAAATCTGGGGTACCGCATAACTTCCCTGATAATTAACTTATTGGGATCATTAAAACGCTTGTACAACCGCTATCACGGTGGCATGCAGCACACCAAGTCAACTGGTCATTCGAAGCCACCATTTGACCTCAGGTCAACGAAGATTTTAACACTGCACCCTATGGGAATATCACGGTGTACCGAATACAACTTTCATGAAAGATTTATCGGATGGATATTAGCGTCGAATAATCGCACAACGAGCAAGGACGCAGCACATCCGAGCATGTGACCGTCAGTGCAAGCGTTTGACCCCAGATTTGACCTCGCTGACCTTTTCGCCTCTGAAGGCAAAACGGTTCGTCGTAGCAGAAAATGGTTCCGGGATGCATGCACTGGTATGTCTGCGAAGGTTGTGTCAAATTTTCACACGAATCGGAGAACATTGGTTAATTGGTTTCTGAATGCGTTGTTGAATAGGACGCTAGTTGTACCTGATGAAATGCGTCATCGATAGAGGTCAGATCCCTCAGTGTGCTGCTTCTTATGTTGCTAGTGCATGCATCAGTGTTGAGATAGTCCACATTGAATGCTTTGCTTGGCCCACATACGGTACGCAAGTGGACCACTTTCTTTTTCTAAATTTAATAAAACCTGACCTGAGGTCAAACGCTTGCACTGACGAACACATGCTCGGATGTGCTGCATCCTTGCTCGGTGGACGATTATTCGACGCTAATATCCATCCGATAAATGTATTCATGAAAGTTTTATTCGGTACACCGTGATATTCCCATAGGGTGTAGTGTTAAAATCTTCGTTGACCTGAGGTCAAATGGTGGCTTCGAGTCACCAGTTGAATTGGTGTGCTGCATGCCACCGTGATAGCGGTTGCACAAGCGTTTTAATGATCCCAATAAGTTAATTATCAGGGAAGTTATGCGGTACCCCAGATTTGACCTCGCTGACCTTTTCGCCTCTGGAGGCAAAACGGTTCGTCGTAGCAGAAAATGGTTCCGGGATGCATGTACGGGTATGTCTGCGAAGGTTGTGTCAAATTTTCACACGAATCGGAGAACATTGGTTAATTGGTTTCTGAATGCGTTGTTGAATAGGACGCTAGTTGTACCTGATGAAATGCGTCATCGATAGAGGTCAGATCCCTCAGTGTGCTGCTTCTTATGTTGCTAGTGCATGCATCAGTGTTGAGATAGTCCACATTGAATGCTTTGCTTGGCCCACATACGGTACGCAAGTGGACCACTTTCTTTTTCTAAATTTCATAAAACCTGACCTGAGGTCAAACGCTTGCACTGACGGACACATGCTCGGATGTGCTGCGTCCTTGCTCGTTGTGCGATTATTCGACGCTAATATCCATCCGATAAATGTATTTATGAAAGTTTTATTCGGTACACCGTGATATTCCCATAGGGTGTAATGTTAAAATCTTCGTTGACCTGAGGTCAAATGGTGGGTTCGAGTGACCAGTTGACTTGGTGTGCTGCATGCCACCGTGATAGCGGTTGCATAAACGTTTTAATGATCCCAATAAGTGAATTATCAGGGAAGTTATGCGGTACCCCAGATTTGACCTCGCTGACCTTTTCGCCTCTGAAGGCAAAACGGTTTGTCGTAGCAGAAAATGGTTCCGGGATGCATGTACGGGTGTGGTTGCGAAGGTTGTGTCAAATGTTCAGACGAATTGGAGAATATTGTGAATTTGTTTCTGAATGCGTTGTTGAATAGGACGCTAGTGCTACCTGATGAAATGCGTCATCGATTGGGGTCAGGTCACGCAGTGGGCTGCTTCTTATGTTGCTAGTGCATGCATCAGTGTTGAGATAGTCTACTTTGCGTGCTTTGTTTGGCCCACATACGGTACCCAAGTGGACCACTTTCTTTTTCTGAATTTCATAAAACCTGACCTGAGGTCAAACGCTTGCACTGATGGGCACATGCTCGGATGTGCTGCGTCCTTGCTTGTTGTGCGATTATTCGACGCTAATATCCATCCGATAAATGTATTCATGAAAGTTGTATTCGGTACACCGTGATATTCCCATAGGGTGTAATGTTAAAATCTGAGTTGACCTGAGGTCAGATGGTGAGCTTGAAGGTGACATGCTTGGATGTGCTGCTTTCTTGTCGGATTGGACATTTTTTGGCGCTAATGTTCATCCGAAGAATGTGCTTAGGATGGTATTATCAGGTACCCCGTAAATGGCAATAATGCATGGTCAAAACAGTAATTTGCGAATATAGGTCAAACTATGAGATTGTAGGTCAGATGCTTCAATGTGCTGCATCCATGGGCCATAACCAATGTCTGGGTGTTTTTTCGTCGTGGCAAGTAAAATTTTGCGGAAAATATCGGGTACACAAGAATTTGGTATAGCGCCATTTTTTGGGCATTTTTGGCGAATGGTGATGAATCAGTGGCCACAATGGGTCACCTTGATTCATGTGCTCTATGTACGTGCTATGTAGACTATGACCTGCAAAAACCAGGCATTTGCAATGAGTCACCATGATTTTATTCGGTACCCCGCAAATAGATATAGTACATAAGTAAAACCAATTTCGGTGACCTGAGGTCAAACCGTGACATTGAAGTTTACGTAATTCGATGTGCTGCCACTTTGATGGACAGCGGACATCTAGGTGTTGGAATCATTCGGCTAAGTGAAATACTTCGAATTTTATACGGTACACCGTTTTTGACCCGAGTGACCTCTCCGGACCTCTGGAGGTCGAACCGCTCGTCCTACTGAAGAATCGTCGTTCGCCTTACTTTTGCAAGTGACGAAGATCATATCCTGAAAAAATGAACGAATTCGGAGAGTATGCGAATAGGATGCTGAATGCGAATGCGAATGCGTTGCTAATATCATGGACATTTCGTCGTTCCAAATTTTCAATACCCGCTCAGCGACCGGCTTAAATATTTCAGCTGACAGCACTTTCGATCTCAAGTTGGGTTTTTGGCCAGGTAATAGCCTAACATAGTTGATGACATCTTTGTTAGCGGGAAACTGATTGGCAGGTAGGTTCTTCGGAGGTCCGAGGCTGAAGTGTTTTGCCCGGCTTCGAAAGGACATCCTGAATGACGGATCAGGATCTGCAAATGACAGAAACTGGGATCAAAAAATGTATTCTAGTCATACGTTGTTCAATTATGAACGATTAACTAGCCGAGAGTTTCGAGGGTCTTCAGTAGCGGATGGATAAAATGCCCCATCGAGATGATGCCTCATAAGACATTATAGTTTCTAACACTATAAAAAATCACCAACTGTAGGTATAGTTCCAGTCTCAATTAAAGAACTCAGGACTGCAATGCAGGGGAATGGGTCGGATGTCTTCACTCAGCGGGAATGTCATAGGTACTCCCAACAAAACTAAAAATTGTTACAGCCTGTACTTAGTTATTTGACCTTATAAGTTATTACAGACTCAAACGCCGCAACGCTGGTCTGCGCTAGTCATATTTCACAAATCAGTGACGAATTGAAAATAGAACGCTGGCAACCACGCAGTTCGGTAGAGACGGCGGACGCGGAGAGGGGCAGAGGGGGCAGTTCCCCTCCCCCAAATTTCCGACGAGGGACATTGGGGTACCGTGTCAGGCGACGGGCGCCTAAAACGAAATGCACTAAATTCGTTTTTTTATCGTTGTTTGTACCTAAGGGCGCCTTTCGGTAGACGGGTATGGGTGCGTCCTGAATTTCCCTACCCCTCAACCTAAAATGCCTTCGGCAGCCGCTGAGTTTGGAAGCCCTTAATTAACACCCTCTCCCCCACCCCACCCCACCCCACCCCTGAACACAAAATTAACCAATCGTTGAACTGACCTGTAAAAGACGGCACAGCGCACTCCGCCTCGCTCTGAGTCACTCAGCCGACTCCCACGCTCTCCGCTCGGCTGCGACCCTGTCTGGTAGGCAGCTACTCAACACCGCGAGATCAGGATCCACTTTCGTCAGTGTCATTTAACGTCAGTGTCATTTAACATCAGTGGTGCCAGTAGCGGATAACGCGAGCGAATCCTGTGCGATATCTGAGCCGGCTAGCACGCAGCCGCCGGTCGGAGCCAGACAATGGCGCTGCGTGCTGCTTGCCTCAGATGACAGCTCTCTTGCGTCAAGCATTGGACAGAGCGAGGTGGGAACCTTCCGGATCAGGTGCCGAGAGACGGGATGCTCGATGACTCATTGTACGTATGTTTGGCAGCCACCGATAACATGGGTCTTGTTGCGAATCACGTGGGACTGCGGCGGTCCTGCGAATAGTGATTGCTTGTGCTCGGTAAGAGTGAGTTAAATACCTAGTTAAGAATGGGGTTAGATCAATATCAATCGTTTATTATGTGTTCCTTCGATGGCTTAGTCGACGAGGAGTCGGCACACGGTCAAATATTTCAGTTTTGTGACCTGGCGAGTGAAAGAGGCTCTGGAAACGATTGGGTGTCATTAGTTCATACGCTCTCCACTATGGTGTCGCTAGTGTCGCTAGTGTTAGCAGATCGGCCGAACTTCTCTCGCTTGGAGCTAGATGGGGATTAAAATTCAGAGGGAATGAATAGTGCCACGCTGTTTCTATATGGACAGGGCATGATAAAATCATAGGGGCGCCTTGCATAGGTAAAAAAGTGCCTGAAGTGACACACCCTAGTGTCCACCCCATAGGGTCCCATGTTCGGAGGACAGTAAGATGGTGGGGCCAAGCAAAGGTGGTGCAGCCCAGGCCACACAAAGTGCATATAAGAAAACTCCACCCCTGGAAACTCATTCGTGGCTGATGTAAAAATGCAAGGTACTGATTCTTGTTCTGTGTGTGCCCAGTTGTGTCAGGCTGTAGCTGTTGATTGTTTGTTGGCTGTCTGGTGTCTAGGGTTGGAGTCTTGCTATTGATTGGCGATAGGATGTGGCCTTGCATGGGTTATGTCCTTACTGTATACCTGGGTATAAATCACTAATTATAAAATTATAAATGTAAAAATGAGCCAACATCGACGCGCTTCGTCACTTGTCCGTCGTTATTTTTTAACTTGTGGAATATCAATGGTGTTTGCTAGCGTGAGTACCTACCTATGTTTTTATTGCATTATTAGACGGTATCTAAAGAGTATTCGGTATTTATATTAGGGGCCGTGTGCTGTGAATACAGCCGTTGGATATATATATATATATATATATATATATATATATATTACAACCACATATATATATATATATATATATATATGTACATAAACATATATATATACATAAATATATATATATATATATATATATATATATATATATATATATGATACTTCACAGTACATTCATCTCCGAAATAATATAAGCTGTGCGCAACATATTTTTTTCTCCATTTTCTCCAAGGCATTGTTTCTTCATGATCTCCAGACACATGACCTTTAGGTCCATGGTACTTATAGGCGTGTGGATAGAAGCTCGGGGGAAATGGGGAAAGAACAAGCCTTGTTTCCAGGTCGATTATTACCATGAACGTAATAATTGTAACGTTAAATTATTTTCGAGGATGGGATGGGTAGGTGCCATCATCTGCCCCTGCTACCAAGCCTGCTGAGACTAACCGCCGCACGACTAATCCTCATCCTAACGGATTTCTGACAAGCGAGCTGGAACGAGCTTGTTTTCAGCAAATTACGGACAACAGAGCCATCTCTCGGCCAGTGGCCCCCATGCTGGCTAGGACAAGGCGGGACGAGGTCGTTTTGTACCGTCCACCCATAGAGCACACTGACGCCACACAAGATTACTTACTCAATGGTGAGAATGAGGTGCTGTGTCCTAGATGTGGTGCAGTACTAACAGTTCGCCACACTGATGCTATGCCCGAGGCCTGCCTGCCTGCCCGTCGACGTCATTTCGGGAGTAGCCAAGCTCAATCCCTGCTAGCAATCTTAGATGATTAATTACAGGTTGCTGAATCCGGAGAGTTGTTCACCTTCGTCTCTGCTGAGCAATTTTGTTCCATTTACCCGGGGCGCTGACATCAAGATGCAACGGGAAGGATACAACCAGTGCAAGGGACGTAGCATAACAAAGGTTTAAGCAATGAACTTGTTATGGGCGCTAAATATACTGGTAGTCGGCGCGCCCCTAAATCCAAATAAGCAATCAATCAATCATTCTAACTGACTAAATATTCAAGCGTGGTTAGAAGCGCAGGTGCAATGTAGCTAGAACAGTTGATGCTGGGGGTGCACAAAGCTGCCTTCTTGCCTCCAACGCAAGCGACGGAAGTCAGTGCGCCATAAGACTCCTTCGTGCAAGGTGAAAAAAATGTTCAAAAAGTTCCCCAAACACCAATTAGAACAAGCTACAGTAATCGTAATATAGTTTTCAAGTCTGTTCGTTTAGCGCATATGCCAGGTGCACACATAATTTGCTTTAATAGCAACAACCTAATTATTTTCTTCCTATCGGTCTCGCACCACCGCGCTGCACATTCTGGTCCTCGACTACTCGCACTGGCTGTCTCGTGAGATTGTTCCATTGGAGTTCCCTTGACTTCCGAGACGCGCCTGTAGGCAGCGTGCAGTCGGTGAAACTGTGCACCATGTTTGTCATGTAAAATACCGCCGAAGGCCAGACATTGCACGTGAGGCGGCTTCCACGAGTTGTTTCCATGTCCATGATGTCAGCGGCAGCCACAGCAGAAGGGTCCAACAGACAGCTCCAGCAAGAAGCAACTGGGCCAACTAAATGAATGTTATGGAGCAGATTTATGTAGCGATACATCATAAGTTATGGAAAACAAGTCACAGGTGAATGCATGACAATATAAATTTACTCCTCGCATGAACTTAGTTACAATTCGTGCTTGTTGCTGTTCAATAGCATGGTTCCGGCAACAAACACGGACTATAATGAAATTCGTGTCATGGACTGAATTTATATTATTATGCGTTCATCTGCTACTTGTTTTTCAATACCTTATCACGTATAGCTACATGTATTTGCGCCATAAGATTAATTTGGTTGGCTTAGTAGCTTGTTCCTGGAGCCGTCTGCTGCCGCTGGAGCCGTCTGCTGTACCTGTTGCCAGCTTCACGGACATCTCGTCTCCGTGTTGGACCCAGTTTGAACAATTTGTGTACCTCCGGCCGATGCATTCCAAAACTACAATGCGCACCGGGTGGGAGAACATTGTCTTTTCCATCCGGGGCACCGCCAGGCCTTTTCATCATGATAATCAACTGAACGTCCGGGGCCGGGACAGGGTTGGGCCACTCCAAGGGTCGCGACTGGGTATCCTCTGATACGTCAGCTGGGGGCTGCAGCCCAGTTCAGGCCGCTCATCCCCCACCAGCATGGCCGTGCCCCCCCCCCCAGTCAGTGGCCATTCTCTCATTGCCTTGCCATTACGAGGGGAGGGCGGATTCTGGTTGCTTCGGACAGTGGTCCTGTATTCGCCAATGGGCTCGGTCACCAGTCAATTCTGTTTAGCCGAGTCCCTAATGAGGAGTCTGGAATGTTTAGTCCCCATTGACTTCCCATCGGTTCCCAGCAGGTTTTTTCTATTTCTCTCTGTGACTGCCCACCCCACCACTAGTACTCAGTCGGTGACAGGAGTATCTTCCCAAAATAAGTGCATGTGCCTACTTGGTCCTCCAACGTAAGGTTACTGTATCTAAGCTCTCTAATCCTTCCGTGAATTCAGACGGAATGCAAAAATATGGTCAAGGTCGTATGAGTTGTTCCACAAATAGTATTTTTCGCCACGAATGTGAGACGCAAAAGGAGTCTAAAGAATGTGCCGTGTTAAGTCGATGGAGTTGTTCTACGTCGCCTGCTTTTGAACCACTGCCATTGAACTGGGCACCTTCATTACGGAGACAGATGGACCAACCTTATCTGTGATAACCTTGCGTTATAGCTGAATAGCGGAAATGGTTCGCTGCGATTGGTGACGCAGTCGCCTCAGGACTCCTGGTCGTCACCGCCCACCACGTGACCTTTTCGGCGACTCAGCAGCTGTGACGACCGCGCGTCCTCGGTCAAAGCAGCAGGGTCTTCGCGGCCTCGTTCTTCGCCTGAGAAGAAATTGTCGTTCTCGCCGCTGCCGCACATCCCGTCGAGGGAAAAAATCCATTCCGTGATCGTATCGTTCACCCTCAGAGGAAGCCATTACCGCGCGGCTGTATATCTGGCACTTAAGCCAGCCCCACGCCCCGCGATCTCTCCTCATCCCACGGAGAAGACGCATCTGCCGCGAGCAGATCCCCGCTCCCCCGGGTGTGCTGTCGGGTGTGCGTGACTCGGTCACTTACCCCGGAGCCACTGGCGTGAGGGGTGCGGCGGCTGCCCTGGTGGTCCGGCCCGACAGCCGTGTCGACCGCCGTGTCACAGCGCCGTCCCGCTGGACGGCGGTCACTGGTCAGAGTCGCAGCACTCGGGCGGCATTTCGTGCGGCAGCGATTCGCTTCCCGTTTTTTTCCGTGCAATTCCCAATTTTGTATGCTCTCCTCCTGGTGAAGAAATTATGTGATTATGTCGCACGGTCCTCAGAAAGGCTGTCGCTTTACGCTGGGTGTCTGGGGAAAAGGTAATCGCCCTTTTACCTAATGCATATTCTGTGTTTGCCGCTGGTGAGCTAGAGGCACCAAACATTAAGAGAGAACGAGCGATGCATATATATATATATATATATATATATATATATATATATATATATATATATATATATATATAATATGTACTTGGGGTGAGACAGACAGACACACATTCTGGCTGTGTCAGTCTCAGTCTCGGCTTATATTCCACCACGGTGCCAAATTCCAGCCATGTTGTGTTCTCGCGTGACCCAAGTTGTGACGTCATCTGATGAGATTTGACAGGTCTGCGACAAGCTGCCTTCCATTGGTTTGTTTGTGCACCTTCCTTGTCTGTGTGGCGCTATAGCTGACAGCATCTCATAAAGCCTTATCGTAGTGCGGCTTTTAACCGCTTGAGGTCATGTGACCGATGTTGTCTCCAGGAATATCGCTGGCCAAATGAAACGACTGGTGAGCCTTTGAAGCGATATTACAAGGGCCATATGGAAACCGAGAATTGAATTTCGAGCACCACTATGGGGTGGTGAAAGTGAATCTAGGCCTGCCAGCCTTCAATGGGACGGGAGCGGCGAACGTTTGATATGCGATGCAGACGATACCTGTTTGTGGTTATCTATGGAGAGATTGCAGGCTAGCGCTCACAGACGAGCGGAAAGGCGGAAACTTCGTCACACAGCAGTTATCTGATGCAATTGTCTGCTGGAAACAAAGCTGCTATCTGATGGCGTGATAGTTGCACACCATAACTGTGGCACACACCGACAAATCGTGCTGCATAATGCACACTACCTCAAAAATGCTAACTTATCTTGCACACATTTGTAGAAATTGTCACCTGGGCACTTAGTAGGATGAGGTAATGGCGTATCATGCTTGTTCACCAAGATCGCATGTATGCATATGGTTCTGCCAAGGCATCGTGATTCGAGCTCATTATGTGCTTATGATGCGTATCTGTGGCTGTCGCGGCACTGCGCCGCTAATGAACCGGTAAAATGACAAGTTAACACCCTCATCTTTTATATTTTGACCAAAATGTTTTCATTGGATATCTAAAGCCATGCATTGAGTTGTGTACTTTTGAGGCTGATCCGCACTGGGGTCATCGAACCTCAGGCATTTTTTAGAGATATCATGCATGATTACCAAAATTATATGCATGCATGCGTAAAGCTTCTCCCAAAATTCTTGATTACATTTCACCATGTGCTCATGTTACCATGCGAACTGCTTTTGGTGGCCTATGAGTCAAGTCGTGCGGCGTGGTCTCTCAAGCGTTCCCGATGTTTGAGTGGTCTCAGCGATCGTCGCCCGGACCAGCCTACGGGGTACAGAGCTCGATTCAGAGCATCAGTTCACCCCACATATACAGCTATCATATATCCGTCATATATATATATATCATATATATATATCCGTCAGTCGCTAATGGATGACGGTGTTTGCACCGGTCGACCTGCCACCCTTGCCCTGTTGTAAAAACTCGGCGGCTATTACTGACCCTTAAAGAGACACCCTCATATATTTCCGATCAATGCATATTACACCAATTCCTCCCATCAACGGCTTTTCCATGTCAAATGGAACAACCATTGACCCTTTGCCGAAATTGCACAGGACGGCACTCCGATATTATTATAATGAAAAAGTGCTGGGACGGTTGTCTCAGTTGTTTCAACAAATCAAGCCGAACTGCCGGGAGCAGGTCATTTCGACCGGAATTAACCTACCTGCCAGCGTAGTATCACCGAACCTTTTCTTCGGTCGAGCCGTGGATGAGTTCGTCGTGCCGATCGAGCTTTGGATGAACTGAGCCGTGGAACAGTTCTTCGGTCCCTGTTCCACGGCTGTGTCACCATCGGAGGAGGGTCGCCCCTCTGGTCCCTGTCCCGCTGCCGCATCACCGTCGGAGTAGGGTCGCCCCTCTGGTCCCTGTCCCACGGCTACGTCACCGTCGGAGGAGGGTCGCCCCTCTGGTCCCTGTCCCACGGCTACGTCACCGTCGGAGGAGGGTCGCCCCTTTGGTCCCTGTCCCACGGCTACGTCACCGTCGGAGGAGGGTCGCCTCTTTGGTCCCTGTTCCACTGCCGCGTCACCGTCGGAGGAGGGTCGCCCCTCTGGTCCCTGTCCCACAGTTACGTCACCGTCAGAGGAGGGTCGCCTCTTTGGTTCCTACTCCACGGCTACGTCACCGCCGCAGCCGCAGTCGTTTTTGTGTTATCTCCGAATAAATGTTCCGAAATGTATTCAGAGGATGGAATAGTAAAAATAATAGAGCTATTCCTGTCATCTCGCTTTGTTTTTATACCAAAAGATCACGAGAGAACCTAATGGTGCCGGATTCTGTACTTGTAACATTGGGACCTCACAGTCCCGCTCTTGGCATCGCTCGCCCAGCACCTCTAATGGCATCCTATACTGGTCATAACAGAAAGCTTACTCGGTTATTTTTGACCTGGAGACAAATCACTAGTCAATCTCGTTGCCTGGGTCCGATCAACACTACCTAACAAAGTGGTGTTCAAATAGACGTGAATCGACTGTTTATAAAAGTACATTCTTCGACTCTACGGAGAAAAGATGGAGCTGGAAAAGGGTGGCTAGAGTTTAACTTGGTGCGCCAAGTTACCCTGCAATAATCCCAAAGCCAAAAAAGTCAGCTGAATCTATTTGAGGTCACACAAACTCGCCCAAGATCAATGTAATTTCACCTCCGTCGAAAGTGAAGGAATTCAGTCAAAGTTGGTGTGGCAAATGACGTTTTGATGCCATTTTTTCAGACAATGCCAAACAGCCCTACGCTAATCTTTAGCAATATTAATGTGGCATGGACCACACCTGCCCATGGCATTCTCCACCTCTGCGTACTGGTACCATAAAGAGCGAAGAAAATGTTCAATGCTCAAAAGGTTTCATCAGCGCCTTGTGCCATCTTCACCATACTCAGTAGCAGCCATCAGCTGTGAGCTTTGAAACAATTTGGTTTAAAGGCAGGAACAAAACATTTTAAAGAAAATAATCGGAGTTCTTGCTGAAGTGGCCTTGTGAAACAGGGTCTTATTGCTAAACAGAGCTTGTTGCGTGAACCCTGGCCCCATCACCCGATCCAGGAATTCCAGTTTAACGGCAGAATTTTGACGGAAAGTTTAACGTGCCGTCAGTGCACCGACACGGCCGCCCGGTAGCTCGTCCTCGGCCTCATCGGGCCAGCTGCCAATGACGCTCCCAGTCGGGGGCTAAATGCGAGCGCGTGAAGCGACTCGAACCCGGTGTTGCCAGGACAGGGGAGACCAGCGCAGGCCAGCGCTTTAACCAACTGAGCTACCGGGTGCGGCTTTTTTGCCTATTTTCAAACAGGACATTGCAATTTTCAGTTCAGAAGCTCTTTTCTATATTCCTCGCCTGTTAGTGGCCACTGGCGATTATAAAAATCATCCCATCGATAGTTGCATGTTGCCTATGGATTCTTGTGAAGCGGGAGGGACATAGGCAGAAATATCACCTGTATTACTGCGTATGATAGTCATGACTTTTTTTTTGGTAAAGGCGAAAACGTGTGGTGCGGGGGCGGAGTGGGAAATGGTGGGCAGGAAGGGTGTAGTATTCATAGCGGTTGTCCGACTAGCCGGTAGCGCAAAATACATCGGGCAACTTTCCCACGGCAGTCGTAAACAGCCACGTTCAATCGATCCCGAAGTGTCATGGTGCCTGGCGAAAACCTTACATTATCGGGATGGCTTGCCGCTAAATTCGGCTATGAGATCTGATTCCACAATTGGATTTCAGTTGTTTTCTCCTCAGTGCCTTGTCTCCTCCGTTCGCAATTATGCTGGTTTCGTCCGCGGTTAAAGTGATCTTAAAGCCGCTCAGGTGAGCCAATAACTTATTTTTCTTCGGGAATTCTGGGGAGATGGGTGCTAATGTCGAGGCTGCATATATTTGGCTTTAAATGATGACCCCAGTACGATAATAGGGAGAGAAAACCATGCATGTGGTTAAGCTGCACTGTCCAGGCGCTATGCATTATACTTTATAATTAATCTGAGACGCTCCCAATATGTGTGATGACTGACGTAATGCAATGGCGTACAGCCCATTACGTGATTGGTAATTCAGATAATTTATGGATGTACATGCACCGGTGATTAAATGGGTGTTTCACTACTGTATTTAGTTGAATTGATAAATGGAGTTACAAGATCACGGTGAACGATCAGAACAGCCACGTTGAATAGTTTCCGAGATTTATTTGTTCGGGATTGGTAGGGCCGTTACAAAGATATTTGCATATCGGCAGCTAGGTAAGTTCAGACAATGCAGATGGATGTACTTGCAGGATGGAGGGGGCCACAATGATCGGCGATCGAGGACAGGAAGATTGCCGGATGATTCACATGAGGTCAGGCGCACCATGTGTCAATTAAACATTTCTGGTTAACATATTAGGATGCATATTATTCATTTCACAGTTGATTTGTAATTTCAGCTGGTGCCAGCAAACCGGACCGGTAGAAGAAGATGATCAGCAGTTTAGATGACAGGTATGTATGACCATTTTATTATCTCTCGGTGAGCTTCTTGGGGGCGGTTGAGGCCGTTGCCCTCCCACAGACATCCAATGTGTTCGCCGTGACAATCAACGCTCTCCGCATCTCCAACAACTGGCCAATGTGCTCGTCTACCCTCGGCACTGCGCCCAATTACACCGCCGACTCTGCGCATGAAATCAGCTGATTTGTCAGTGTCCACCGCTACGTCTGACATGTCACGGTGGATTAAGCTGCCTTGATGGCGGCTGTGATGGCGGCGGCGTTTTTGCAGCACCGTACCCGGTCGGTGCAGGTGCCCGCACCGAGGAGATGGAAATACTCCCAGGTGCTCGCTCTGAGGAGGTAGAAAGGGGTACTGGGCATCTCCGTTTGTGATCAGGCATGCCCACCCTGAGGGATATGGAGAGGGATGCTTACCACCTGCAAGTTTCGCCTTTTGCCCGTTGCTCACTGGTGTAGATCTGGTAGATCTGTCGGCGTGGTTTCCACGGTTCAGATTTGTGTGTTCAAGGTAAGCTCAGCTGTACCCGAGGTAGCTTTATTGTGGTGATTAGACTCCCTGTTATGCATGGAGAACTGTCATGCGCCGATCCAAAAAGCCAAAGTTGTCGCAGTGGTGTGAGGTACCGAGGAACTGTTCCAAGAAAAAGATGAACGACTTCATACGTCCCCAGGGAAGTGGTTCCGAGAGGATGTGTTCCCAAGGAAGACATTCGGGGAGCAGAAAGCCGGAGGGGACAGGTCTGGATTGGAGCAAGTAGCCACGGAAGAGTGATGCCAATTTCAGTGGTCTCGGAAAGTAGTTCCGAAGTGGATGAGTCCCCACACGCCTGCTCTGCGGAGGGAAATGATTATGAGGGAGGAAGAGAGTAGTCTCTAAGAGAGGTGCCTATGAGTATCGTCACGAGTGCATTGATCCTGAAGGATGAGTTCCGAAATGAAACATCTCAACCAGCTCTTAGGATGCAGCATCCCAGCCAAGGAAGCAAGGATAGGGAAATCATCCTCCACTAATACAAAAACGTTCATTTTTCTCCAATCGACCTATGTCCAGCATCACATCTGCCCACCCCTATTTCCACCCTTGGTTTTTCCTCCATCATTCAAAACTCTGACTACGCTTCCCTGAGGATGAGAGATCTCTACACCGCCTGGCTCCAGGGTTAGAGATCTCGACATCACCCGGTACCAAGATAAGGTATCTTGACACCGCCCGGCCCCAGGATGAGAGCTCCTGACACCGCCCGGTCCCAGGATGAGAGATCCTGACACCGCCCGGTCCCAGGATGAGAGATCCTGACACCGTCGGGTCCCAGGATGAGAGATCCTGACACCGCCCGGTCCCAGGATGAGATATCCTGACACCGCCCGGTCCCAGGATGAGAGATCCTGACACTGCCCGGTCCCAGGATGAGAGATCCTGTCACCGCCCGGTCCCAGGATGAGAGATCCTGTCACCGCCCGGTCCCAGGATGAGAGATCCTGACACCGCCCGGTCCCAGGATGAGAGATCCTAACACCGCCCGGTCCCAGGATGAGAGATCCTGACACCGCCCGGTCCCAGGATGAGAGATCCTGTCACCGCCCGGCCCCAGGATGAGAGATCCTGACACCGCCCGGTCCCAGGATGAGAGATCCTGACACCGCCCGGTCCCAGGATGAGAGATCCTGACACCGCCCGGTCCCAGGATGAGAGATCCTGACACCGCCCGGTCCCAGGATGAGAGATCCTGACACCGCCCGGTCCCAGGATGAGAGATCCTGTCACCGCCCGGTCCCAGGATGAGAGATCCTGACACCGCCCGGTCCCAGGATGAGATATCCTGACACCGCCCGGTCCCAGGATGAGAGATCCTGACACCGCCCGGTCCCAGGATGAGAGCTCCTGACACCGCCGGGTCCCAGGATGAGAGATCCTGACACCGCCCGGTCCCAGGATGAGAGCTCCTGACACCGCCGGGTCCCAGGATGAGAGATCCTGACACCGCCGGGTCCAAGGATGAGAGATCCTGACACCGCCCGTTCCCAGGATAAGAGATCCTCATGACTCTCGCTAGCGCCCGTTCGGCTAGGGTCCATTTGGCTGGGATCGGTTCGCGCCAGACCGCCGCGTCATGGAAAATAACGGGGCACGTGACTAGTCTCGTGACACCATCAAGGCAGTTCGTGACTTCCGAAATGACGGTCGTCGTCTCCTTTTGTCTCCTGTTGGCCACTTACTGCTAGTGCCTGAGTTTGGGCACACGTGCATAAATGCACACACACACACACACAGACACACACACACATATATACACACACATACCTGTAAGGGGTGCATAGGTGTATGTGCACCTACAGATCCCTCCCCCGCACACATGCACACACCTACACCCCTCCCTAGATACATACACACACATACATACACACACACGCACACACACACACACACACACACACACACACACACACACACACACACACACACACACACACACGCACACGCACACGCACACGCACACAGACACACGCACGCACGCACGCACGCACGCACGCACACACACGCACGCACGCACACACACACACACACACACACACACACACACACACACACACACACACACACACACACACACACGCACGCACACGCACACAGACACACGCACACAGTTCTCGGCCGACATTTTTGTGTAATTGTCGATGGCCATGACAAATGGACACGAATCAGAGTTGGGATGCTAGGCAAGTGGTCTGCTTGTGTGAAAGACGTATGTGGAATTTTTGATACTTTTGGATGGCTTCAAGCCATGGTCGTTACCACCGCTGGGGTCCCTGGGCTCCGGAGGGCTTGGGTTTGCTGGTGTCTTTTCGTAGACATGCAAGATATACCATGGCAATCATAAGTGTCTTTAGCATTTGCTAGTGGTTAAACGACAGGTCACATGCAAGCAGCTATGGCCCTACCAATCTGGGTTGCATATAGTTCGTAAGTCCCTGGGATTTGGCCCCATCTGGATATTGATGATGGTGACGTTAGCCTCTCCGTTAGCCTCTCGTTTTTTACGTTAGCCTTACGTTAGCCTCTCCGATTTTCGCCAGGGCCTCCTCTCATTCCCTCGCCCCTCCCCCAGCGATCCCCCACTCCTCACACACCCATTCCCCGTCCATCCCCGCGCCCTTCCACTAGCCTTCCCCAACCCTCCTTCACCTCAAATAGCTTCATCTTTGAACATGGTAGAGGAAGGAAAGGATAGTTTAACTGTAATAGACTGAGACAGATGGTGCATTATTTGAATCACGTATGCATTAACGCTATTTATTTAAAACAGATTCGAAGCAAAAATATTTTGCGAGCATCACACTGGGACTATTTCTTATTTCAAGTCATGCGGCAACTTGGTCATGCAGATGTCATGCAGCAACTTGGCTGTTTTGTCGTCACTCTTTACGATTCTACCATCATCTTGACTAATGGCGGGCTGCTTTGACCACGCTCGTGACATGCCATCCGCTTAAGCATCAGGTAGTATTTGAATGAATTGCTCTTGTGTTACCTCCAATCACGCCATGCAAATTATTACACCGAGACAGACTTCAAAGGCTAAATATATGCTTCTAAGGGCCCCCCCCCCCCAAAAAAAAAAAAACACTTTGTCACCTGATCTTCATAATTGACAAGGAAAATAGCGGATGCCGGATCTAGTTGATACACGGGATGGTTGATACAGCATTTTATATGAAGTATGAATTCGGTTGCCATGGCCATGCCAGGATGCCGCACCACCCATGTTGCTCTGGCATCCTCTTCTCGCGGCAAAAACAAACTATAAAAACAAAACAAAAGCAACGGCTTTGGAATGGTGACGAAATGGCACAGTATTGGGGTGAATGTAAAATTTAAATGACTGTCCCTCGTCCTTATTTTCACACTTGTCGCCCACTTCCTAGTTTTTTAGGTGTTGGTTATCATGATCATGTCCTCACATCTTTTCAACGGTGAAATGATTTAATGGTTTGTCGCTACACTGTACTCGCAATGTTACATAACATGTTACAGCCTGTACGAACAAAAATATACGGAGTTTAATTTGACTGTATCAATGTGTATCAACATCAGTCCGTAGCAACGTTTCGTGGACTGGTGATGAAATAAAATAACCCATGTATTGCCTGTTTTCAGGAACCTGGTTTCTCAAACTGTGTCAAGATGATCGTATTCAATATTTCTACCAAAATTTTTCACCTCACGGAAAGAACTAAATGAAGGAAAAAGTGCAGCTACAGAATGAACGCTTGCGCATTCCATAAATGGCATATACCATGAGCTATGGTCAGCCAGAGCTCAAATCCGTAATATTATTGTAAGCGTGAAATATGAACCCTTCAGGTGGCGTAAGCTAATGTAACCTTAAGATAATGTGTTCTACTTAACTTACATTTTATGAATTTGACCCATCGTTAGATAACAACTTACCCCTATAGCAGAGTGAGTTGATGAACCGGTATTTGCGCGATGTTTTGCTCTCTGGTGAAAAACCCATAGGATGCCACGAAAACAGTTATTGGAGATGGTACTAGAAGGTTTAGGTTTGGCATATGTGTTGCTATCTCCTCGGTCACCTTCCAAAGTGATGAGGTGTCGCAAAAATTGAATTAACTAGGCCCGGTTTCCCCTACAGCAGCCGTTCCAACGATGTTGCCAAGGAAAAGGGAATAGCTACATCATCGTTGGGGTCATGTTGACCCGGTAGCTCGCCCCGGTGGCTCAGTTGTTAAGAGCGCTGGCCTGCACCGGCCTCCCCTGTCCTGACGACAAAGGGTTCGAGTCGCTTCGCGCGCTCGCATCTAGCCTCCGGCCGGGAGTGTCAGTGACAACTAGCCGGATAAGGTCGGGGACAAGCTACCGGACGGCCATGTCGGTGTATTGACGGCACGTTAAACTTTTGATCAAAATTCTGCGGTTGAACTGGAATTCGTGGATTGGGTGGTGGGGCCAGGGTTCACACAACAAGCTCTGCTTAGAGATAGAACCCTGGTTCCTAAAGCCACCCGAGCAACAACTCGGATAAAAATATAAACAATGCGCACTTTTGCGGTTCTCGGCGGTTTTTGCAATCTTTTTCATTGCTTCATCATCAAAATAGGATAATAAAGGCGAAAGTTTTGCGCCTTGGTCCCATAGTATTGTTTTCATACGGCGGTGAACTTTGATATTAGTGGCTTCGTTCATCTCATGCACCCTGCTATTTGTTTTTGTTGAGCATAATTGCACCTGCGCCTTTCGGGTACCACGAAAGCATTCGTGTTGATGTACGGGATATTTACATGAGTTTTTTTTTGCTTACGATTGAGACCGTGTAACAACCGCGCAGTATGTTCCCAGTTGGATTGAAATGGCTAGCACAGGGGGATATTGCAAAAATCAAGTAAGCAGTCAATACTTACTAAGGACACCAAAATGTAATCAGACCCTTCTTCGTTTTATTGCGAAGTCGGACGTGGTCCGCTAAACTATCTCCGTGATTTTCGAATTATCCTTGATTCTTGGCTACCAATATTTTGCAAACTCAACAGGCGGCGAATCAGTCATAACTGAAGTTGCCATGACGATGAGCGTCATATAGGCATAAGGGAAGCATTCAACGGCTCTTGATTCGTTCTTTGTGTTTACGTGGTATTCGCAGGCAGTTGCTGGGATCAGAGGCGACGCCAAGGCATTTGTATAAGGGGGACGGAGGAACGTGTTTCCCATGCGTCGTGAAGCTTTACATTTAATATTGCACTTGCCTACTTATGGGCACTGCATAGGAAGAATGAACTCAAAAACAATTATATCGCCCCCTACCCAAAGACCGTAGCGCAACCGCGATTACTGGGTTTCATGAGAATATTATACTACGCGTAAAGGGAATACAGGAATGCAGGTCCACCAATCAGGGGAATACCGGTAGGAGTCCGGAGAAGTACCAGACGGGTTTTTGAGGTGTCGTTTATATTGAACTATTGAACTATTGGACGTGCCACAGACGTGTTGATGTAATCCGATCTATGACCAAAGTCCTTTAGAATCAATTAAAAAATGATCCTGGGTACTCCAGCCCAATTTGTGGATGCCCGGGCTCAGTCTGTGGATGCCCGGACTCAGTCTGTGGATGCCCGGGCTCAGTCTGTGGATGCCTGGGCTCAGTCTGTGGATGCCCGGGCTCAGTCTGTGGATGCCCGGGCTCAGTCTGTGGATGCCTGGGCTCAGTCTGTGGATGCCCGGGCTCAGTCTGTGGATGCCCGGGCTCAGTCTGTGGATGCCCGGGCTCAGTCTGTGGATGCCCGGGCTCAGTCTGTGGATGCCCGGGCTCAGTCTGTGGATGCCCGGGCTCAGTCTGTGGATTCCCGGGCTCAGTCTGTGGATGCCCGGGCTCAGTCTGTGGATGCCCGGGCTCAGTCTGTGGCTGCCCGGGCTCAGTCTGTGGCTGCCCGGGCTCAGTCTGTGGATGCCCGGGCTCAGTCTGTGGATGCCCGGGCTCAGTCTGTGGATGCCCAAGCTCATTTTGTGATACCCAGGCTCCATGTGTGGGTATACAGGCTTAGTTCGGGGTGCCTGGACTCGGGTGGTGGATGCCTGGGTACCCATATAGATAGGAATTGCATCCTCGTGAATGACATCCCCTTTTAATGCCTATTAACATAGTTAATGGAGGCCTAGATGGACAAGGATCTTGTGACACTACTTACGGGTAATGGACTGTTACGATCAGGCATGCGGATAACAGTGACGCTACCAGGATTTGCTACAGGGGATGATCAACTGAAGGGGACCACTTCCCTACTTAGCCACCTTTCCCCGTATGTTTCCAAAACTTCTCGGATTTGGAATACTTTGTTTCCGCAAGCCTCAATATATATATATATATATATATATATATATATATATATATATATATATATATATATATATATATATATATATATATATATATATATATATATATATATATATATATATATATATATATATATATATATATATATATATATATATATATATATATATATATATATATATATAATATATATATATATATATATATATATATATATATGTGTATATATATATATAAATGTGTGTGTGGTGTGTTTGTGCTTGTGTGTGTGTGTGTGTGTGTGTGTGTGTATGTGTGTGCGTGTGTTGTGTGTTGTGTGTTGTGTGTGTGTTGTGTGTTGTGTGTTGTGTGTTGTGTGTTGTGTGTTGTGTGATGTGTGTTGTGTGTTGTGTGTTGTGTGTTGTGTGTTGTGTGTTGTGTGGTGTGTGTTGTGTGTTGTGTGTTGTGTGTTGTGTGTGTTTGTACATATATGGTTTGAAGGGCATTCTAGCTGAGCTGGCACCTCAGTATTCCTCGCAACAACCGCTATCCCACATACGATGTCTTTCGCCCTAACGGGGTACCATTCATCCTTCAGAAGCCACTCCCAATCCCAGAAACATCTTTGTCCTTTCTGGTCTCTCAGGGTCCCTCTCTCGTCTCTTATGGCTCTGCCCTGCTAATTCGAGCCTACCACAGTCCTCAATAGCTCTGTGTTGTTCTCATCTCATGTGCGCCCCACACAAATAAATATTGACCCAGGAATAGGGGATTTGAAGCCAAAGTTCGCTTTAACATAACCATTTAGGTTGTGTTATGCAGAAATGACGATACGGAAACACTGAAAAATATATTATGAAAGATGTACAATATTTAGGGACACAGCTTTCTTTTTGCACATAAAAAAATAATTCCTAAAATCATGTCTACTAACGCAAGTTATTCTGTGTTAACATACACAGTTGTGAGACTAATATAACCGATTTATGATACCAACACCCGGGAAATAGTGCACATCACCCAAAACCCGTTCCACAACTTCACCTCCAGTCCATCCACGACAGTTACAGCTCCTTCCCAACACCAGGCTGCGGAGCTGAGTACTCGGGAGGAGTATCCAGCTCCACAGCTCAGCTCCAGTCCCCACCCGCCAGTTCCGCCGTCAGCTGCGCTGCCGCCGTCTACCGGGTCGGCCGGCGGTGGCTGCGGCGGTGGCGGCGGCGGCGCCTAGCGGCCGCTGATTGGCTGAGACGCGAGGTGGCCGAGACGTGCCGTACCTCTGGCCGGCCGGAGACGCCAGTGCAGTGGTGCTGGCCGCCGTGAGGTGTGTACGTGTGCGTGCGCCGGCCCGCCGCTCGGCCGTCGGTCGGACGTCCTGGGACGCCCCTCGCGCGCAGCCAAGGTTGTCGCACGCCGCAGGCAGGGCGCCGCGTCCAGTGTGCCCGCGACGTACCGGCGCGGACCGAGCGAGAGTTCCGGCGACTTTGGACTTGCTGCAGGTGAGTTGCGACCACAGGACGCCGGTGTGCGGTGGTGCCTCGCTGTGGCGTCGCCGCGTGGACGTGGGGGACGCGCGCCGGGCGCGAACACAGCTAACACTCCAGCGTGCACAGTACTCAGGGGATGGTCGAGAGACTCCTCGGATCATCTCCGCCGGGCAGGGAGTCGCTGTCGCATGGTCAGTGAGTGATGATGGCGGTTCGCACCGAGCCTGCTCGCCGCGTACCCCGCAGTCCACGTGGTGCCGACGGATATGGTAGCAAACAACATGGATGCGGCCTGTGGAAGTATGTGCAACCAGGCAGGTTTCCGGTGGACAGGTGAATTCAATACGTTGGATCTCCACGCGGCGTAATAACTAATCGGGGCATTGGTCCAGCTCACCACTGCAGTGTACCGTGTCCTGGAGGAACTGGACGTGAGACGCCTCGGAATGTCACCCCCTCTGCGCTCCTGGCAGTCACTGTCGTGCTACCAGTGGTCAGTGAGTTATGCGGGCGGTTCATGCTCACACAGACCCCGCATGGGGTGGAGGGGGTGTATGTGTGTGCAGGCACACATACACCAGGCACACATACATACATTTGTGTCGGAACACTTCAGGGGAAACACTGGCGTTCCAAATTCTCTCATCCCCTCCAAAGTGCCGCCTAGGCCTCGGCAATTTTGGTTTGTTGATGGTGGGGGGGGGGGGTTGCACCAAAGAAAAGTCAAGTTTTTCGCAGGGCAGGGTGCCTCACTGGGGGTGAGCCCCACAAGGTGCTCCTCACTGGGGGTGATCCCCACGTGGTGCTCCTCACTGGGGGTGAGCTCCATAAGGTGCCCTCACTAGGGGTGATCCCCACGTGGTGCTCCTCATTGGGGGTGAGCCCCACAAGGTGCTCCTCACTGGGGGTGATCCCCACGTGGTGCTCCTCACTGGGGGTGAGCTCCACAAGGTGCCCTCACTAGGGGTGAGCCTCACATGGTGCTCCTCACTGGGGGTGAGCCCCACAAGGTGCCCCTCACTAGGTGTGAGCCTCACAAGGTCCCCCTCACTGGAGGTGAGCCCCACAAGGTGCCCTTCACTAGGGGTGAGCCTCACAAGGTGCCCCTCACTGGGGGTGAGCCCCACAAGGTGCTCCTCACTGGGGGTGAGCCCCACAAGGTGCTCCTCACTTGGGTTGAGCCCCACAAGGTGCACATGACGAAGAGCAAAAACAAGTCTGGACTCCCTCCCTTGCACAGCCTTACATGCATAGAGATCAATTTGCTCATGTGATTGACCACGATGGCTTAGATTGAGAGGTCACGTTGAAGAGGCGGAACCAGAAATTCTCATCGGGAAGGGCACATATCCTGCGAGGGGCGCATTCGCTGGACAAGTGTGCCGAACGGGAGAGGGGATGCACTAGAGCCTTCCTGTCCGAGCCTTCCCGGCTGGAGGGGAACTGTCTTTTCATGGGAGGGCCACACGTCCCCAGTCTCCCCCTGTGTATCCGCTCCCATCATGTTGCTCTTCCGAATCTTTCGAATGCTACTATGACGGCTCACTGCGCCCTTCTTGCAGCTCAGGTTACCCATTGGACGGCTAGGGCGGGGCTTTGGAATATCAGGGATGTTCGTCATAGCTCAGAGTGCCTTTTAACAAAGTGGCATGTTCCTGCTACTGTTTGGGGTGTTCCTTGCTGACGCTACCATACCTTTATCATCAATGACAGCGCACTTAGATGACTTAGATGCATCAATAGGTTACGTTGCGCTTAATTGTTTGGTTTGTGGGCTTCCTGTAACGAAAACAATACGTGCGTACTTCTCCACAATAGTACACAAGAGTCCTTTAAGTGCACCGAAAGTGTTTTTTCCGTGGTTAGGGGTTCCTTTTCTTCAAAGTGCCCCAGCGAAAAATCGAAAAATGTGCTGGTGTGGGTGGGTGTTTTAGTGTGTGTGTGTGTGTGTGTGTGTGTGTGTGTGTGTGTGTGTGTGTGTGTGTGTGTGTGTGTGTGTGTGTCTGTGTCCCTGTGTTTGTGCGTCATGGTTGCATTGTCATGCATCGCAGTAGTATCGCAGTAAACTAACTTTGTCACTTGATTCATCGTCATTGAAAGTAACGGTGATATCATTTTATACCAGGACATTCATCATACACAGCTAAGCGACCAGATTCAAGAGATGCGTTGACAAGAGTGTGGTTACTGAGCTCAGATGGACCTAAATATATATATTTTACGGGAACAGGATCTCGTCTGAGGAATTCTGGCTCTGAGCGCCCAATGTCAATTGGGGGTCAACTTTCGATGGGCGGGCTAGACCTCTCCTTAGTAGTGCTGAAGCAGCCTGGAATGGTGACTGAATAGGAGCACGCCCCCCCCCCCCAGCTGGCATGATACACACGCGCTTTCAGGCGTGTCGTATTTTGACGTATACTGTGATTGTTAAATGCTTGCTTGACTTCAGTAGCTTCCCGAAATTTAATTTTCTTGGATTCTTGGGGACAGTCGACAAGGACTTTGTACGTCAATCTTCTGTTAACCCTTCGACTGCAGCTCATCCCATCAAATAATCTCAAGAGCATGGAGTTATCACAAATGAGTTATCGGACATTCTAAAAGATTTAGGAGTATCTTCGGATTTGATTACGTGACTGCTATGTGAATGTCGTATGTGTATCGACAGACAGTGACTCAGCCGCCGACAAATTGTTCCCGTTAAGATCGTAGCCCGAGACGAATCTCGATAAATGCCACTATGGGATATTCAACGTTGCATATATATTACTCGGTCAGCACTGCTTCCAGCCCAACGCCACCCGAGGTGCCATCTGAGTGTGCAACGCTCAGCCATGCTGGCCTTAATGTTGCATGGCCGGGCACAATGCAGTCAAATTATACATGCGTTTGAATCAAAGTCCATGCACATTTTACAGTTAAAGCTGTGTTTTATTGCTACAACCCAGGGTGCGGGAATGCGGAAATGAATGCAACAGGGGAGGGTCTACAGCAATGTGCATCTTTATGGCACATGCATTAGTTCAGTAATTTTACGTGCAACACGAAGAGCTGCATTATTGCTAAGTAACACTCGATTTCACTTCATATTTCCATCACGTGAATAGGGACATACCCTCTGTCACTTCTACTTATTTTCATGTGTTCCAAGTTCGTCGCGGAGGGTTGCCACCGAATGTTTGACCGTATTCGTATAGCTGTATATCGTTGTATTCCATTCCATGGGCGCTGTATAACCACTGCAGTCGATGCGCCCTAAAACCCAAATAACTAACTAACTAACGTTGTATTCCATTACCAGGCTAATTGGCTCTTAATGTCACCTTAATGAGTTTCTCTCATGCCTATCTTGACCAGTTGGAGAGACAATGATTATACCGGATCCGCCCGTTTTTAGAGCAAGCCGGACACGTGCTTAATCAAACGGTGGACGAAACTGGAACACAATTATCATTCGATGCCTGATAATGTCCATTTCAAGGTTGAAATTACTTCTACTTTCATGTTTCTGATAAAATGCTGTGAAAAGCGAATAATGGGCGATGTTGGGGAAGCGGAGGATACATTACTTTGTTTTTTTGGGCTGACCTCGGACCCTTTATGTGCTTCCCTTTCTTCACACCATACAAGTTTTTTTTTCGACATCCTAGTATCTGGTGTTGGCGACAATGTTTTGCTACTTAGGCGACTTTTCAGCTTTTTTGTCAGCTGGGAATCACGCTGCCCGGTGGCAAAGTGACGCCACGGATTTTGGCTCTCGTTGGGGGGGGGAGGGCTTAGATTGGTTTATTCGTGCAAGTCCACATGGGATATACGAAGTAACTGAAATCCGACGCCTTTCCGCTTAAAAGTAGGTGACATTTTAGCTGCTTGCAGCATTCGTTTATGCGACACAATGTTTCACCTGATTTTCCCTAAGCGACAAATCTTAGCATCTCTTGGCCTCTACTTCGCATTGCCACACTTTTTGCTGGCAACCTCAACGCTCAGCGCCAGGATTTGGTGACATAAACGGTGATTATCGCCCGATTACGTGCATGTGTGCTTCGTTGCCCTGGGCTCACCGCAATAGTGGTGGAGAAACTCGCCCGATTCTGTGCATGTGTGTTGACTGCCCTGGGCCGACCGCAATAGTGGTGGAGAAACTCGGGCGCCGGCTGGTGGAACTGGATTGGTTCCCGGGTCTGGACTCCGAGGGACTGCACCGTGGCACCCGATTATTTGACCGAGCCCGAGGACTGAGTCAAGGGTGCAACCCTGGATCTCTATCTGCTGCCTACACGGCCCTGTCCTGTATTTATGTTATTCCGAACATCATGCAATCCAGAAAATTGCCTTCCACTTTTCACTGAAGGCTGAATTGTGCTGCCTGACGAGTGAATCCATGCCTAAACCCCTTCAGGATCATTTTACGTCAACTCGAAGCTTAATTTAAACTGCAGCAACGCTTTGATGACATGTCTAAGTACTGTCTAGATTTTTTCGTGACTTTCATCCTAGTACAAGTAACGATGCATCTTGCAGCTATTGGGTGGCACCTATGGGTGCCTCACGTGCATTTCATTTGATGTCTCGCTTAGAGGGTCCTTAAATTGAAACGAAAATTTGGTCAAAGCAATTCCAAAGTCCAGATATTCTAAGTACAAACCCCTTGGCGACGAGAGAATATAATAGCTATGTCATGCTCCCGGAATTCAGAAGATAGAAACAATTTTCTTCTGAAATTCATAAGTTTAAGTTATATGTGCAATCATAGTTGAGTAATCATTAGAAGCCATTTTAATTGTTCGGCCTCCGTCGAATATCTCGGTTGCTGTTCGCTTCCCGGTTATCTTAACAAGATGACAGCTGTTTCGGCATTTTACGTATTCTGGCTTGTGCTAGTGTGATCTTTTGACACAAACGACCTCGGTCTCAAAAGGAAATACAATCTCATCGCGCTACGAGCTACCCTCATTGCTCTGGCGAGTGTGATGGATTGCATGATGGAAGATGTTCTTTGGGTAATCTGACAATGACAGTGTTTTGGTGCAGCTTTTCTGGATAAATCAGAAAGATTAAACTGCTCGGTTTTTCTACACAGTGATGTATCCTATGTTGTGGCTTTGCTCCGCGCAGGGTGTTGAAGAGGCCTATGACAGTGAATCGCCTTGCGTTCGGCCGGTTGTCGTCTATGTCATATGGCTCGGAGCTGGTGGATTGGATTCGACTGTGGCTTTACGACGCACTCAGCAGCTGAGGCTCCCGGTAAGGGTAAGAGGCTGCCGTTGCCTGTCTCTTACCCTGGCAGGAAGGGCGGGCATCGCGAGGAATCGAACCCCGTATCTCTGGCTTGCCAGACGCTCAACTTAATTACTGAGCTACCGACGGCCTCGGTGGTGCTAGGGAGAGTGTTGAGTTGCGGCACTTCCGCTTTGTACGGAAGCGATTGCTGCCGTATTAAACCACGAGATGCTTCGGCAATCGAGGATGCTTAATGTTACTATACCAACGAACTTCAGCAGTCTGAGGACCTTCAGAGGCACGTTTATTGGAAGTTCTGGGACGATGGTCTACTCGCCGAATAGGTATATATGCAGGCGCTCTATTCTATTATTTGCTGAACAGTTTTGCAACATTCTTATCAAAGGTATTCTTATCAGAGGGAAAGAGGTCAAGGAGAGTGGTGAAGGGAGGAAAAACGAAGGGCTGATCTAGACAGAGTACCTATCTTTGGGACGGATTGATCGGTGGTGTCTCTTCACGAGGGCGCCAAATTGCTCCTGTGTGCGCCACTTTTGGCCGGAGGGGCTCACTTCGAACTTGTCTGATGTCCTTTATTCTTGTTACGGGCGCACTTGTTACCTCTTTTCTGGGGTGTAAGGCATGCAGCGTCGTTTCTTTTTCCGGCGGACAGCCCAACTAAAGAGAGGGCGCCAACTCTGGTGCGCTTGATCTGATTGAGAGGTGCACCTACCCTCATTGCCCTCCGTCCGCTGAATTCGATCCTGATATACCGAACTGCCGCTTACCCCGGTATTACCGAAAGGTGGAGCAGATGGGGAAGGATGGAACAAATGGGGGTGAACTCTTGACTCACGTTCACACTACGCTGTTGTCTAGTCTCTCTTCTCCACCAGAACAGTTCGGAAAAGTTGCTCGTGCCTTCTTAGACATTCCAGAGCACTTCCTCGCTTCCGTCTACGTTTTGTCTGAATCTTTCTTCCCTTCTGTCCATGTCACGTCTGTACCTTTCTTTCCAATCTGTCCATAGTTTTACATCTGGTCATTTCTCCTGCTCTGTCCATGTCACGTTTGAATTTTTATTCCCCTCTGTCCATGTCACGTCTGGACCTTTCTCCCCTCTATCCATATCACGTTTGAACCCTTCTTCTCTGCCCATGCCATTTCTAGACATTCCTTCCCCTCTGTCCATGTTACGTATGGACCTTTCTTCTCTTCCGTCAGCATTGGACCCGACCTCTTCTCCACATTTGTCACGTCCAAGCCTTCCTCTCCCACACACCTGATATTCCTGATCTTCCGTTCATTCATGTCGTCCCTGAAGCTCCATCCTCTCCACCTAGGTAATTTCTTCTTCGTTTTTCCCAGTGGCGAGTCCAGGGTCCGATGAAGTTAGGGTCCAGGCGCAGCTGTCTCCATGTTTCAAGCCCGGTTGACGTTTCATCTGATTCAGCCGAATACATTTCTTGAAGAAATTTCCATTTCCTTTCAAACAAGAGAGTTAGTCCGGTATGCGATTGTCCGCGGGGCACTGACTGACGGTTCGCGCCGCCAGGCCGCCAGACCAGCAGGAAGGGTCATGCCCCCGAGATCCCTGCATCTAATTCGCCACGGGTCGCTGCCTTCGCCCACGCCATGCGTCGGCCGTCCTGCGTGCTCTGAAGACGGTCGCACCGACGGCTCCCGTGAACAGGGACGGATCGAGGGGTGGCCGAATGGGAGCCACCTGTATCCCTCTCCATCTGGGACCATCCGGAAGGCGGTCGGCATGTCCGCAGACTGACTTGCATTCTGCTGGACAGATTTTTAAACTTTAGGTTGATTTCGATTCATTTAGATTAAATTATGGTAACAAAATGGTACTTCGTACGCTCTAGAGCCAGGGGTGGGTCCAAGGGATCACAGGGCCCTCTGTGACCCCCCCCCCCCAATGAATGGTGGTGACCATCTGATTGGTAATAGCTTGGGGATGCTCGAGTGACCACCTCTTTCTTGCCAAAGACGCTCCTATGCGTATATAAAGTGCTCCTCCAGGGACGTTCGAGTACATCCATTGAAATGTTCTTAACGAGTGGCACCCTCCACCCCCACCCCCACCCCCAGGCGAATGCCCCCACTTCCTCGATCAGAGTTCTGGACGCGCCTCTGCCTTGAGCCCACGTATTCGACCTACCTTCCTGAGATTAGGAGGATCCCCTGATGACATGTAGGCGCCCCCTCAAAATTACGTCCCAATCTTCTCGGAATCCTAGCTGCATCAGTGCCTGTGAGGCGCCGTCGTGGGTGACAAATGCCAGGCCAAGTGAAGCCCATTGTGTGGTGGGCTACCGACCACTGGAGCCTCGTCTGGCGGGAAAATGTGGCGCCAGTGACGAGAGGGTGAGCAACGGCTCTCCTCCCACCGAGCTCAGTGCGTGTGGCCGATGGTGACGACATCCAGATACTCAATTAGCTGTAGGGTTTCCGTTGTGTGTTTTTACCGTTGTCCCAGTACATCTGATTGGGTGCTGATGCGAAAATTGCCGTCTTAATGAGGCTTCAAGAGCTTGTTTATGTGCACAATCGGAGGTGTTTGACAGTTGTAGTAACTGCTGCGTCGAAACGACCAGCTCAGTGTTCGCGATTTGGCGCGGGAAGCATTCGAAATATTCAACTAACACCTGGAAATATGCGTGCACTTTGACTGCTCACCCTCACAACAGTATGGTCTGATGTCTGATGTGGTCTAGTTAGGTGCGACCTTATGTCTGGTGTGACCTGATCATCTGATGTCTGGTGTGGTCTGATGTCTGTTGCAGTCTGATGTCTGGTGTGGTCTGATGTTTAGTGTGATCTGATGTCTGGTGTGGTTTGATGTCTGGTGTGGACTGATGTCTGGTGTGGACTGATGTCTGGTGTGAACTGATGTCTGGTGTGGTTTGATGTCTGGTGTGGTTTGATGTCTGGTGTGGACTGATGTCTGGTGTGGACTGATGTCTGGTGTGGTTTGATGTCTGCTGTGGACTGATGTCTGATGTGACCTGACGTCTGGTGTAGACTGATGTCTGGCGTGGTCTGATGTCTGCTGTGGACTGATGTCTGGTGTGGACTGATGTCTGGTGTGAACTGACGTCTGGTGTAGACTGATGTCTGGTGTGGACTGATGTCTGGTGTGAACTGATGTCTGGTGTGAACGGATGTCTGGTGTGAACTGATGTCTGGTGTGGACTGATGTCTGGTGTGACCTGATGTCTGGTGTGGACTGATGTCTGGTGTGGACTGACGTCTGGTCTGGACTGATGTCTGGTGTGAACTGATGTCTGGTGTGAACTGATGTCTGGTCTGGACTGATGTCTGGTGTGGACTGATGTCTGGTGTGACCTGACGTCTAGTGTGATCTGATGTCTGCTCTGGACTGATGTCTGGTGTGAACTGATGTCTGGTGTGAACTGATGTCTGGTCTGGACTGATGTCTGGTGTGGACTGATGTCTGGCGGTGGTGCCCGACCGTGACCAGCTGTTGCGACACCTTGGTGGCCGGTAGTCGGGTCCGCCATTACAACAGGTGGCCAGTCCCGGCTCCTTCAGAACACCTCGTCGGAACCAGGGCTGGATTTGTACCTTGCAATTCTATATGTGGAAAGTATAATTTTCGTGTATTTGAATATGGAGAGATATTTTTCTTCAAGCCTGTAGTATCAGAATCTCAGCTTGCACTTTGCAGTATATCTTGAGTCTTGATCAAAGAGGAGTTTATTGTCAAACAGCATAATTCAACCTCTAAATGAGAAAAATTGGAGGATAATTTTTGGAAGATGACAGTGTTCTGGGCGCCAAAGATCCAGGAGCAGCCTATTTTTTCAGCTTGGTCAGGGCCAGCGGACGGCAGAGAGCGAGGCTTCTGCTCTGGCGGCTCTGTGTGGAGCAGGCCGGCGGTAAGGTTACCGAGCCGGTTTCGCCGGCCACTTGTATTTCAACTGCTGTATGGTTTAATTCAACAAAACCGGTAACGTGAAGGCCGGGGCAGCCACCGTTGGTTGTCGGATTTATTGGATGTTTTCGGTGCTACCGGCGCGGTGACTTGGGCATTTTATGTCATCTGTGCTATCGGTGGGGTGCCATGAGTATTATGCCGCTCTGCAGTTGTTGAGCAGTATTTTCAATGTGATTCGACAGCTGAGAGCAATTCTGGATCATGTAGCCCTCTGTTATCTATCTATTAGCCGCCCCGGAAACTCAGTTGGTTAGAGCGCCGGCCTGCTCTGGTCTCCCCTGTCCTGGCGGCACAGAGTTCGAATCGCTTATGTCAGATCAAAGCAATAGATCGAAAATGGAAAATCTCCTCCTTTCCTCTGTCATATCGCTGTATAGAGACCCGGTGGTCTAGGGGTGAGACACAATGATCAGCACCCTACCGTATACCGTAAACTGGGTCGTAAACACCCAGCCGTAATACACTCATTTATGGAGCGGCTTGCTTTACGTTTTGAAAGGTTATTTTATGTTTATCGTACACTGAGCAAGTGACTGGTTTGATCTCATGCTATCACAATCGTAGAAAGCTTCCAATTGGACCGGGTACATCGATATTTATAGAAAGTACTAGTTTCGGTCGATTGTGTGCTGGGCTGGTACCAATCACGGTGAATGCTGTTAATTATAAGTTTTTCTCTCAATTTCGGCATTATGGTGCTAAAGCTACTTAGGGCCTCTATCACCTAACTAGATTATGGTTAACGAATGGTATGCCTATGAAGTGGAGTTGGACAGAAAAAGAGTGAGTGCTTACGGTCTTTTAGGTTCCTTGTGATCAGATCAAGCCAATTAACATTTAGCGGGAAGATGAGTGATAGGGCGCTGAAATGTGAACTGCTGTAGTGAAAACTATTTGTGTTCCCAGTGTTTTTCTCTCTTTTATTGCCGCAACGATCTTTTGTCGTCCAAAAAGCAGTCATTGCTGACCCGGAACTGGAGATGCTAGATCGGATTACATTTACCGACACAAATCCCCGTGATTTCCCGGCCATGAACCTAACAGTTACTTGTATAAGGCAGGGAGGCGCAGTTGTGTCAACCTCCCAGTGAATCCTGAGGAGCGCGATGGAACGACACCGAAAGAAAATCCTGACAAAACGACATCACGACTTGACACCACGACATAACGACACCACGACATAACGACACCACGACATAACGACACCACGACATAACGACACCACGACATAACGACACCACGACATAACGACACCACGACATAACGACACCACGACATGACACCATGACATAACGACACCAAGACATAACGACACCACGACATAACGACACCACGACATAACGACACCACGACATAACGACACCACGACATAACGCAACACAATATAACGAAACCCAAGGGAAGTACCGATTTTGATGTGCTGGCGCGTTTTTTTAAATTAGCGGTGCCTTGTCGGTAAGAATGTATAAAACTCTTCCCTGTTGAATATACTGAAACTGTTCCCAGCGTTCTGCTAAATCTAGAGTGCACACATGGACAGTAATTTCGCGTGGTTCACCTCGGTCTAGCAGTCTTTCAATTAACACCGGTTCAAATTGATATTGTCTATTTTCTAGCTAACTCCCAGGGCACAGAACGCATCGGCACCTGCTTGTTGTGTTCTGGTAGCGGGCGGCCAGGGGCACAGCACACATCGACACACGTTTGTGTGTTCTATTATGTTCTTCGTGCATGCTGTCTTGAAGGTCTGCCGTATTTTTACCACCACACAATAGCGGCATGATTAATGCATTATTGGATCGGTGTCTTTTTTCGGGGTTTCTAGTATGAGTTTGGAAATACGATTCGTTGATGGGACACCCGGGCTGATTTTTGTCGTGTCAGTCGCCAGGTGGGTGCCACAGGCGGCTGCCATAGGTGGCTGCCATATGCGGCTGCCATAGGCGGCTGCCATAGGCGGCTGCCACAGGTAGCTGCCGCACGTGGCTGCCACGGGTAGCTGCCACAGGTGGCTGCCACAGGTGGCTGCCGCAGGTGGCTGCCACAGGTGGCTGCCGCAAGGGGCTTCCGCAGGTGGCTTCCGCAGGCGGCTTCCGCAGGCGGCTTCCGCAGGCGGATGCCACAGGTGACCGCCACAGGTGACCGCCACAGGTGACCGCCACAGGCGGCTGCCATAAGTGGCTGCCACGGGCAGCTGCCACAGGTGTCTGCCACGGGTAGCTCCCACAGGTGGCTGCCGCAGGTGGCTGCCACGGCAGCAAGGTACTTGGCTGTAACTGTACTTGGTTTTTACATGAAGGAAGCTGCCTGACGTGTTTGTCATGACGCTGTAGGTCATAACGCAAACATACGAGCAGACAGTAGTGCAATGTGTGGTGGCGCCATACCCTGGCTGTTGTGCCACTACTGTACCATAGCTTGGCCAGACAGTATGGCGGTGTGTGGTGTCGCCACACCCTGGCGGCTGTGTCACTGCTGTACCACAGCTTGGCCAGACAGTATGGCGGTGTGTGGTGTCGCCACATCCTGGCGGCTGTGCCACTGCTGTACCACAGCTTGGCCAGACAGTATGGCGGTGTGTGGTGTCGCCACACCCTGGCGGCTGTGCCACTGCTGTACCACAGCTTGGCCAGACAGTATGGCGGTGTGTGGTGTCGCCACACCCTGGCGGCTGTGCCACTGCTGTACCACAGCTTGGTCAGACAGTATGACGGTGTGTGGTGTCGCCATACCCTGGCGGCTGTGCCACCGCTGTACCACAGCTTGGCCAGACAGTATGGCGGTGTGTGGTGTCGCCACACCCTGGCGGCTGTATCACTGCTGTACCACAGCTTGGCCAGACAGTATGGCGGTGTGTGGTGTCGCCACACCCTGGCGGCTGTGCCACTGCTGTACCACAGCTTGGCCAGACAGTATGGCGGTGTGTGGTGTCGCCACACCCTGGCGGCTGTATCACTGCTGTACCACAGCTTGGCCAGACAGTATTGCGGTGTGTGGTGTCGCCACACCCTGGCGGCTGTGCCACTGCTGAGGGTCGTGTTGGACCGGCCGGGCCTGAGAGAACCGGCCCGCCGCGGCGGCCACGGCCGTTCTCAGAGCAGCCACGTCGCCGCCACTTGACATTCCAGCCGGCGACATCAGACAATTTGCATCAAAGACAAAAGGGAACATTGGTAAAGGCAATGCAGTGAAGGGTCATTGCTTTAAGGAGCTCAAGGCGAACGCACGAGCATGCTAAGCGTCGTCCAGAAAGGATTACAAGTCGCACCCTGAAACAATTGAGGCCTGGCCAGCGCAACAGATGAGGGGTCCGTCTGTTAGGACAAGAAGTCCCTGCTTGTGACGTGCGTGATTCACAACCGACTTTGAACTCCAATCTTACGGTGATGTCACCCCACCGTTGAAATATCGAGAGTCCACCAATGCATAAAAAACGGTCATTGTTCCTGAGTCAGGAGGAAATGCGTGCTGTGACGCTGCCAGACATGTTCGCTAAAAATGGACACATTGTCATTGTCAGCGGCCACATACAATGTGCTGGTAACGGATGCTTTAAAAATCGTTCATAAATGCTTGGGATGCATTTCCCCATTACCCTTCTCAAGTTCCCTTCTGGGTATAATTCTGGTCTCGTGGCAAACATTGTGTGGGGTTAAGCTGTCAAGGCATTAAAAACGCTTGGATGTCAATTTTATCCAGTAAACGCAAATGAGCATAATGGATAATCTTCAAACAAGTGGGAGACGAGGTTGAAGCTAGTGTGGCAACTGCTTTTCATTATCAGAAAAGCTTCTACATGTACGTCCTGCAAAACAAAACGGACTTCCCTGTGATAAGTAATAAGCTATAGTAGCCGTATTGGTTGAGTTGCAAGTGAAGTACTCGAATTGTGACGAGGAAGATGATCACCTGAGCGGCTGACCTATCGGATGTGCACCGCGATCACCATCGCTGTCGGCGTTGTGGGGTCGGTCCGCCCGTGTAAGGCGGGACGTCGGTGCCGTTGCCGGCTGTGGCGGTATCAGGTCTGTGGGCGGTCCCCGCCAGGTCAGTCAGTCAATATCCGCCGCCGAGGCCCGCGGTAGGCGCGGATTCGCGTCACGCGCGCGACTTAATGGTGTCCGAGCGGCCAGCCACGCCGTACTCATCGCTCACCATCTGTCTTGGTTTACCAGTGGGCTGTGACACGCTCCGACTCACCACGGCGGCGAGGGTGTGTGGCGCCCAGACAGGCTTGTCTTAACGTTCGGCAACACGAGAAGTTGCCGGATGATACTTCGCAACGTGTCATGCATTGCAGTCCAGTAAGTATATTTGCATTGGATTTGCTCCTGAGCGGGCAGGCTGGACTGGAAATCTCTCACGGAGCCAGGGGGTCCAAGCCTTTATTTTGACGATTTTTGTTTTAAGATTGAATAGGGAGAATGGCGAATTAACATCAGCTAGGTAACAGATCAGCAGGGTCCACAACCCACCACCCCCGACCCACCCCGGGGACTCCAGCCATGGCGGCAAGAAGCCGATTTAGCCCACCCTGGAGAGTCGCGCGTGACATTTTCGAACGGTTTCCGACAGAACTTAGTTCTGTGAATATTCTCATCCGCGTTGAATTTCTTCCTAAATGTGGTAAGCCGTAGACTTATCAGGGACGGCTCCAGGGAGGGATTCAGAGGAGCACTGTGTCAGCCTGACGGCCTTGTCAGCCACGCGTGGCATTGATGTATCAGTTTGTATGTTGCATGAACAGGTGATAAATAGGTGTCGCTTTTGTTTGCGTTCTTTCGTTCAAATAAAACACATTGCGCCTGCCTTGTGTTTGGTCTAGTAATGAGATTCAGGATATCAGTGGCATATTCCGGCAGTCCAAATGTGTTGAAGTTTGGGTGGATGGGAAGTTGAGTAACTAAAGGCACGCTGTAATACAACTAGCATTCGACAACATTCACGTGGGATTTTCCCATAAATTTTGCCATCAGTGATGGTTACAGGAAGAATTTTCAAGTGCAGGTGATACTCAGCGCTTTGTTGCTGCCGTCAACGTTGACTTCTAAGAAACGAAATTGTGCAAGACATGAAGAGCGTGGCGTCGCCCTCTGGTGTCGTCATGCTCCTGTTGCCAGATCTAGTACCTGCTAGGCTTTCGACATCCGTTGTTTGAGCCGTGGCTGAAGCCCAGCTAAAGTCATGTAGGGACGCACACTTCCAAACCTTGTTTCAACAAATAGCCGTGGTTTAAGTTTATCTGGACCTTGGACTGTTGCAGTACGCCTCGGGCAGAAAGACTAGTTCGGTTAGCTGTGGGGATGAAAAGTTAAAGTTACCCGGTAACAACAAAAACGCTTGCCACTGTCATCGCAAGTGTGCTGGGTTAAACACCTCTGTTGTTTGCCTCTTGAGGGGGTCTTCAGCACTCTCAGAGTGTCCGACTGAAGATTGCAACAACTACATAGCATCGGGAAATAATGAAGGGGGTCGAAAGTTTTCCTTTGATTATAGAACACCTGAATAAGCATGCACAAACAAGAAAGCTCAGCCCGCAACCAAAATCAGCGTGCTTCACCAGTTTTGTCACATGCCCTTTTTACAAGTTTGGATTCAGCATACCCAGGTACACAGATTGGTCAATTATTTGCTGCATCGGAGGAGCAAGCAGCATTACAAGTATTGTCGAGCAAAATCCAGGTTCGTTGGAAGTGCGCGTATTTTTACGGGCTTCCCTGTACTAATTTTCATATTTCTGGTCCGGCATTAAGAGCGTGTTGTGTGATTACACGGTGACAGTGTCGTGCAGCGACAACCGACAGCCTGGACCGGTCTCATTTCGCCGGCGGCGGCGAGTAGTCGGCCGGCGAATTCCTCAGGACTTCACGCCGTGGTCTTGCTCGGGGTGAGCCTGATTATTTTTGATAAGCGTTTGCACAAATTTCGCAAAGAAGTTGGCCCTCTACCCAAGCGCGTGGAATCGGGAATGTCAGCATGTGTGAGACAAACTCCATACAAAGTACGCCGGGAAATCTGATGACTCAAGCTCACAATAAGCTGCAAAGTCAGCCGAGACAGCATGCTAAGCAAACATGCCGCTTATGGTGCCTGTGGTGCTCCAGAGCTGGTGGGTGGGTGTGACTTCGTACGGGCGGGTGTAGTTGCGAGGCTCGCCGTCGCCGCCACTCCGCTGTCGAGGCTCGCAGTCGCCGCCACCCCGTTGTCGAGACTCGCCGTCGCCGATACTCTGCTGTCGAGGCTCGACGTCGCCGCCACTCCTCTGTCGATGCTCGCCGTCGCCGCCACCCCGTTGTCGAGGCTCGACGTCGCCACCACCCCGCTGTCGAGGCTCGCCGTCGCCGCTACTTCTATGTCGAGGCTCGCCGTCGCCGCCACTCCGTTGTCGAGGCTCGCCGTCGCCGCTACTTCTATGTCGAGGCTCGCCGTCGCCGCCACTCCGTTGTCGAGGCTCGCCGTCGCCGCCACTTCGGCGTCGAGGCTCGACGTCGCCGCCACTACACTGTCGAGACTCGCCGTCGCCGCTACTCGCGGCTTCGTTCCGCTGCATGTGCCGGCACGTCCCACGCGTTGCGTGTACCAACGTTACGGCGCTGGCGATTGCTATCCCGCAGAAACGACAATTGCATGGCGCTGTGGCGATGTCGTGCGAGTCACCTGTGTCATGGCGGTGCGGCGATGTCGTGCGAGTCGCCTATGTCATGGTGCTGCGGTGATGTCGTACGAGTCACCTGTGTCATGGCGCTGTGGCAATGTCGTGCGAGTCACCTGTGTCATGGCGGTGCGGCGATGTCGTGCGAGTCGCCTATGTCATGGCGCTGCGGTGATGTCGTACGAGTCACCTGTGTCATGGCGCTGTGGCAATGTCGTGCGAGTCACCTGTGCCATGGCGCTGCGGCGATGTCGTGCGATGTTTGCGTCATGCCGCCGCCAGACTGGGCAAAAAAGCACATCCGTATAACCGCCGGCCGCCGTCGGCGCACCTCCGTTCTCGTCGACCTCCGAGCCCGCGCCGGGTCTCGATGCATCCACGACACGTGACGCTCGGTGCGGCCGGCAGATCTGTTTTCAATCGCCGGACGGATTGGCCGTCCACGAGGCGGCGACTGTGCGAGCGTCGGCACCTCTGCCGGCTGCCCAGGGCGCTGTTGACGTCCTTCGGCCAGCCAGACTGTTCGTGTGCGCCGCTAATCGCGCGCCGATCTTCGGCGGGCAAAAACTGGCCATCGGGAGGTGCGCCCAGCGATAACAACGCTCGAGGTAAAAGCCGGCCGTACGTGCTCGCTCAATGGGCGGAAAGTCCATGCATTTCCCCTGAAATCAAGCGATCCCCGCCGCACGTCGGCCGCGACCGGCGGCGACTGCCGCTAACGAGGAGGCGATGGCGGCCGGTCTGTCCTGCCGCCCACACATCCCGTGGGAGCCGCCGCCGGCACTGGTGCCGACTGTTGGCACAATTGGCCGGAATGGCGCCACGACTGCCGCATAATGACCGCCGCGAACTGACGTGGCCACCGAGACGCGACGGAACCATCATGACGTGATTACGGTGACGTGGCAACCGTGGCGCGACGTGATCACCGAGACTGACGTGAGCACAGTTATGTGATGTGACCATCATGACATGGCCACCGAGACGTGACCACTATGACGTGACCACTATGACGTGACCACCGAGACGTGACCACCGAGACGTGACGTGACCACTATGACGTGATCATCGAGACCCGACTACCGAGACGTGACCGAGCTATCATGACGTGACCACGGTGACGTGAGTACCGTGACGTGACATGACCACCGAGACTGACGGGAGCACAGTGATGTGACTTGGCCACCGTGATATGATGTGACCACCGAGACGTGACCATCATGACGTCACCACCGAGTTGTGACGTAACAAACTGTGACGTGATCATCGAGACCTGACTACCGTGACGTGATCACCGAGACTGACGTGAGCACAGTGACGTGACGTGACCACCGAGACGTGACTGAGCTATCATGACGTGATCACGGTGACGTGACTAACGTGGCGTGACGTGACCACCGAGACTGACGGGAGCACAGTGACGTGACGTGACCACCGAGACGTGACTGCTGTGGCCAGACTGTCGCGACGTGGCTGTATGCTGTAGTGACGTGGGTGAGTCAGGAGTCGGAAGGAGCATAAGGGGATCAGATGGGGAGTTCCCTTAACTTCTGATTCATTTTAGCATTAGTCCATACGGATGGGTATTCCATGGACGCAAGGGTCTTCAAAATAATGCTTGCCCCAGCCAGACATTCACACACCCCGGAATAATTTCCGGCTCCCATGCGAGGTCATGTGATATGACTGTGAGGCTGCGATTGCAGTGGCGCAACTGCAGTGATGCAAATGCAGTGCCAATTGTGCTGGACCGCTGTTATCTCATGTGATGTTAGATTGTCTGTGATTGTCCTGTGCGGTGCTTGGTGGCCTGCCATTGTTGTCTTTGTGGTCCAGTTGCTGTCTTACATCGTGGTTAACATAAGCCTGCTGGTGTTCTTTTACATGGCGGTGGGTAGCCGGCCGTTGTTGCTGCTCCCATTGTGGCGCTAACATGTACGAACGTCTGATACGGTAGAGCCGGTACCAGCTCTGGTACCGGAGAAGCTCTGATTGTGCTCCAGCTCACCATAGTAAGTTTTCTCTCATAATCTGCTTGTAAACATTGCTCGCATTGCCAAAATTAGTTACATTCGCCCGGTTCTTCTCCGAGTCCGGGTATCAGTAGTCTGGGGTAGAGCTCTCGTCTCCTAACCGAAATTTTGTGGGTTCGGGTCTCACCTGTCGCTGCTCTTTGCGATCAATTGCGCGATCAATTTGCGATCAATTTGCGCGACCGATAGGCTACGCTAGACGGCGGAAGCTTCTGACGCGTCATGCAGTCAGTAACCAGTCATAGTTCACTGCAGCAGTGAGGCGGTACTGACAGTGTGGCATACACGGCCGGAGCTGGAGAACCACTGTACCTCGTCAGTCGACGGTGGCTGGCAGACGTGGCTGGAGCTGGAGAACCACTGCACCTCGTCAGTCTACCGTGGCTGGCAGACATGGCCAGGGGTGGAGAACCACTACACCTCGTCAGTCCATCGTGGCTGGCAGATATGGCCAGGGGTGGAGAACCGCTACACCTCGTCAGTAGACGGTAGCTGGCAGACATGGCCAGAGCTGGAGAACCACTGTACCTCGTCAGTCGACGGTGGCTGGCAGACGTGGCTGGAGCTGGAGAACCACTGTACCTCGTCAGTCTACCGTGGCTGGCAGACGTGGCCAGGGGTGGAGAACCACTACACCTCGTCAGTCCATCGTGGCTGGCAGATATGGCCAGGGGTGGAGAACCACTACACCTCGTCAGTCCATCGTGGCTGGCAGATATGGCCAGGGGTGGAGAACCACTACACCTCGTCAGTCCATCGTGGCTGGCAGATATGGCCAGGGGTGGAGAACCACTACACCTCGTCAGTCCATCGTGGCTGGCAGATATGGCCAGGGGTGGAGAACCACTACACCTCGTCAGTCGACGGTGGCTGGCAGGCGTGGCTGGAGCTGCCGAGCCACCGCACCTCTTCAGTCGACGGTGGCTGACAGACATGGCCGTAACTGGCGAACCACTGTACCTCGTCAGTACACCGTGGCCAACAAGCGTGGCTGGAGCTGCCGAGCCACTGCACCTCTTCGGCCGACCGTAGCTGACAGACGTGGCCGGGGTACACACCACCGCAGACAAGGTGTTGGCGGGAAGCATAAATCCTCAGAGGGCTGACGTTTATGTTGGTCAGGCATGTTTAAAAATAGAGGTACATCCGGTGGAAAGGCCGAACAAGGCTTGCAAAACTTGTTGCTCCAAAACTTGCAAAAAGAAAATATACAAATTTAATGTTCAGCCCTTCTGAAATCGAGATATTGGAACAATTGTCAGTTCGTAGTATTAACAGTATTTGTCTTGTAGTTATGAGTAAACTTTTGGTCAATCTCAACATGAAGACAATCACGATCATGAGCTGTGCTGCTTGTGCCAACACAGTTCAGCTCCTTCCACAACTGGTGACTGGATCCGCCAGCATTTGTAAATGAGTGTTGGCGAGACCAAGAGGCTCACAAACTCGTCACCAATATCCGTACAGCGTGAACTTGATCTTCAGCAGAGAGCCGCGCCTGCCGGCTGGATGAGATCTTGTCGATAGCTCATCGGTCGATTCGGGCGGATGCGCTGATCACGCTCATGCGGAGATTCAAGTGCTGTTGAACATTGAAGAGCCCCGATTCAGGGTGGCGTAATCCCCAACGTTTTGGACGGCGCCGACGGCCAACTTCAGTGAGTTGGCCCAGCACCATCTTTTCAACATAGTTCTCACGGAGTCATTGTTCAGCGGCCAATAGATCAAAAGATCGAGCCGGTTTTTGTTCGAGAGGCAGCCGTTTTTTGTTTTGTCTGGAATACTTAACTGCTCTACACTACACTTCCTCTACACTTTGTTTCCCCTACCACTAACGAGGTAGAGGAAAGAAATGCAGCGGCTATATGATGTTCTTTTTGGAAACTTCGTGATTTGCTTGTATGCATGTTATCAGGGTGATATTTGCTATTTTATCTAGATTGCTCTTGCTGAGTTCTCTCTTCATGCAAAATGTGAAGTACACGGCAATGTATTACTTCATCCGTTATACCTATGTTTATTAATATGTCGATATATCAACCTTTGAGTGACAATTGCCTTTGCGTGACATGTTACGTACATTCTTCGACGTCGAATGTATGATGTGGCACAAGCCAACAAGTGTCGTGCTTTTGGCATCCACGGATAATCCTGAAATAATCCGGTAAATGGGTGTACGCATGTGCAAACATAGCAGTATATAGTCTTATTACAGTTCTTATTTAGATTATACGATAACCTTTGTTTAGTATCTGATATAACCACACATTAGGGAACAGCGTAGAGGTAATTATAATGATCTATATCGAACCAAGCGATCACTGTGGTGTTGGAGAAGGTCCGTTGTTTTGTATTTTTATAGATTGTCTAGTGGTTGTCAGGTTGACATAATTTGACAGATCCCTTCATATTTTGTGCTCTATTTAGTTGAGAATCACGCTGGAACGAGCATTGCATGAAGACAAATCAGCTATTGGTGCAAAATGACTGGATGTCGACGCGCCCATTAACTCCAATTCACCACCAAAACAAATCAGCCTATACTTACGAAGATCACTTTTGTGTTCTGTGTCCTGTCTTCTGTGTTATTGTTCAAAAGGCTGAACCTAATTGCAGAAGACGCCATGAAAATTCATAAGATAATAGTCATGATCATAATCATAATTACCATCATAATCATAATAATAATAATAATAATGTAGCAATACCAGCGCAATAATACGAATATGCGAGGAGTTGGGCATGTGGCATATTGCGTTGTAAGTGTACGTTATTCATGGCCAACATGCTATTTTGTGCAAGGCCGGAAATTACAATCGTAATGAAATCGCACCGAACCGCTGAATACATCCGGTTTTTTATTCGTTCTTAAATCGCACCACATTTGCGTGTTCCTTCGTCATATCCGGCCACCTCACCTCTGGCCAGCCGGGCGTCACTGAAATTACTCCGGTGTTGTTCTCGCTTCCAATCTCCCGAGCAGCCTCTGATCAATAACTGTTGTGAACAACGTGCTGAGCCGCTGCTGCCGCTCGCATCCTCCTCTGTCCTCCCGCAGCTCTCTTCCTCGGCAGCGCTCTGCCCCAATCAGGTGGGTCTGGAGCGCCGGGTCCGAGTCGGCCGGGTATCGCCGCCGCGCGGCGCCGGAAGCCGGGCGTGATTTCACGCGCCGCCCGCTCGCGCCCGCCGCCGCTGATTGAGATCAAACACGAGCCGCCCGGCCGGCCGCCGCGCCGATGCCCGAACGGCCGGCGACGATGCGCACCCGCTCTGATTGCGTGCGTTGGCTCGCGCGGTTTCGGTAACCGACTTATCTTCGGCAAACAAGGTGGTGCAACAGCGCCGCCTCTTCGGCCCGCGGCCCACGCGTTCGAGGACTGGCAAACCGAGCGGTTTGGCGTGCACTGGCGCGTGAACGGACATAGTGTTTGCCTTGAAATGATTGCGTCGGCAGACGAAACTCGACGGTTGAAATTTGTGCCGTCTGAGTTACGATGTTGTTCGGAGCGGCAGCCATTTCCGATGCAGCGATTGACGCGCTGCTGAATGCGAATGCCTGACTGGGCTGGGTTCTGGGGAAACACAGTTGCCAACCCGTTAAGAACTGTGCGCACCGTGAAGAACGAAGGCCTGTGGGGCGGACGGTGCCCGTGTGAACACCTGACGGAACTCCCGAGCGTCGCACATTTGCGGACACACTCGACATGGCAGACATGGCTCGACACTCGACATGGCAGACATGGCTCGACACTCGACATGGCAGACATGGCTCGACACTCGACATGGCAGACATGGCTCGACACTCGACATGGCAGACATGGCTCGACACTCGACATGGCAGACATGGCTCGACACTCGACATGGCAGACATGGCTCGACACTCGACATGGCAAACATGGCTCGACACTCGACATGGCAGACATGGCTCGACACTCGACATGGCAGACATGGCTCGACACTCGACATGGCAGACATGGCTCGACACTCGACATGGCAGACATGGCTCGACACTCGACATGGCAGACATGGCTCGACACTCGACATGGCAGACATGGCTCGACACTGGACATGGCAGATGTCCCGGAGCAAGGTACCAACTCAGCCGACTGAGACGGCAGTTGCTGTGGCCACTAATACGATCATTGATACGCTTCAATTGAACTGAGTTTTTACGCTCATGAATACACCAACCTTTGTTACGTTTTTGTGAAGGTTAGTGATCAAAGTGAGTACAAATAAGGTAACGAAGAGTCCGAATGGTAAAGAAATGAAAGCCGTTTTGAACCAAAACGGTCTGGCTTTCAACGCTAGTGTCGGAACGTCCACGAAGTTGCGCAGCTATAGTGATTTATGGGCTTACATTAGGTTTCCCCTGGAGCAAATAGACCAGAAGACCGCATGAAAAAAATACTTGTAAACCGAAACTACCCCTCAGACGAGAACTACATGTGTTTTTTTTTTGTTGGCGTGACATGCACCTCGTATTCATATTTTATAATGACGAATATGTATTCCTGCTACAAGCCCGACTTTAAGCTAGATTCCTGGACGTCACCGGATGACTTCCTCTTGTTTGTATTGTCTGGTTATCATACATTTTACGGAACCTTCCTACGTTGTGAACATGGACACGCTGCTTTTGAATTGCATACAAATATCAACGTCATATAGCCATATAACAGCATATGAACACTTCCGTGCGCCGTTAGCGAGGTGGTGACTGGTCCAGGATCAGGCGTCTGCATATTTGGTTAGGGAGGTCAGGTAGGGGTAGGACATGCTGACACCGAACACTAAACAGGTCAACATTGAGCCACCATCGAACTGATCGCTGCTGACCGCAACACGTACTGGCCGACTCGTGTGGTGTTTGTCGACATTGACGACTGTGCTGTCCTCTCCAGGTGACGATGCCCGGTGATCTAGGCTGACCTGCGATGACGCCGGCGTGGCTGGTATGGGGTCTGCTGGCCCTACTGACATGGACAGCGGTCGCCGCTATGGAAGGTCAGTACAGTGCTTATTCGGTATACATATATCAATATATACACACACACACACACACACATATATATATATATATATATATATATATATATATATATATATATATATATATATATATATATATATGTACATATATATACAATATATGTATGCATACATATATATATATATACAATATATGTATACATACATATATATGCATGCATATAGGCGAAAGCGGTGACGACAGACTGATGTTATTTTCAAGCTACGCTGTCAAAGCTTCTCGAGAGGCCAAGATGCCGGTTCACGTTGTTGACAGCGCGGAGCGGTTCAGCATCTCCAGAGGGACTCCAGTCAAGTGCTGCCGACCGCCAGAATGAGTCAAACTAGAGTGGCCGGTATATTGCAACGAAATTGAAATACAGCCCACGAAGTGTAAGTATGCAATCACGTTTGCTGCCTGGGAAAGTGGTGCTGGTCACCAGAAGCTTTAACCGAGAAAAGTGCTGGTGTTTTCTGTTCAGTTGATAGGATGCCCAAGGTGTGTCTAGTGGAAGTTGTACCGCTTTACGGTGCGGTAGTGTAGCAAACAGGATATACACTGCGCTTACAACAGACGCTCAACTCGTGCAATTGTTGCGCATGCTGTTAGTATCATTGCAACTGCTGTCACAATCATTTCAGTCCTAACCTGTATCGTGCGGCACGAGAATCAGAAGCAATGCATCCTGAACACCGAAAACAAACATCTAGCGTACCCGGTGAGGCTATACCAGTGTAAAATAATTGACAATGTGGCCTGGAAATTCACAGTTAATGGAATTGTTCTATTTCATCCTTGTTTTAGGTTTTTATCATTTTGCCAGATGATGTGTGGGCGGTCATTATACACATGACAGCTAAATAATGTAAAATGCATGTGACTGAAGTGAAATATGTGTATTACAACAACATTCTGCTTTTTTAATCCTTAAGTGGAGTTCCTTTATTTTCTTCCAATCTTTCACTATTCCCAAGCAACTTCTTTCTTCATCCACACAGTTAATGGTGAAGTAATTTTAGGACACTGGGCTATACCAATATAAGGTTTGCGCAACCACGAAATAAAATATACCAAATATGCTAATTGATGGATTCTGTTTAATCCGATGTCTGTCTCAGGGACAGATTGTCGCAGATGTTTGTCTCGGCTGACAACGTCAGCCGAGTCGATGTCGTCTCGTCAACTCGTCAACAAGTCGATGCGCCCTTAAGCCCTAATAACTGACTAACTCGGCTGACAACGTGTGCCAGTTTTCCTTCGGTGGAATATTTTCAACTGAATTGTTGACGTGCTTATTAGTTGATTACACCACGGCATGAAACGCATGGCCTTCAGCTTTAATTCATCCAACTCACTTGATCAATCCAAGCTAAGGTTTGGATTAAACAGAGAATTACGGGGGACAGGAGCATTATTTATCGGGTGATGTGGTGTAACACGTGCGTACATTGAATACCACCTCCCGGGGGATGTTCAGTCTGGTATTGACGGCGTGCATTTGCCACACTAACTTCACGGTGCATTGCAAAATTGCTTGAACAAAAGCACAAGTCGGTTGGATATTGCTTCGCATATCAGCACATGTAGACAATCGCACATGGCCCCGGCTCAATACCAGCAATACGTTTTCCTTTGTAGGATGCGAATATTTTTGTTTGCGGCAAAATGCAATGAGAAAACATTAATTTTGAGTAGGTAATTTCATACCGGCAATGAAGTCTGCATCGCAATCCAAACTTACGGAAAGTGTTCATTCCTGTCGACGAAAAGCGCCCTACGAGAGTTTCATCGCTCACATTATTTACAACTCATACGGTTCAAAACTCATGCCAATCATCATTGGCACTGACCACGGCTGGTGACACTCACGATTTACACTGTTCACGATTTTCCGTTCATGGTTCACACCGTTGCCGGCTCGCTCTGTGCACAGATTGCAGTGGGGACGAGTAGTCTAGGGGTAAGTTGCCCGTCTCACAATCGAAATATTGTGAGTTCGATTCTCACTTGTTCCTACTCTTCGCCCACGACCAATCAGCGTTAGAGATTGGCGACGCTACATGACAACGGTCGATGCGTCGTAAAACTAATAACCAGCCAGCACACATTGCAGTGAGCAGAGGTGGATTGTTGTCGTTTGAATTAAATGATTTCACGCTGTCTATTTGATTGAACTCCGTGGTAATGCGATGCTCCGTGGTAATATCTCTTCGTTCAAGCACGCTTCAATGAATTTGAACTTGCAAGTTGCTATTCATTGCTTCAGAACGATTGTTCCCCAAAAGCCTTAGCAATCTAACGTAGTCCTATCTCGGTGCTACAAATGGAACAAATTTGGCCTTTACATCTACATGCCATTTAAACTCAGCCGGACACGTGGCCCGGCGTATCTTTCAGAAAAGTTTTTCGATCGCCAGTGTCTTCGTGGTCAGAGTTTCTCAGGCTTTCTAAGACCCTGCATGATTACAAGTGAATGGATGGAAGTTGGGGCGATATTTCCATCCTAGTCTGACTTAGTTCAGGCGGAAGACGTAACTATATTGCCAGCGCTGAATCCATTATATCGGGATAGATTTGGGGATCAAGACTTGTGGAAACTGTATCTGAACTTGGATCTGGTGAGGCTTAACATCTGACTGGTGCTGGTGCAGCACAGCACAGCATGGCAATAACAGATACATTTATAGTGGAATATAAACATTCGATATTGATTATTTATTCCCTAAAACGAGTTTAGAGCAGCTGTATTTCTTACGATGTACTCGGCCAGTTAGCTGCATGGCGTCTCCCCTCGCACGTTGAATATCCACGGGAAGTCTGAATGCAGCGTTGTACACTAATGTGTTTGGGTGACAGCTCGCAGGTCGTTGCCACAGAGCAGATATATCATTACATAGCGGGTGCTCAGCGTCGCGTCATTTACCACTTTAAAAAATAGGCACGCGACGTCCTATGGCATGTTACGAAGCAAGACAGACGTGGGCACTAAATGACCACGAGCAGTTCAGACTCCCCCGAGCACAAATAATAAATCAATCAACGGTTCAATGGAAGTTTGCGGTCAGCGAATCGCGGACCTGCAACCATTCGGTTCGGATGTGAATGTTCACCGGACGTGTTCACTTTTCACCTGCTCGCCCTAACGAATCATAGTAACTGCTGTCGTGGTATAATTATGAATGTGCGAAGACCCATCTAAGGTGGACCGAATTCTACCATTTTTTAAACTAAACTATTCGATAAGAAACGTTATTACCTTAATATTCACGCATATGATGCTTGATCTGCTCTATCTGGGTGTATATATATATATATATATATATATATATATATATATATATCAATGTTCTTCCTTTCCTGTCCTTCAAAGTGATGTAGAAGTTGCTTGCGTGCTACTATTTACGTTGGTCACACCTCAGTTAGAAGTTTGAGCTGCACTGACCTATCGAGTACTGACGTGCCCACGCCGTGGAACCAGCGTGACGCCTCTCGGCTCGCCAGACTGCTGTGTCCGTGTCTGTCGCGCAGTGGCTGGTCTGGCCCGGCGACTGTGTCTGTCGCGCAGCGGCCGGTCCGGCCCGGCGACTGTGTCTGTCGCGCAGCGGCCGGTCCGACTCGGCGACTGTGTCTGTCGCGCAGCGGCCGGTCCGGCTCGGCGACTGTGTCTGTCGCGCAGCGGCGGGTCCGGCCCGGCGACTGTGTCTGTCGCGCAGCTGCCGGTCCGGCTCGGCGACTGTGTCTCGCGCAGCGGCCGGTCTGGCTCGGCGACTGTGTCTGTCATAGCGGCCGGTCCGGCTCGGCGATTGTGTCTGTCGCGCAGCGGCCGGTCCGGCTCGGCGACTGTGTGTGTCGCGCAGCGGCCGGTCCGGCTCGGCGACTGTGTCTGTCGCGCAGCGGCCGGTCCGGCCCGGCGACTGTCGCGCAGCGGCCGGTCCGGCTCGGCGACTGTGTCTCGCGCAGCGGCCGGTCCGGCTCGGCGACTGTGTCTGTCGCGCAGCGGCCGGTCCGGCTCGGCGACTGTGTGTGTCGCGCAGCGGCCGGTCCGGCTCGGCGACTGTGTCTGTCGCGCAGCGGCCGGTCCGGCCCGGCGACTGTCTGTCGCGCAGCGGCCGGTCCGGCTCGGCGACTGTGTCTGTCGCGCAGCGGCCGGTCCGGCTCGGCGACTGTGTCTGTCGCGCAGCGGCCGGTCCGGCTCGGCGACTGTGTCTGTCGCGCAGCGGCAGGTCAGGCCTGGCGACTGTGTCTGTCGCTCAGCGGCGGGTCCGGCCCGGCGACTGTGTCTGTCGCGCAGCGGCCGGTCCGGCTCGGCGACTGTGTCTGTCGCGCAGCGGCCGGTCCGGCTCGGCGACTGTGTCTCGCGCAGCGGCCGGTCTGGCTCGGCGACTGTGTCTGTCATAGCGGCCGGTCCGGCTCGGCGACTGTGTCTGTCGCGCAGCGGCCGGTGCGGCTCGGCGACTGTGTCTGTCATAGCGGCCGGTCCGGCTCGGCGACTGTGTCTGTCGCGCAGCGGCCGGTCCGGCTCGGCGACTGTGTGTGTCGCGCAGCGGCCGGTCCGGCTCGGCGACTGTGTCTGTCGCGCAGCGGCCGGTCCGGCTCGGCGACTGTGTGTGTCGCGCAGCGGCCGGTCCGGCTCGGCGACTGTGTCTGTCGCGCAGCGGCCGGTCCGGCTCGGCGACTGTGTCTGTCGCGCAGCGGCAGGTCAGGCCCGGCGACTGTGTGTGTCGCGCAGCGGCCGGTCCGGCTCGGCGACTGTTCTGTCGCGCAGCGGCCGGTCCGGCTCGGCGACTGTGTCTGTCGCGCAGCGGCGGGTCCGGCCCGGCGACTGTGTCTGTCGCGCAGCTGCCGGTCCGGCTCGGCGACTGTGTCTCGCGCAGCGGCCGGTCTGGCTCGGCGACTGTGTCTGTCATAGCGGCCGGTCCGGCTCGGCGACTGTGTCTGTCGCGCAGCGGCCGGTCCGGCTCGGCGACTGTGTGTTCGCGCAGCGGCCGGTCCGGCTCGGCGACTGTGTCTGTCGCGCAGCGGCCGGTCCGGCCCGGCGACTGTCTGTCGCGCAGCGGCCGGTCCGGCTCGGCGACTATGTCTCGCGCAGCGGCCGGTCTGGCTCGGCGACTGTGTCTGTCATAGCGGCCGGTCCGGCTCGGCGACTGTGTCTGTCGCGCAGCGCCGGTCCGGCTCGGCGACTGTGTGTCGCGCAGCGGCCGGTCCGGCTCGGCGACTGTGTCTGTCGCGCAGCGGCCGGTCCGGCTCGGCGACTGTGTGTGTCGCGCAGCGGCCGGTCCGGCTCGGCGACTGTGTCTGTCGCGCAGCGGCCGGTCCGGCTCGGCGACTGTGTCTGTCGCGCAGCGGCGGTCAGGCCTGGCACTGTGTCGTCGCTCAGCGGCGGGTCCGGCCGGCGACTGTGTCTGTCGCGCAGCGGCCGGTCCGGCTCGGCGACTGTGTCTGTCGCGCAGCGGCCGGTCCGGCTCGGCGACTGTGTCTCGCGCAGCGGCCGGTCTGGCTCGGCGACTGTGTCTGCATAGCGGCCGGTCCGGCTCGGCGACTGTGTCTGTCGCGCAGCGCCGGTGCGGCTCGGCGACTGTGTCTGTCATAGCGGCCGGTCCGGCTCGGCGACTGTGTCTGTCGCGCAGCGGCCGGTCCGGCTCGGCGACTGTGTGTGTCGCGCAGCGGCCGGTCCGGCTCGGCGACTGTGTCTGTCGCGCAGCGGCCGGTCCGGCTCGGCGACTGTGTGTGTCGCGCAGCGGCCGGTCCGGCTCGGCGACTGTGTCTGTCGCGCAGCGGCCGGTCCGGCTCGGCGACTGTGTCTGTCGCGCAGCGGCAGGTCAGGCCCGGCGACTGTGTGTGTCGCGCAGCGGCCGGTCCGGCTCGGCGACTGTTCTGTCGCGCAGCGGCCGGTCCGGCCCGGCGACTGTGTCTGTCGCGCAGCGGCGGGTCCGGCCCGGCGACTGTGTCTGTCGCGCAGCTGCCGGTCCGGCTCGGCGACTGTGTCTCGCGCAGCGGCCGGTCTGGCTCGGCGACTGTGTCTGTCATAGCGGCCGGTCCGGCTCGGCGACTGTGTCTGTCGCGCAGCGGCCGGTCCGGCTCGGCGACTGTGTGTGTCGCGCAGCGGCCGGTCCGGCTCGGCGACTGTGTCTGTCGCGCAGCGGCCGGTCCGGCCCGGCGACTGTCTGTCGCGCAGCGGCCGGTCCGGCTCGGCGACTATGTCTCGCGCAGCGGCCGGTCTGGCTCGGCGACTGTGTCTGTCATAGCGGCCGGTCCGGCTCGGCGACTGTGTCGGCCGGTCCGGCTCGGCGACTGTGTTGTCGCGCAGCGGCCGGTCCGGCTCGGCGACTGTGTGTGTCGCGCAGCGGCCGGTCCGGCTCGGCGACTGTGTGTGTCGCGCAGCGGCCGGTCCGGCTCGGCGACTGTGTCTGTCGCGCAGCGGCCGGTCCGGCTCGGCGACTGTGTGTGTCGCGCAGCGGCCGGTCCGGCTCGGCGACTGTGTCTGTCGCGCAGCGGCCGGTCCGGCTCGGCGACTGTGTCTGTCGCGCAGCGGCAGGTCAGGCCTGGCGACTGTGTCTGTCGCTCAGCGGCGGGTCCGGCCAGGCGACTGTGTCTGTCGCGCAGCGGCCGGTCCGGCTCGGCGACTGTGTCTGTCGCGCAGCGGCCGGTCCGACCCGGCGACTGTGTCTGTCGCACAGCGACCGGTCCGGCCCGGCGACTGTGTCTGTCGCGCAGCGGCCGGTCCGGTTCGGCGACTATGTGTCGCGCAGCGGCCGTACCGGCCCGGCGACTGTCTGTCGCGCAGCGGCCGGTCCGGCCCGGCGACTGTGTCTGTCGCGCAGCGGCCGGTCCGGCTCGGCGACTGTGTCTGTCGCGCAGCGGCCGGTCCGGCTCGGCGACTGTGTCTGTCGCGCAGCGGCCGGTCCGGTTCGGCGACTACGTGTCGCGCAGCAGCCGGACCGGCCCGGCGACTGTCTGTCGCACAGCGGCCGGTCCGGCCCGGCGACTGTGTCTGTCGCGCAGCGGCAGGTCAGGCTCGGCGACTGTGTCTGTCGCGCAGTGGCAGGTCAGGCCCGGCGCGATCAAAGCTCGACTCACGCACCGAGCTGCCCAAAGCTAACCGGCAGCTTTCCGCCGACGGCAGCGGACCGCCAACAGCTCCGCTGACACCCGACTTCGTCAGCCCGATATGATAACAGTACGACCGGTACAAGTCGAGGTGGCCGGGCGACGGATTGCGGTGCGAGTTTTGCCCTGCTGCTTGTTTGCTGATTTTATTGCTTCTTGAAGTGGACGAGGAAAATGCACTACCGATTGCGCTGCTCGAGGAGTGCCAACCGCGTACAACTTGGACCGTCCATGACCTTCTGGCTCGCAAAGAGCATGGTGAACTTGCGAACTGGATGGAAAATGAGCGCATGGACCCAGTCGCTATTTGTGGCGCGTACCGGATGAGCTCGAGAAAACTTGAAGAGTTAATGGAACCGATGAGCTTAAGATAGCAGAACATGTTCGCAACCTGACTGGTGTAGCGTCAGCAGAGAGGCTCGCTGTGGCTATCAGGCTAGGGGTAGGTGCAAACATAACGATGCAGACACATGTTGATTAGATACAGAGGCCAATACAGGGGAATTATCGTATCGGGATGACTCAAGGGGGCGAAGGTCCTCGATTATTTTTATTCAGCGCGTGTGTTGGTTGGTCTTTGTTGTCATGCATACAGGATTTTAAAACATAACTTTCTTTCCATAAGGTGACCTATCTCCTCCTCCGTCTGTTTGGTGCGTTAGTGCATGCTCAGGTCAGGGCTGTCGCAGGTTTTTCGTTTGAGAGACCTGTTCCCACCCTCCCTTCCTCCACCCTAAAACGTACATCGATTTCGGTCCCTTTATTTTCTGGCTTAATAATTCTAATTTTGTCTTGGTCAAAAAGCAACAGTCGAATTCTGATGGTGAAGGGCAGGTGGGGAGGGGGCTGGCTCGCTGGGTGCGCCTGTGGTTAGCAACTATTTTGTGACACATTCCCACCCATACTTCCAATATTTGTCATCTATATGTGGAGTTACCACGTTTTAACCTGCTAGCCCATCCGCGCTAGCCCCGAAGCGCTGAAAATCCGCGCTGATGCGGCAAAAAGCTCAGCTTGACTTTGCTTTTGTCCGGTGGCCGAAGTGGTCGAACATGACGTGGAACTGGCCGCGGTGTGTGCTTGCGGTTCGCCGTTTGTCAGGTGTGGTCTCAGCGGGTGTCCAGCACGCCTCGGACCGGCGCATCTGTGACCCGCTCCCGCTGCAGACGTGTCAACGGACTCCGCGCCGCTCTTTTGCCCCGCAGCGCTTCGCTTCCCAGCGGAGCGCTCCATGATCGCCGCCGCATTCCTCCTCGTTGCGGCGTCTCCTTTTTCTCCTCCCTTCCACCTTCTTCCTGGTCTGCACACACCTTGGGCGCTACATGACCAATGTAGTCGATGCGCCCTAAAGCCCTAATAACTAACTAACTGCACACACCTGACCGTCACACTGGCCAGGTTTATCCCTGGTGGCGTGTGGTGACCACACAATGTGACGTCATCATATCTCCCACCTCCGGGATTAGTCGACTCTCGTCACAACAGCTCCACGCTGGTCATAACAATGTCGTCTATTACCACAGCGCTTCGCCTTCGTAAAGATCTGTTCTGCTTTCTCCCATCAGCGCCCGTTTTGTTTGTTGCAGTGGCATGTGTTGTCAGAACACTCTTCTCCACAAAGTCATAAAGTCAGTGTAAAATCTTAATGAGGGCCACAGGGGCCATCTGGGTTGAGGTTATCAAGGGAAGACTCTATTAGGCGAGAAAAAAAATCTATAAACACACGTAATCAATTCTATATGTTCAGTCATAAAGAAACTATCTATCTAGCCAAGCACATTTATTCTGTTCACTCGATATCGCGCAGCACACATGATCGAGAACACAAGCATGATGGTAGCACACGCATGAGTCACTCAACGCGCCCGTGACTAACCGATGTCAATCCCACTCCATTCACCAAAATCTCATCACTGCACATCTTCAATTTTCTTTAATTTCGATTTCAGTTTCTTTCTTCAATTGTATTTGCTCGCGACTGCTCTTTCTCTCCTCTTCCCATTCCTCAATTTTTCCTCTCACTTCTCCCTCTCTCCCTCTCCCTCTCTCTCCTCTCTGGTGGCGGTTGTCGGTTTTACGACACGTCGACCGTTGAGTCTTGTAGCGTCGCCAATCTCTCACGCCGATTGGTCGCGGATGCAGGGTAGCGACAGGTGAGACTCGAACCCACAATATTTCGATTGTGAGACGGGAAACTTACCCCTGGACTACTCGTCCCCCCTCTCGATCTATCTCTCGATCTCTTTCCATATCTTCCTCGCTCTCTGTCTTTCTCTACATGTTCACCTCTCCCTATCACTCTTCCTCATCCCTCTCCATATTCCTCTCTCTATCCCCTCCATTTCCCTCCTATCTTCTCTCTTCTTTCTCTCCACTCCCTGCTCCCCTCCCTCACCATCTTTATCTTCCTGTCCGATACGCTCAGTGGCTATTGTTCTACTTCGTCAGAGCAGTGGTCCCTTCCGTCGGTGCTGTCCCTCGCCAGCAGACTCCCTTCCGTCGGTGCTGTCCCTCGCCAACAGACTCCCTTCCGTCGGTGCTGGCCCTCGTCAGCAGACTCCCTTCCGTCGGTGCTGTCCCTCGCCAGCAGACTCCCTTCCGTCGGTGCTGTCCCTCGCCAGCAGACTCCCTTCCGTCGGTGCTGTCCCTCGCCAGCAGACTCCCTTCCGTCGGTGCTGTCCCTCGCCAGCAGACTCCCTTCCGTCGGTGCTGTCCCTCGCCAGCAGACTCCCTTCCGTCGGTGCTGTCCCTCGCCAGCAGACTCCCTTCCGTCGGTGCTGTCCCTCGCCAACAGACTCCCTTCCGTCGGTGCTGTCCCTCGCCAGCAGACTCCCTTCGGTCGGTGCTGTCCCTCGCCAGCAGACTCCCTTCCGTCGGTGTTGTCCCTCGCCAGCAGACTCCCTTCCGTCGGTGCTGTCTCTCGCCAGCAGACTCCCTTCCGTCGGTGCTGTCCCTCGCCAGCAGACTCCCTTCCGTCGGTGCTGTCCCTCGCCAGCAGACTCCCTTCCGTCGGTGCTGTCCCTCGCCAGCAGACTCCCTTCCGTCGGTGCTGTCCCTCGCCAGCAGACTCCCTTCCGTCGGTGCTGTCCCTAGCCAGCAGACTCCCTTCCGTCGGTGCTGTCCCTCGCCAGCAGACTCCCTTCCGTCGGTGCTGTCCCTCGCCAGCAGACTCCCTTCCGTCGGTGCTGTCCCTCCCAGCAGACTCCCTTCCGTCGGTGCTGTCCCTCGCCAGCAGACTCCCTTCCGTCGGTGCTGTCCCTCGCCAGCAGACTCCCTTCCGTCGGTGCTGTCCCTCGCCAGCAGACTCCCTTCCGTCGGTGCTGTCCCTCGCCAGCAGACTCCCTTCCGTCGGTGCTGTCCCTCGCCAGCAGACTCCCTTCCGTCGGTGCTGTCCCTCGCCAGCAGACTCCAGCACTCCCTTCCGTCGGTGCTGTCCCTCGCCAGCAGACTCCCTTCCGTCGGTGCTGTCCCTCGCCAGCAGACTCCCTTCCGTCGGTGCTGTCCCTCGCCAGCACCCTTCCGTCGGTGCTGTCCCTCGCCAGCAGACTCCCTTCCGTCGGTGCTGTCCCTCGCCAGCAGACTCCCTTCCGTCGGTGCTGTCCCTCGCCAGCAGACTCCCTTCCGTCGGTGCTGTCTCTCGCCAGCAGACTCCCTTCCGTCGGTGCTGTCTCTCGTCAGCAGACTCCCTTCCGTCGGTGCTGTCCCTCGCCAGCAGACTCCCTTCCGTCGGCGCTGTCCCTAGCCAGCAGACTGCCTCGTCAGCGCGGTTTCTCGCCAATGGACTCCTGACTACAGTCTCTGGTTTGTGTACCTTCTCGCAGCTGTACTCTCCCGTCGTCGAACTCATGGCTCTTCTGGAACACGACCGGACGACTCTAGCCTTTGGGGGCGGGTTGCCAAGCAGACCGCTGCAGTGACTGTCGTCGCCACACCGTGATCGGAGGTGTACCGCGGCGTGGTACTTTGCCCGGCTTCGACCCGCGCCGCCCGAGCCGTGCAAATGCTCGGCCTTTGTAGTCTGCGAGACCAGTTCGCTTGGTTGTGCAGAATGTCATGGGAATTGTTGCTTGTTGCTTTGTTCAGTTTGACGCCGCGGGTACGGATTCAACAAACCTAACTGCAATTCCCCCCCCACACACACACACATGCACGCACACACACGCATCGCAACCACCACTAACTACATTTTGTGGTTATTGGTTTTACGACACGTTGACCGTAGAGTCATGCAGCGTCCCCAATCTCTCACGCTGATTTGTCGCGTGTGAAGAGTAGTGACAGGTGAGACTCGAACTCAAAATCTTTCGATTGTGAGACTAGCAGTGACTAGAAATCGAATATAAACTAGCGGTCGAAGAAAATGCAAGTCATATTCAGCGGACATTGTCTGCTTTTCAGCAACCATTGCTGGATAATACATATATTTTGCATGCACATCTCTCCGTATCTCTGACAGCAATCCAACGTTCAGCCATCCACTTTGAATCTTCTCCTGTAAAGCCAATCTGCCGGCAGTTTCTACCTGGCTTCAAATTGCTAACAAGTGCCAGATGTGGTTCCATTTCAAAGGCTGTTCCTTTCATGTGTACACAAATGTAGGCGGGACTCTCAGCCATATATTTCAGTTCTGAGATCCCTTTCGCTGGCACCATTCAGCGGTTGTAGAGGTTTCGTGGTCGTTCTCGGGGGTACTGTCAGCGTGTCAGGTAGCGGTGATGCACGAGCCAAACGCATTGGCTCTGAGAAGCATCTGCGTTCGTAGCTCATCCGATATCTGACCGAAAAGAAACTAATCAAGAAACACGTCCGGCGGCCGAATATTTATGAACTTCATCAGTCAGCGTTTCTGTTCGTGTTCAGGTTACATCGTAGTTCGTACAAACGACGTGCGTCCGCTGGTCTGTTGGTCACCTCAGCGGGTGTGCACGTGCAGCCACGGCTTGTCAACGGTTCCTCCCCGGAGCACTCGAGACCCTCTTGACATCTGGGAGTACCTACAGTGTGCACCCCGGTAAGGATAACACTGTTGTCGGCCGGACGCGTGTAGGAGCTGTGGGGCACCCCCGCTGCGCATCAGCCAATGACAGCGGCCGCTTTAAGTGGTCCTCTCCCCGTCCTATCCTAGACGATCAGACAGACTCGGGGGAGGGGAGGAGGCGACCCTGAGCCAAAGGGAGCACACGTTCCTCCGAGGCGCACCCATGACCGCTGGTCAGCGGCAGCCGAGCCGACCGACCAGACAAGCGGACGATAAGACGGACCCAGGGGAGGGGAGGGGGGAGGCCACCTGGAGCCTGAGGGAGCACACATGCCTCCGAGGCGCACCCATGACCGTTCTCAGCGGCAGCCGAGCCGGCCGCGCCGGAGCCGCGCTCCGGAACAAAGCCGCGGCTGTGACACATTGTGGCGAGCCATTATGTCGGCGGCCGATAATGTCGCCAGACGGCAGCAGGTGCCCCCATTAGGACCACCGGAGCCGGTTCCCACGGCGGCGGCCGGCCCGGCCCGGCCGGCCGGTCACGCGGCCCGGCCGCTTTCCGGCGAATCGGCCGCCAATTGAGCCAGATTGTCGCGTTATCAGCCGACTCCGTGCGCCACAAATGACGGCCGCTGTCGGGCGCCGTGTGCGCGTGACGTCACGCCGGCTAACGGTCGCCCGATTGGTGCGTGGCGTGCAAGATGTAGCCCGGCGATCGGTGGCGACTGCGGGGAGCGGTGATCGGTGTCGACTGCGGGGAGCGGTGAGCGACGACCCGGGCGCGCCGATCGGGTCCGATCTCGGCCGTTTCGGTTCGTTCTCTGTCACGCGCTATTCTCGCAGAAGGTTCTGCGTGATTGAACGCTCGGGAGGGGTTATGCTGACTGCGGGCCGGTAATTTCCCTCACCTCGACTTCGTCCAGTGACAGCCCAGATATTGGTTTTAACTCGGTCTGTGTTTAGCGTCGAGCAAAGACTCGGTCAACCCTCAGAATGAGCTCACTGCTCAACATGTTACGCGCAATGCAAAAACGAAGTGCTGGGCGTATCGCAAGTTGCTTGTGCGGACTAACTTAGAGCTTAGACTAATCCATTTGGCCATGCCCTGTCCTTAACGTCTCGGATCAGTTGCGAGCACGTTATTGCCTTCTTCAAGTGCTCCCCGATATGGCGATTGCATATGAAGTGCAAACCATCGCACAAGTTTATTGTGACCGGCTGCCGGCGTGATACGAGATAGGGAAAGCAGCAATTCGGGAGGGAATATTCCTGTTCATTACCCGGACTTCCCTCTGAGACAACACGTTTGTTCATGTAGACATGGTGCTTAGTTGGTGCACGTGACAGCCTGGGTTGACTCGTCAGTCACCACGGCTTCCGCTTGATATGCTGAAGTCCTGCCTGTGCTCCCTGTGATGCAGCTGGAAATGTTTTTTTTTATATAAAGGAAAGTTAGTTCGAACCTTGCTGGGGTGGCTTTATTGGTCATGGTTCTATTGATAAGCAGAGTTTGTTGCGTGAATCCTGTTCACACCTCCTGATCCGTGAATCGCGATTCAACGGCAGAATTTCGACCGAGGGTTTAACGTGCCGTCAGCGCACCGGCACGGCCGAGGCGGCCATAGCTCGCCCTGGTCTTATCGAGCCAGTTGCCAACTGACACTCCCAGCCGGGGGCTGAATGCGAGCGAGTGCAGCGACTCGGAACCAGTCTTGTCAGGACAGAGGGAGACCAATGCAGGCCAGCGCTCTAACCAATGGAGCTACCAGGGCGGCCAGTGCATGTTTTCCGCTTACCCAAAATAGACGTGTCGTTTTTCAGCTGATGCCGTCTTTTGTGTTCGTGTTGCATGTGTTGGCGATGCAAGAGTTACGATCATGCAATCTGCTAGATTGTGTCGGCTGCATTTACAGCCCAGCTGTCAGAAGCTTTTCTTAGTTCATTTTACCCACCTTCCTGATTATTTTTCGACCTACACACCGATTGGTACCGACAGGTCCATAATCCTCATTGTTTCTCGTGATATATTTTTATATTTCAATTCCAAAGCCATTTCATTCCGCTTTTCGTGAGTGGCTGCCTGTGGCCAAAGGGAAGAAACACAACATGAACAATGTTATTGTCGGTGCGAGCGGTGGCCCAGGAATTCTCATCTGATGATTCGCCCATCCGATGGCCACCAAACAAGTGAGCACACTCGATGCAAGGAGCGGAGCGAAAAGCAGTACGTGCGTGAGTCTAGTGTACTGTGACTAGGCTGACCCGGCCTCCTGTCACGACGTGGACTCGGCTGATCCGGCCGGCTGTCACGACGTGGACTCGGTGGGCCCGGCCAACTGTCACGACGTGGACTCAGACGACCCGGCCGGCCGTCACGACGTGGACTCGGCCGTCGGACTCTGCCGCGCCGACGGCTGCCAATGACTCAGACGATTCCGTTCTGCCGCTGCCCTTCCAGCGCCCACTATGACGATGCATGTTTGTAGGCACGTTTTTGGTCAGCGCGGCAGCCTGGCTTGAGCGGCCACCTGCCGCCGTGACGATCAGGCGACGCCGCAGCAGCTCCGACCGCAGCGTCTCATGGCACATAGCAGACTCAGTGAAGTGTCTCATGGCACACAGGAGGCTAACTGAAGTGTCTCATGGCACATAGCAGGCTCACTCTAAAGTGTCTCACGGTACACCGGAGGCTCACCGAAGTATCTCATGGCACACTGCAGGCTCACTGAAGTGCATCATGGCACACTGGAAGCTCACTGAAGTGTCGCGTGGCACACTGATGGATCACTAAAGTGTCTCATGGTAAACTGGAGGATCACTGAAGTGTCTCATGGCACGCTGGAGGCTCATAGGGCGGTCAGGTGCACCTGGTGGCGGTGTCTCGCGGAGTGGTGAGGAGCTGGAGAAGTAGAAGTGTCTCAAGACGATGAGGCTGGGAGCGTCGCGTGGCGTGGTGCGGAACTGGAGAGGTGGAAGTGTCGCGGTATGGTCGGAATGCGAGTGTCTCGCGGCCTGGTGGAGAATCTAGACGCCAGTGTCGACGTGACGTGACTACTGTGATAGCGACGAGACGATGGCACACTGAAGAGGCGAAGATTCCTCACGAGGTGGGTAATATTTCGGGAGTTGGGAGTTCCTCGTGAGATGGTGGGACGTTGGAGAGACGGGAAGGCATCACGAGAGGTGGATGGGCACACAGTGGTCCAGGCAGCGCGCCCTGCAGCAACAAACCACCGCCATGAACCGGCGGGTACGGGCAGACTGGAGTTGCTCGAGAGGCTATTGGTGGTTTGTGCAAGCAGACCGGTATGGCAGGCAGCTGCAGCTGGCTCGGGGAGTCACCGGTATGGCAGGCGGCTGGGTCGGGAGAGTCGCCGGTATGGCAGGTGACTGGGTCGGAGGAGTCGCCGGTATGGCAGGTGACTGGCTCGGGGAGTCACCGGTATGGCAGACGGCTGGGTCGAGAGAGTCGCCGGTATGGCAGGCGGCTGGGTCGGGAGAGTCGCCGGTATGGCAGGTGACTGGGTCGGAAGAGTCGCCGGTATGGCAGGTGACTATGTCGGAGGAGTCGCCGGTATGGCAGGAGGCTGCGGCTGTGTCGGAAGAGTCGCCGGTATGGCAGGCGGCTGGGTCGGGAGAGTCGCCGGTATGGCAGGTGACTGGCTCGTGGAGTCACCGGTATGGCAGGCGGCTGGGTCGGGAGAGTCGCCGGTATGGCAGGCGGCTGGGTCGGAAGAGTCGCCGGTATGGTAGGCGGCTGGGTCGGGAGAGTCGCCGGTATGGCAGGTGACTGGGTCGGAGGAGTCACCGGTATGGCAGGCTGCTGGGTTGGAAGAGTCGCCGGTATGGCAGGCGGCTGGGTCGGAAGAGTCGCCGGTATGGCAGACGGCTGTGTCGGAAGAGTCGCCGGTATGGCAGGTGACTGAGTCGGGAGAGTCGCCGGTATGACAGGCGGCTGGGTCGGGAGAGTCGCCGGTATGGCAGGAGGCTGCGGCTGTGTCGGAAGAGTCGCCTGCCCCGGCGCTGGACTCCGCGCCACTGTGTCGATGCCATTCGGCCCCGAGCAGGCAGTTTTCCCTGGCTACAGGAATGGCCGTGGATCGAGACGGGGTCCACAAGGCACACAGCTGCGGTCCAGGGGTAGGTGTGCTGCTGGTGCAAACAGTGGTCTGCTCCTCGACACGACAATTATGAAATGCTAGTGAAAACTGGAAAGTCGCATTGAAACAGTTCGGGTGGCACTTTAAGTGAAAGTAAGATAGGCATTTAAGTAACATAGGCATATATATATACACACACACACACATATATATATATATATATATATATGTATATATAATGTGGAATGGGCAGTTTCTACAGCGCTGTCGCACATGCCGGTTGTCATGCGTTCGCTGCCTCAAATATCGCCGACTGCCTGAGAATTTCAGTTTGCCTGCCATCGTCTCGCGCCAGGGAATACCTACTCGAGATGACAATGCAGTTGGGCGTGTCGTAATCACGTAACCAGCACGGGCTGAAGATCCTCTAAGTGTTTGCTTGCTTGGCATGCCCAGCGATTCCACCGGCATTCGAACCGTGGGTTCTTGGCGCAGACGCATGTGGCCACGCAGGAAATACAGTGTCGCCACGCGCCCACCGAATGATGGAGGCGAAACCGAAATTACAAGCAGCTAGTGTGCTTTGAACCGGAGACCTTGCGATTACGATGAAAACGCGTTTCACTCGAGGCTGTGTGTTCGGCGACTGAGCCGATATACCACCGGTACGGTACACCAGCGGTACGCTGGCGGGCGTGCGGCGTACCTCGCACTGACGGAAGACACGCCGCGGAAGGAGGTCAGCACGGCGACCACCTCATCTGCCGCTGACCCGCACCATTAACCCGCGCGCCCAGCTCGGTGTCGCCACTCATGCATGAACTGTGGCATAACCACCGCGGAGGCATTCGCGCGCTCGATCCAGAAATTAACAGCTTGATTATGCTCCTCTCGGTGGCCGACGGCGCTGGGAGGCGATTCGACCCCGGCTCACCACGCCATTGTGAGCATAACGCGCGGCCGGCCGTCGGCCCCACGGTGGATTTATGCGCTCGTTCCGTGTGTTACCTTGCAGCGGGTTAATTGCATGACGTGCGCCGACCGTCTCGCCGGCATTTGTGCATCTCTATCGGTGCATACACGGCGGCGGTCGCATGCCGCGCGACGAGCGGACCGGCCCGACCACAGCCACTCCGCCGGCGCCACTGCCGGCCGCCTCGCGGGACAGGTCGCGCCGGCGCCGACGGCCGCCTCTGACCGACCTGACCTCGTGTGTTGCAGTGGTCCTGCTGGACACAACACGGGAGCTCCTCTTGGAGTGGACCCGCTACCCGTTTGGACCCCAGTCGAAGACGCCGGGGGTGAGTACTCTTCACCTGAGAGGGGATGTGACAGCTCATCTGGACATGGCAAACACAAAGCTACCGGATCCGTACGCATACTATATATATGTATATACATATATATATATATATATATATATATATATATATATATATATATATATATATATATATATATATATATATATATTCACGGTATATACCATCTCTCCTTAGCTCTGCATTATTGTCCATTTCTCTTCCTCTCTCGCTTCGTTCAATCCCCATGTTCCGGGTCTTATTATCTGTATCTAACCGTACCACTCATTTTATTACTAGGTCATGCGCTTTAAACGGCACCGCAAAGCACGGATCCTTGGGGCGCTGGGTGCATCGGTCGGACACTCTAATTTGATTGTAACGGTGCGCCAGTATATAACTAACTCTCTCAGATAATAACACCACTTTGAAGTCAACCGGTGATGTTTTGTCGCATGCAGCGGTCAGGAGCAGTGTTCTCTGGCGCTGCGGTTGCGGTTGGAGACTGGTGAGCCAGCTGCCCATAGGCGGGGTGTGCCGTTCCGGCTCATCTATGAGGTCAGGCGGCCACAGCCGTAACACGGGCTGGGAGGTGCCGCTGCCAAGAGAGCACGTGGGGTCTGGTCGTGGTCGTAGCACGGACTGGGAGGTGCCGATGCCAAAAGGGCACGTGGGTTCTGATCGTGGCCGTAATATGGGCTGAGAGGGCCCGCTGCCAAGAGCCTACGTGGGGTCTGATCGTGGTCGTAACATGGACTGGGAGGTGCCGATGCCAAGAGAGCACGTGGGGTCTGATCGTGGTCGTAACACGGACTGGGAGGTGCCGCTGCCAAGAGAGCACGTGGGGTCTGGTCGTGGTCGTAGCACGGACTGGGAGGTGCCGATGCCAAAAGGGCACGTGAAATCTCACCGTAACCGTAGAATAGGTGTGAAAAGCGCCGATGTTCGTCATATGTGGTGGCGGAACCGAGTTGTCGGAGGCGAGTCAGAGGCGGTAGTTGGCTGGTCAGAGGCGGTAGTTGTCTGGTCTGAGGCAGTATTTTGCTGGTCAGAGGCGGTAGTCGTGTCGGTGTCTGAGCCGGCCCGTGGCGGTCAGAGGCGGTAGTCGTGTCGATGTCTGAGCCGGCCCGCGGCGGTCGATGGCCCCTAGGCCGCCGGGGACCAGCTCCTTCCGTCAACTATCGTCGGGAGGGCTGATCCTGGCTGACACGCCGGTCAGAATACCTGCGGGAGTGGGCGAGGGGGGGAACACTCCGGCCACTCCCGACCTGTGCTGGTCGGCCGCCACTCGGGACGGCTGGTGTCGACCGTCGAGACGGTGCAGTCACGCCATGACGCCGTCACGCCATGTCAGGGCCCCGTCACGCTATCACGCCGTGCCAGGGCCCCGTCACGCTATCACGCCGTGCCAGGGCCCCGTCACGCTATCACGCCGTGCCAGGGCCCCGTCACGTCACCACGCCGTGCCAGGGCCCCATCACACCATCACGCCGTGCCAGGGCCCCGTCACGCTATCACGCCGTGCCAGGGCCCCATCACACCATCACGCCGTGCCAGGGCCCCGTCACACCATCACGCCGTGCCAGGGCCCCATCACACCATCACGCCGTGCCAGGGCCCCGCCACGCTATCACGCCGTGCCAGGGCCACATCACACCATCACGCTGTGCCAGGGCCACATCACACCATCACGCCGTGCCAGGGCCCCGTCACGCTATCACGCCGTGCCAGGGCCCCATCACACCATCACGCCGTGCCAGGGCCCCGTCACACCATCACGCCGTGCCAGGGCCCCATCACACCATCACGCCGTGCCAGGGCCCCGTCACGCTATCACGCCGTGCCAGGGCCACATCACACCATCACGCCGTGCCAGGGCCACATCACACCATCACGCCGTGCCAGGGCCCCGTCACGCTATCACGCCGTGCCAGGGCCCCATCACACCATCACGCCGTGCCAGGGCCCCGTCACGCTATCACGCCGTGCCAGGGCCACATCACACCATCACGCCGTGCCAGGGCCCCGTCACGCCATCACGCCGTGCCAGGGCCCCATCACACCATCACACCGTGTCAGAGCCCCGTCACGCCACCACGCCGTGTCAGGGACCCGTCACGCCATCACATCATCACGCCGTCACGCCGTTACGACGGTGTACCAAGAAGTGGCGGAAACACGGCGCCGACACATCCGGCAATGGAGAGCAGCGCTGTGCGCGGCGTCGGGAGCTGGCGCCGACTTCAAAAGAGAGAGATAGCGCCGCCACTTCCTGCGACGTGGTCAGGGATGACGTCACACCGCTGCTCGTCGGAGCCGCAGCCGGAGAGGCAGCCGGACCGGCAGCCGGAGAAGCAGCCGGAGAAACGGCCACAGTGGCAGCCGGAGAGGCAGAACTGTGTCCTGTGAACATCGTCTGGGTTCTTACGGCCGCGGTAGCTGTTGGACCACCGATTTTACGCCTGCAGAAATAAATGCTTTATTGGCTGGGTAAGAACATCGATCGGTGTGAATTTCATAGTCAGTTCAGACCATCCAGCTGTTGACATCTTCGTGAGAAAAAAGTGCCAACCGATTGTGTCCGTCCAACATTCTGAAATGTCCCAAGCAACTCCCAGGATCTGGTAGGATGCCCTCAAAGACATGATTCAGCCTTCGGAGATTCAGCCGCGAGTGGCTAGCGGGAGCTCGCTCGCTGTTGTCGCCGGCTGGACCCGCGTATCTCAGCCGCCGGCTGGATCCACGTATCTCTCACCCGTCGGCTGGACCCACGTATCTGAGCCGCTGGCTGGACCCACGTATCTCGTCAGCCGCCAACTGGACCCACGTATCTCGTCAGCCGCCAACTGGGCCCACGTATCTCGTCAGCCGCCAACTGGGCCCACGTATCTCGTCAGCCGTCGACTGGACTCCCGATCTCGTCAGCCACCGGCGGGATGCTCGACGGATCTCGACCGAGTTCAGGTCAGCGGACGATCCACGGATCCGGGCCGGAGAACCGGCCGGTGCAAGCCGCTGCTTCCAAGGTCGCTGTCGACTGAAAGCTGGGAACTAGCTGCAGCGATTGATAGATTTAGATTAGATGGTTTGATTAGGTGCTTAGGGTAGAGCGAATGCAGGGCGACACGATGGCGAGGCCAGGTGCATGCCTCGCCGTTTTGATCCAGCAGTGGCAGGATGAACTCTCCAAACCAGTTTTTCGACAAGCCCAGGGGTAATGCGCTAGTCCTGTACCAGTGACAGGGCGAGTTGTCTGATCCAGTGGTAGGTGGTCCCTTTCTGTACCAGTAATGAGACGGTAGCCTTGGTCCAGTGGCAGCGGCCCGTTATGCACCAGTGATGGGACGGATGTCCCGATCCAATGGCAGCGGCCCGCTATACGAGTATACCAGTGATGGAGTAGGCGTCATGGTCCAGTAGTGGGCGCTACATGACCAATGTAGTCGATGCGCCCTTAAGCCCTAATAACTAACTAACATGGTCCAGTAGTAGAGGCTCGTTATCTGCCAGTGGTGAGGAAGGTGCCATGATCCAGTGGTAGGATGATCCGTTATGTACCAGTGATGGGACGGGTGCCCTGATCTAGTGGCAGCGGCTCGCTATATACCAGTGATAGGATGGGTGCCATGATCCAGTGGTAGTGGCTCGTTATATGCCAGTGATGGAGTGGGTGCCATGATCCAGTGGTAGGATGATCCGTTATGCACCAGTGAGAGCTGGATCCTGCACGACTGTCTTACCGACAGGATCGCATAGGACAATCCTGTAAACCAAAACCATAGGGCTGCATTGCCTCTCTTCCGAAGTATTTCATTTGATATTCGTTTGCGACTTTATTAATTGGAACAAAGCATGTCTGGACATTCGAACATATTTGTGTCTGGAAGCAGGTGCATCTTATGAGTGACTTAGGTATGGTAGGTTTTAGTAATAGATCAAGCATACTCTAACGAAAATGTCCTGTAGGATTTCCCTGCACAGATGTACTGCAATACATTACCCAACGCAGAAATTCAAACCCAGTTCTGTAGGACATCTTCTCATAATGCTACAAGTGAGTCCACAAGACAAACCTGTACAGTGTATAGGGTCCTACAAGGCACCTGCAAAAGCAGGTTCTTCTGCTGTAGCGATCAGGACCACGATGTCACTATTGGAGGGACGCTAAATATCGAATTAGATCTCGCATCGAGCTAGTCATAGTCATAGTCATGCGGGATAATCATAGCTGCAGGATCGTGCAGGGAAATCCTGCAAGCCAAACTGTAGGATCTTCGAGGACAATCCTACATGACCAGGGTTAAAAAAATTGCTGTTTCTGGATGTGTGGCATCCAGAACATTATCCTCATGTCTAGTGAGATTTCGGTCCCCTGGGGGCTGAAATAATAAAAAAGAAGTTCTAGGGAGTGACTGGTGACCACCCCACAGCAGAACCCGAAGTGATTTTCGCGCGAAGAAACGCAAGGTTCGATTCCACCCTTGAAAAGCAATATTATTTGCCTACGTCTGCAGAAAAGATCAGGTGGTGCTTTGTGACCAACGTTTTGCAGGTGTATCCTATGTTGCGAACTCATTGTCTAGGTTATTTTATGCTTAATGTTGTAGCTGCTCGCGCAGATGAAGCACAAAGACGTGTTTCTAATTGTCGCCTACGCTACACCGCGAAGCATCTCTTATGAACTTTCCATCTTTGCTGCTGAACCTTCATGTGTAGCTTTGATATTTGAGTTGCAACATTGGTATGGAACAAATTTCCCACCAATTCCTGAGCCAATGATAAAGGTCGATCCCCCTGAACCAGCAGCAAATGTTGGTCGCTATGAACCAGTCATAGGTCGAGCGCTCGAAGCCCTTGGTATCGACTCCTGAAACAGTGAAAGTCGATCGTTCCGAGTCAGTGGTATCGGTCGGTCGCTCTGATCCAGTATTATAGGTCAGTCGCTCGCTCTGAACCAGTGGTAGGTTGGTCGCTCTGAACCAGTACGAAAGTTCGGTAGATTTGAACCCCTAGTAGAGGTCAGTCGCTCTGAACCAGTGGCGGGATTGGCGGTGTGAGCAATGGGTGCCGGGACGCGGCTCTTGGCCGGCTGAACCGGCCGCTGCCGCTCGCCGCACCACCTGCGGCATACGTTAAGCTCGTCCTGGAGTCGGCAAAAATGAAGGGAACCTGGCCGTCGGTGCGGAGCTTCTCTGGAAAATGTCCGCCGGCTGCGGGCAGCGCGGTTTGGCCGCGGGCATGGTCTAATAATTGGCCAGGTAGCCGCGCGGTGGAGGTCGGCCGCGCTGCTGCAGCGGCCAAGGTGTGGCAAACACAGAAACTGGCTCTGGGAAATGCACATGGAATAATGTTATCCTCGGGTCGCCGGGAGCCTGCCGGTGGGTCGTAAAGTCCGGTACGGTGCGCCGGCGGCCGCCTGCAGTGCCAGGATGCGGCGGCCGGCGCGCGATCGAGCCGCCAGAGTGGACGGCCGCGGCGCGGACGGCGGCGCCCGTCTCGGTCGGCGAGGACGCCGGTCGAGTGCATATGCCTTCATGGTGAACGAGCAAACGACCCGGAGACATGCGCGGCCGCCGGCGCAGCCCTCGACGGCGGCCGGGCGTCCCCCGACTGCGATCTCACGTGCATACTGCTCACCTGTACGGCACTGAAGAAGTGTCATTTGCCCGCAAGCTGCGGTTCACTGAAGATTCGGTGAACGTCATCGAACAGGTCCGATGCGTATTTGAAATTCAGCTTTTGGAGACGTGCGATGTTTTAGTTGCTGATTCCGAAGCCCCGTTCAATGCACTCATTTAAGATGGTGGCGTTGGTCATTTATATGCATTGATTCAAGACATCACGCAAGCCTGTTGACAAATCGAATCCAGAAGTTCTGACGCATAGCGGAAAATGGCCTGCAGTTGTGACACAGAGCGGAAAATGGCCTGAAGTTGTGACACAGAGCGAAACATGGCCTGAAGTTGTGACACAAAGCGGAACATGGCCTGAAGTGACTCACGTGCTCACATCATGCAACACCAGTATTTTGAAATATCTTGATGACTTCTCTCTCCACAGATGGAGAAGTCTCGCGTAACTTAATCTAGCGTGCTAAGCTTTGCAAGAAATAGACCTGGTTGAGGGCCTGAGAAGATTCCTGAAGTTTGAGAAAGCGTTAGAGCTTATTGATTGGTGGAAACTCCTGTTCATGCTGTACACTATCTGCACGCTCGAAGAAATTTCTGGGAACATTTTGAAAAATAATTAATTAAGCCCTCCGCCCATGCCTCGTGCAATGCCACACGTTCGTCCCATGCCTTAGCCACCAATTTGTTTCCGCAGGACCAGGTGTGAAACCTTTCAGAACATTTATGCAACCCTCCTCCACGTTTTATGTTGCTCATTGGACCTCGGGAGTACACTAGATGAAATGCATTTTGAAATTGTCATAGCTTCTCTTCAAGTCATTTTACCAAAACTCCATGGCCGTATCGTGGAGCGTGCACACTCCAGACACACCTGCCACCACACGGCTGCCCCCCCCTGGCTGATATGGAGTGCCGGTGTCGCCACGGAACCTTGAGCGGCAGGGGCCGTCTCCAGTGTGTGGCATGAAGGCAGCGACTGGAGGCAGTCGTGGTCCGATGACGTGGTCGATACAGCCGGACGGACGGCGACGGCTGGCTCGAGTCTGGCCGGAGTCTGGCCGGAGTCTGGCCGGAGTCTGGCCGGAGTCTGGCCGGAGTCTGGACGACGGTTGGCCGGAGTCTGGACGGCGGTTGGCCGGGGTCTCGCTCGAGTTTGAACGGCGGGTGGCAGGAGTCTCGCCCGAGTCTGGACGGCGGTTGGCCGGAGTCTCGCCCGAGTCTGGCCGGAGTCTGGCTGGAGTTTGGCCCGAGTCCGGACGGCGGCTGGCCGGAGTCTCGCCCGAGTCTGTACGGCGGTTGGCCGGAGTCTGGCCCGAGTCTGGACGGCGGTTGGCAGGAGTCTCGCCCGAGTCTGTACGGCGGTTGGCCGGAGTCTGGCCCGAGTCCGGACGGCGGTTGGCCGGAGTCTCGCCCGAGTCTGGACGGCGGGTGGCAGGAGTCTGGCCCGAGTCCGGACGGCGGCTGCGACTGGCCGGCCTTTGTCCGGCCGCGGCGGGGGTGGGTCGGCCGACGCCGAGCCGTCCCGGCCGACCCAAGCAGATGCAAATTGCCGTCGACCGGCGCGTCCTAATGGAGGACGCGTTCTGCTTCACGCGCCCGGCTCGGCGGCGGTGACTCAGCGTGCTGCACGGTGCACGGCGCGCCACGTGAGCCGTGGCGGCCGGCGGCAGCGGGCGGCAGCGGGCGGCAGCGGGCGTCATGCGGCGTCATGTGCCAACGCCGACGGCCGGCTGCCGGCCGAGCGGCACTTGTCGGCCGGCGCGTGTGGCGCCGCCGCCGCTCGTGGGTCGGGAGCCGGCCCGCGATTTCGTGGCCCGTTTGGCCGGCCGTCAGCGCCGTTTGCGCTAATTAGTGACAACACCGGACCCGCTGCACAAATTAGGGAAATGAGCGCAATTTGGGCGCGGAATTAAGGAGAAAATTGCGGCTCGGTGCTAACACCTTCGCGGTAGAGGCGGGCCGCGACCTTCGCATGCGGTGTTGCCGGCGCTGCGGAGCGGCGCCGAAATTCGCGGCACCGCCGGGCCGACGGTGGCCACCGGGCGACAAACTGCGACGTGCTGAAGTCATTCCGACACGCTGTTCGGCGCCGCCACGCCAGCTAAGAGAGTCGTCACGCCAGCTGACACGCGTGTCACACCAGCTGAGAGGCGCGTCACGCCCCTGAGAAAGGCGCCATCGGTGCTCAGGGAGGCAACGTGCGTGCTTGGAGGACGTCGCCGGTGTGGGCGCTCCGAGCCGGGCCCCGGTCCGAAGCGTATTTGTGACAGTCCGACTTCGGTCCCCGTGGCGTGTTTGTGACAGTCTGGGCCTTGGTCCGTAGGAGTTCAGTGACCTCGCCTCGTGGCCGTCTCGTGACGTTGGCGCGTGACCATGATTGGTGACGGTGGCCGGGAGACCGTCACGGCGGCGACGCAAGCGCCCGTGACGACCGGTGGTGACGGGCGCCACGTCATCCTCCCGGTGTGACGCGCCCGTCACGACGGCCGACCGTCGCGGGCACACCGTGAGTCCGGCCATGGCTGACTGTGGCCGGTTCAGTCTGGTTGGCTAGCCGTGACCAGTTCAGTCTGGCGGGCCGGCCGTGACCGGTTCAGCCGTGGTCGGTTCAGTCTGGCGTGACTGGTTCAGTGACTGGTTCAGTCTAGCGGACCTGTCGTGACTGTTTCAGTCTGACGGGCCGGCCGTGACTGTTTCAGTCTGGCGGGCCGGCCGTGACCAGTTCAGTCTGGCGGGCCGGCCATGACTGGTTCAGTCTGACGGGCCGGCCGTGACCGGTTCAGTCTGACGGACCGGTCGTGGCTGGTTCAGTCTGGCTGGCTGGCCGTGACTGGTTCAGCCGTGACCGGTTCAGTCTGACGGACCGGCCGTGACCGGTTCAGCCGTGATCGGTTCAGTCTGGCGTGACTGGTTCAGTGACTGGTTCAGTCTAGCGGACCTGTCGTGACTGGTTCAGTCTGACGGGCCGGCCGTGACCGGTTCAGTCTGACGGACCGGTCGTGGCTGGTTCAGTCTGGCTGGCTGGCCGTGACTGGTTCAGCCGTGACCGGTTCAGTCTGACGGACCGGCCGTGACCGGTTCAGTCTGAATGGCCGGCCGTGACCGGTTCAGTCTGACGGGCCGGCCGCGACTGGTTCGGGGCGGTGCGGTGGTTCACGAGCGACGACACGGCGCTTCCCGTGAGAACGGGCCGACCGGCGACCGTGCAGCCGGCTGGCCGTTCACCCCGTGCAGCGGTGCGATCCGCCCCGGCCCCCGCCCGGCCCCCGCCCGGTTTGAGTCCAGCTTGAGCCCGGCTTGATTCCAGCTTGAGCCCGGCCTGAGTCCAGCCCCCGACCGAGCTGAGACAGGCCTGAACCCGGCTTGAGTCCGGCTTGAGCCCGGCCTGAGTCCAGCCCGTCTGCCGCCGGTGGCCACCGTTGGGCACGGCTCGCCCCACGGCATGTCGCCCGCGTACGTAATGCGCTCCTATACACGGAACGTATTACATGTATGCTGTTGGTTTCAGTCGGCGTGCCGTGAGCACAGCGGCGGGGTATGTCGGGTGTCGGGTATCTCAGGTGTGTCCGGCGTCAAATGTGTCCAGTGTGTCCAGTGTGTCCAGTGTGTCCAGTGTGTCCAGTGTGTCCAGTGTGTCTGGTGTGTCTGGTGTGTCAGGTGTATCAGATGTGTCAGGTGTGTCAGGTGTGTCAGGTATGTCGGGTGTGTCCGGTGTCAGGTGTATCATGTCACTATCATGTCAGGTGTCAGTTGTGCCATATGTATCGGGTTTGTCTTGAGTGTCAGGTGTATCAGATGTATTGAGTGTGTCAAGTGTATTGAGAGTGCCGAGTATGTCTGGTGTGTCTGGTGGTGTGTCTGGTGTGGCAAGTGTATCCAGGTGTGTTTGGTGTGGCAGGTGTGTCGAGTATGTGGGCTGTGTCAGGTGCGTCAGATGGGCTCGGTGGCGCCCCTCGTCACGACGTCCGATGGTGGCTGCGGGACGTGCCCCGTGCGCGCCACCTGGTGGACGCCAACTCGACCACGCCAAACCCCAGCGACAACGCCAGCGCTTCCCTTTGGCGCGCCTCTTATGCAGACTTGGCTAGATTTTTCCTTCAATGTGTCGACGAGTCCGTGCTGTGAAAATGTTTATTGGAAGAAGTTGGACGTGCAGTGCATATGCAGCCAGGTGACTTGAGCGTATTGCAGCATATGCACTCTCACCGTCAGCGGTCATAATGCGCCTCCTCCAGCGGTCGATCGGCGAGCTACGTCTGTCAAGCGACGATTGAAGAGGGTCTTGGGAGTCGCGTTTCCAGATGTAGCAGTGCCCAGCAGACACCATTGGTATCTGAGCATAAGTGGCCCTCCCGGTGAAGCACGCTCTGTTAATCATACCGAAACGGATCCGGACTTCTCACACGGACCGGCATTGCCAACCACAAAGGAACAAGTTCATGTTTTAAATTTGCTTAACGAGAATATTACCGCTCAGATCTGCATTCATATTAGCGAGCATAATTTATTCCTATGACAAGCATAATTCCAGCGATCATCTGTTTATGGATATTATGCGCATTTGGCATGGGGCGTTCCTGCAGGTGGGTTTCATTATTTCTAGCCCGCTCTCTTATTGCGGAAGCTCCCTTTGATCCTGCGGTACTCTGCGCGTGGCGTGCACAGCTTACGATGTGTACACTATTCCGGTGGGCGGAAAATGTAGCATACCATATCCTAGCTGCAACGCCAGCCTTCCCATGAATTTCATAATTTGACGAGCTTGGTGACACCAACTCTTCTTATATTTTCGGCATAGGTCGTAATTCGCAACAACTTTGCTGCCAGTACCCCATCTATGATTCGCTGCCAATCTGTACGCTGCCGTGTGAATGTCTTTTCTTGATAATGGATTTTCCGATGCCGCAATATCCAGACACCACCCGGAGTGTTCTGTGCTTGTGCGAATGCGGTTCGCCTTCTCCAAAATTAAGGTGGGATGCAAGACGTCTGAAGTGGATCCATGTGGTCGGCGGAGATCGGCCTCTGGAGCCATGTGGTCCACGGGGGCTTGTCTCTGGAACCATGTGACTAGCAGAGATTGGCCTCTGGAGCCATTTGGCTGGCGGAGGCCGACACGACTTTGGGCGATACCGGAACTGCCATGCGTCAACCCGCCAGCTCCGCCTCGGTCCCTCCTCCATGCTGTATGCCTTCTCCGGCTGCCAACGCGCTCGCCAGCCACATCTGCTGCCCAGCCCCGTCCCACAGCCGCTCGGGACCACCGCTACAGGCAGCAGATCTGGTGCCCAACCCCGTCCCACAGTCACGCGGGACCACCGCTATAGGCAGCAGATCTGGTGCCCAACCCCGTTCTACAGCCACGCACGACCACCGCTACAGGCAGCAGATCTGGTGCCCAACCCCGTTCTACAGCCACGCACGACCACCGCTACAGGCAGCAGATCTGGTGCTCAACCCTGTCCCACAGTCGCTCGGGACCACCGCTACAGGCAGCAGATCTGATGCCCAACCCATCCCACAGCTGCTCGGGACCACCGCTATAGGTAGAAAATCTGGTGCCCAACCCATCCCACAGCCGCTCGGGACCACCGCTATAGGTAGAAAATCTGGTGCCCAACCCATCCCACAGCCGCTCGGGACCACCGCTACAGGCAGCAGATCTGGTGCCCAACCCGTCCCACAGTCACGCGGGACCACCGCTACAATCAGCAGATCCGGGGCCCAACCCCGTCCCACAGTCACGCGGGACCACCGCTACAATCAGCAGATCTGGTGCCCAACCCCGTCCCACAGTCACGCAGGACCACCGCTACAAGCAGCAGATCTGGTGCCCAACCCCGTCCCACAGTCACGCGGGACCACCGCTACAGGCAGCAGATCCGGGGGCCAACCCCCATCCCATAGCCACGCAGGACCACTGCTACAAGCAGCAGATCCGGAGCCTAACCACATATATGCGGGACCATCACATATGTGACATCGAACCAGGCTTCAGTGCAGTACCAGCGGACACTGCTGCATACATTACATCAAGTCAGGCGTGGTAACAATACTGCTACAGATGTTGCATCAAATCAGGCGTGGGTGCAGTGCCAGTGCAGCGCTGACGCTGCTACAGATGTGACGTCAAGTCGGGCGTGCGGAGCAGTACCAGAAACAATGGTTGCATTTAATATGTGCTGTTGCTCAATGCAAACTCCATGCTGGCTGCTCTCCGTCTCATTATGCTGGCTGCGAATCGGAAGACTCGACAAAGGGTTCGTTCTTTCTGGCGTGAGGATCAACCAACTCTGAATATGCTTGAGCGGCGTGGCGCGGCGGTGAACAAAACGCCCTCAGTATGCTTAAACCAAGTTCGAGGAGGCCTTTCGTGTTCGGAATATTTTTGCGTCGGATTTATGTATTTGACGATTGGGCGCTGTCGCTTCAGCAGTGTTGTGTCAGCTGGTAGTCGGTGGGCTTAGGCGTGCTTCGCCAACAGAATTGGGGAACGGAAAGCTGAAAAGCCGTAAAAGCGGCTGTGGCAGCGTAGGTCTTCGCCCAAAGTACGAGTATCATCTGCATATTTTGAGGTGGCAAATGAGAGGCAAGGAAAGTTATCGGCTTGGACTCGTTTCTGCTCATTGAATAAGCATTGATGTTTTTCTTCAGTTTATTACTGTGTACGTATCTACAATACGACGTGTTCGACAGAGAGAATACTGGATGTAAGCACGCAGAATGAAGAGTTCGGTTAGAACGACCTCAGTAGCAGATACCCGCTTTAAGTAGCTTGAGAAATAATTGAGATGAACCGAAATAGAGACCTTAGTAAACAACTAATGGTGGCTATGTTTTGAACGTATGAAAAATAAACACTGCCTTTATATGGATGATTTATATATACCTATTGACTGGAATTTATTCGTGTATATCTTAACCGAAAGGTGGACCATCATCCACGTATTTTGTACCTAGTTCAAATAGGACGTGATAACAGCATATCATTGACACATTTATCACCCTGATTCCCAGGAACATTTTAATCCTTGTGCTGCTTGCATGTGAAAATTATTTGTCGAGATTGTAGTCGGTGGATATAGGTTGTGCAGGGTTTCGATTAGGTTAATTTTCGTATTGACAACTAGCTCCCACATAGGAATATGGACGACATATTGCATTTTGCCTTTATTAATTTGACACCACAAAATTGTTAATTTCACTGTCCTGCATGTACTCATATTGCTGGGCTGCTCACGATTAAGATCCACAGTGTAGTGCTGGAGTCTGGCAGATGTTCCTTCCCAGCTAGGTACAATTGTACGCATCCGCTTCGCTGCTTTATGTTGTCAAAATATGTGTCGCTTCACGCAGGTGTATAAGCAAATTAGTCAGGTATATGCGTTCACTATTCGGTGGAGGAAAATGGGACTTATAATTGTCGAGCAGGTGGATATCCGCGTCCGCGGCTTCCTCAAATTTGTGCTCCTCATTTTAACTGTAATTGTATCAAGTACCATCCTATTGCGTGAATCGAAGGGTTTGCACCTAAGTCCAGACAGGATCTCGTTCGAAGTTCCGTGCCCGGATGTCAGGGCACCCCTGGCAGCTGATGTCAGGATGGTGGCTGATGTCCATCTCAATGCCCTGCGGGTGGTCTGTAGGCTATGCTATGTGACCCGGATTAGCGTGTCACTGCCATGCAGCTCCAGGCCTCCTTTTGTGCAACCTTGTTGCATTTTGAAGCCGCGATGCAATGACGCCCGGCAGCAGGGGCGGATCCAAGGAGGGAACACGGCGGAATGCTCCCGTGAAGGCGTGGCATCCATTTTAATGGAAAAGGCGCCACTCCTGGGCGCTTGGGTGCATCCGCTTGAATTTGCAGCCACAGGTGCCCCTCTGAGCTGAAAATGTGCCCCTCTGGATACAGAGGATGCCCCTGCAGAACTCTGCAGAGTGCACCCACCGCCTACAAAAATTGCTTCAAAGTCAGCGGCTCCCCTCCAGATAGGTGCCTCCCCTCCCCACACATGAAAACTCCTGGATCTTCCCAGGCTGGTAGTGCTTAGACGTGTGTGAGGGTTGGGACTCCTAAAAACGTGCGTTCTCGTATTGATTTTCCCTACCGACCACACATCTCACCTAAAGCAAAACATTGCTGGAGTCAATCTTCAACGCACTACTGCTTTCTTTGCAAAGCATGCTTCACTGCTCGTTTCATTCATCAATTTCTGGTCGGCCTTTTGACTACGTGGAAAAAAATCCCTGAACCGCGCTCGTCTGTGACAAGCAAAAGAGCTACGATATCAGACATTTTTATCCAGCGTGATATATTCTTCCACTTCCTTCAAGGATTTACTCGTAACAGCTAGTTCATAACAGTTAAGTGCTCTATGCGAACTGTCCGATTCCCGCCAGGCCCCACAGGGTGCATAGCGTATGTCCTATTACACCGAGTGGAAAATTCAAAGTCCCGATTCGCCAGGACACTGAAATGGTCGTAACACGTGAAGCCTGTGCCCAACAATGTCGCGAAGGGCGGCGGTGTGTATGTTTCTTCCAGTTGTGATACTTCAGTAGTGTCATCAATTGTGCTGAGCGTGCCACGACAACATGAAGACCGCTTATGACGAGCCTGCATCCGGCCGAGACGTGTGCCGGTCTCTTCACATAATTCGTCGCTTATCTTCTCCCTCCGTCTGGACTACGGAATGACAGTGTCGCACAGCTAGTTTTGTCTCCTGTCGCCACTGTTACGTTGCGAAGTCTGGGTGCCGGCTTCAGTGTTGAGTGCCGGTGGGGTCGAGCGAGGCCTTGCCGCTGCCCCGCCGCTTAGCACCCTCCAATGGCAGACAGGTGGGGGCTCAATGTCAGACAGGTGGGGGCTCCAGTGTTCATCAGTGCCGGTGGGGTCGCGCGGGTCCGCGCCGCCGCTGAGCACCCTCCAATGGCGGACAGGTGGGGGCTCGATGGCAGACAGGTGGGGGCTTCAGTGTTCATCAGTGCCGGTGGGGCCGCGCGGGTCCGCGCCGCCGCTGAGCACCCTCCAATGGCGGACAGGTGGGGGCTCGATGGCGGACAGGTGGCGGCTTCAGTGTTGGCCAGTGTTTGTGTTTCCGAGCGGGGCCGCGCCGCCACCCCGCCACCCCGCCGTCCCGCCGCGGGGCACCCTCCAATGGCAGGTGGGGGCGAGGCGGCACTCGTAACCGAGGCGCTAATCTCATTAGCGACTGCGGCCGGCGCCGTTCTCAGTCGGTGCGTCCGTGTGAACGTGAGCGCACTAACCGGCGGCCGCCACGGAAGCGCCGCGACCGCCGCCGCCGCCGCCGCCGCCGCCGCCGCCGCCGCCGCCGCCGCCGCCGCCGCCGCCGTGGCGGCAGCACCGACGGCGGGGGTGGCGCGACGCGGCCTGTACCGAGACGCCCGGCACTGGAGCCGGCCGCCGCGAGCTCTGCTTGAGAGACTGGACGCGGCCCGCGGCGCACCTACACCCGTGCTTTGTCTCGGCTGGTACGGCTCATTACGGAAGCCCGAGCTAATTAAGTGTAATTGGTGCTGCAGGATCGTGCACGTTTCCCCGGCTGTGCCACCGGCAGCCGCCAATGCACACCCCCAGCTGGAAAAAGTCTGCGTTTTAGGCAAATGCGGCGCCGTGAATCGTGGCAATGGCGGCGAGTCGCGAGGCACTTGGGGCACGCCTGCTCGCCTCTTGACTATTCATGAGATTATGCTCGGCGGTGCTGTCTGGTGGAATACTGCGGCCTGCCATCAGTCTCTGTTAATTCCGCGCAGAGCTGGCCACCGAGCGGCGGTCGAGACACGCCTTATTGAATTATTTCATGCTCTCTCCTGCTGAAAACGCAAAGAGGTAATCGACTTAGAAAAGGTCTCCGTTGGATTCTCCATGTCATGAAAAATATCCATTACTAAAAGGCTGCGAAGAGATCGCACAAGTGTATGATCTGAGGTTAATTTGCCGTCAGAGGCGGATGCAGGCGGCACTGTAAGCACGTGCCTTCCCATGTGAAAGTGGAACTCCTCTGCCCGAGAGAAGAGCGCCCCCTTGGTATGCTGGAGTGCATAACCCCCACCCCACCCCCATCGGCGAATATTCAGCAAAATACGCCCCTCTAGACGAGTGGTCTCTTCCATGACAATTTTTGACCCACTCTTATTTGCTGTCCAGGTTTCTATTCGGCTTATGTATCGGAAAACAACCCTGCCACTATGCCATACCAACTATGGAATTGTTCCCGCCATGGGAAAACCGGGCCCAAGTCGAATCTCGCCGGCATTTTTGCGGCGACAACAGATGAATCGAATCGAATATCCGTCTGACGCAGCGGCGATTAGCACCCTGGCCGGCTGCCGTCGCGTCCTGTCCTGTCCTGCCCTGTCCTGTCCGGTCCTGCCCTGTCCTGCCCTGCCCTGCCCTGCCCTGCCCTGCCCTGCCCTGCCCTGCCCTGCCCTGCCCTGCCCTGCCCTGCCCTGCCCTGCCCTGCCCTGCCCTGCCCTGCCCTGCCCTGCCCTGCCCTGCCCTGCCCTGCCCTGCCCTGCCCTGCCCTGCCCTGCCCTGCCCTGCCCTGCCCTGCCCTGCCCTGCCCTGCCCTGTCCTGCCCTGTCCGGTCCTGTTCGGTCCTGTTCGGTCCTGTTCGGTCCGGTCCGGTCCGGTCCGGCCCGGCCCGGTCCGGTCCGGCCCGGTCCGGTCCGGTCCAGTCCGGTCCCGGTCCGGTCCGGTCAGGTCCGGTCCGGTCCGGTCCGGTCCGGTCCGGTGGTCCCGTCCGGTGGTCCTGTCCGGTGGTCCTGTCCTGTCCTGTCCGGTTCTGTCCGGTTCTGTCCGGTGGTCCTGTCCGGTGGTCCTGTCCTGTCCTGTCCGGTCCTGTCCGGTCCTGTCCGGTCCTGTCCGGTCCTGTCCGGTCCTGTCCGGTCCTGTCCGGTCCTGTCCGGTCCTGTCCGGTCCTGTCCGGTCCTGTCATGTTCTGTCCTGTCCTGTTCTGTCATGTCCTGACCTGTCATGTCCTGACCTGTCATGTCCTGACCTGTCATGTCCTGACCTGTCATGTCCTGACCTGTCATGTCCTGACCTGTCATGTCCGGCCTGCGGCCGCCGACGCGGCGCTGAGTTGATCCGCGCCACCAGTGTTCGTCCTCTCGGGTGCCGTGTGACACCCCGCTGGGAGACGCGCCACGCTCGGCGCCACTATCGCCGCTGGCCAATCCGACAGGTGATGTTAGTGTGCGTCCCTGACGAACCGGTGGCCGGCTTTTCTCGGCCAGACCGACAGGTGATGCCAGTGTGATAGACCTGACGAACTGCAACCGGTGGCCGGCTTTTACCGGCCGGCTGCCACAGCGCAGACGACGCGGCCGCGAGGGCAGCAGTCCGTAGTGCACGCCGCCATCGGCGGCTCGCATCACGTAAATGACACGTTGTCCTGGCTGATTTTCACTGCTTGTGACTAGTTTGTGAAGTGAGAATTCTAGTGCTGGCATAGATGGAAGAAGGATGGAGGCAAGGCTGGATTCCAAGCAGGAAAATGGTGGAAAGGAGACCTAATCGTGACGATCAACGATTAATTAACGATTGTAGACAGATGATAAGTCAAATTGACCTTCACTGTCCAGGAAAAACCATCGGCTATGTAGCTGATATTAACACCGTCAATTCGAGTCCTTATAATCATGTAATAATCATCATCGTTTCGCGGATTAGTTCCCACAATCGTTGCGTCTCGTTTCGTTCACTTGCCATTTTATCACATGCGATTACAATGAGATGCGTAACATTAGTGCATCGTTCGGTCCTTGATACGAACCCTATGACGCTGCACCATGAAACGAAATAGCGTCGCTCCATTCACACCAGAGCTGGTGGAGTTTGAAATAGACAAGAAAACAAGAAACGGCTTGAAAAGTTCTTCAAGATGCTCCTCTGCGGTGTGCAAACACGTTTAGCCATGTCCACGGTGCATGCATGGCAGTTTACGGCACCCTTACAGAACAGTCTTGTACTTTGTCTCCACTTGGTTCTCAACCGCAGTACGTTGTGCATATAGGGGAGTTGTCCCGATTTGTGTGGGCCCGATGAGTAGATGACCAAACTGCGGACTGCTCCGATGACACGGGGCCAGACCGTGCCTTCGGAGGGTGCCAACGGACCAAAGGGTCTGCTTAAAGGCAGGCGTCCCCGTTAACCCGGATGTGTTCCTACGTCGATGAACGAAAAAAATTAAGTCGTTGCAGTCGCATCTGAAAAGAGGAAGTTAATTCTTATGCAATTCCAATTACGTATGGGTAATACTCGTCACGGTGTTGACTTCCCGTGTGGCGCTGTCCAGCACAAATACGCATTCCGCCACCGACTTTGTGTGTCTCTGGGGTTGTGATTGTGCCGTGGGTGCACCCGACACTTCTGCCATGGGAAGTAAGGTAAATTTACCCAATTAAGCGAATTAGTTCACTACTATCTGCAAAGCCATTGGGCAGCAAACACAATAATTGTACATAAAAATGCAGAATATTGTCCCGGGTGAGGCCGTGCACCAACTCAGTCGTGTCTCTCTCTCTCCTCTCACTCGCTCACTCACTCACTCACTCACTCACTCACTCACTCACTCACTCACTCACTCACTCACTCACTCACTCACTCACTCACCCACGCACTCACTGACTCATGCACTCACTCACTCACTCACTCACTCACTCACTCACTCACTCACTCGCTCACTCACTCACTCACTCACTCACTCACTCACACTCTCTGTGTCTCTTTCACTCCATGTCTGTCTTTCTATCTCTCTGTTTCTCTCTCTTTCAGTGTCTCTCTCTCTCTTCGTGTTTCTCTCTCCGTGTCTCTCTCTCCGTGTCTCTTTCTGTGTGTCTCTCTCTCTCTCTCTCTCCGTGTCTCTCCATGTTCTGTCTTTATGTCTCTCTGTCTGTCTCTCTCTCCGTGTCTCTCCATGTTCTGTCTTTATGTCTCTCTGTCTGTCTCTCTCTCCGTGTCTCTCCGTGTTCTGTCTTTATGTCTCTCTGTCTGTCTCTCTCTCTCTCTCTCTCTGCCTGTCTCTCTGTGCCGGTTGATGTGTGCGCGAGTGAGAGTCTGCGCACGTCGAGTGTGTGCTACTGAGTGCTCGTCAGCGGCGACTATGGCCTGCAGGTCTGTGACGGCCGCTGTTTACCACATCTGGCGAGATGACTAACTGATCCCACTAATGAGCCAAATGGGCGACACCCTCCAGCCAGACGCGTGATATGAATAATCCACGCGCCGGTGCCTTGAGGGTGCCCAGTGCCGCGGGCGCCAGGCACTGGGCGCCGGGCACCGAGCACTGGGCACTCAGCACCGGGCGCCGGGCAGGAACCGGTTCCACTTTGTCGCGTACTGACCGGCTGGGCGACACACACTGGTCATTGTTTCGGCAAAACATGACTATATGATACAACATAAGGACATTCCCCACTGTGGCGGATGTGTGCGAGTGTGTCATAATTTGCAGGGAGCCGAATAGATGCGTCGTTGAATGTCCGTAGTTTTTGCTTCCAATACTTTGTATCCTTTCACTGCAACTGAATTTCTCAAGCCATCTTTCGAAATACAGTTATGCCACAATTAGATGATTTCTGTCATCCAATTGAGCAGGGGCGAACCTTTCAAGCTGAATATGACAACGTGCAAGTTGTCACCATACGGACATATACATACCATATTGATGCTGCCACGTGACATAGCAAGCTTCCGGCAAAATGCTTTAGAAATCTTGTTCCTTTTCTCAGTTGACGCATAGTCTGGCAACCACTTAGATGGGACGCAGACCCGCCGGTAGCCATTGACATTGCGGTCGTGGTAGGCTAGCGATACTTCCCCCTTGCATCTCTGCGTTCACGCCCGTCAGTAAGTTCACGCCCGCCATGGACAATGCGTACGCACAAACTGTGTGAACCACAGCGTAGCCATTCACCTCTGACGTGATGTTAATTATGTAGTGTTGTACGTGTGCATGGAGATATATGCTGCGAAGGCGCTCCGCAGAACCCACCCTTCCAAGACGATGATGCTACATGCACAGCTGTATTACAGGTATGATGTGAAGCGCTTCCCACAGTCGGCACGTTGGCCCTGCCCGGTGAAGGTTCCGCGTGATGGGGCGCTGCTAGCGTAGAGGAATATACAGAGCTAAGCACAAGTATTTTTTCTGGAACCAGTCAGCATGGCTGGCATGTGTATGATGTTTGCACAGTGCGATTGTTCCGTTTCGGTAGTGCCGCGTCCTGCCTTTGACTTCACCGCGTTTATGGTACACCTGGTGAGTGCACCGACGGTAGCGGCTCGCTGGTTTCGCAGATGACGCGAAGCCGGCGACTCCTAAGCAAAACTGCGGAGACGCAGATGCCGATCGGTATTTTGCTCAGATAAATGCACGAGGCAGACCCCACCGGGTGTGGCCGACACCCATCTTGAGTCAGGAGTCCCTCAGACGAATGAGAAGCGCGGGCGGTGGTGGGCAGTTCGGACCGCCGGGACCCAGTCATGGCCCGTCAGCGGTTCAGACCGCGGTGTGGGCGACTCAAGCCTGAGGCGGTCGTGTCCCACGATCACTGCTGGCGCGGTCCGCCCAGCCACCCAAGAAAGCGAAGCGGTCGTGACGTCAGCTTCCTCTGGAGCCGCCTCTTCGAACAAGCTGATCAGAAGCAAAGTCTGGCATGACAAATTCCACACGCGCCAACGAAAGCAGCCGAAAGGGAGGTGCGATGCTGTTGTCTCCTCGACTGCGCCTGTGCAGCTGACCCATCACGCGCGGATCAGCTGGAACGGGCCGTCCAGCAGGAGGTGTTGCGACAGCGGCGTCGCACGGTAGGACAGCTCGGAGCCGCCGCCGGCCAGCCGGTTGCCGCCGTGCACGAATGTCGCCCCCACCAGCCCGTCGTTGGCGACGACGACGCTGGGCCCGTCGCCCACGACGTCGGCCGTGTTGTTGGTGAGCCGCAGCTGCGGCGGCCGGCCGCAGCGCGCGTGCGCCGTCACGTTCAGCGAGGCGTGCCGCATCTCGACGATGGCGTTGTTGGTGAGCGACAGGTGCTGCACGCCGCCGAGCCGGATGGCGTTCGGCGCCAGCGACGCGAAGGTCGTGTTGGCGATGAGCAGCGAGACGGGCGCGCGGTGCACGCCGTGGCACGCCGTCGCGCCCGGTCGGGCCTCCACCACCAGCGCGTCGCTGCCGACGTCGCCCAGCGTCGAGTCGGTGATGTGCAGCCGGTGCAGTAGGGGCGTCCTGGCCAGCGCGCCGGAGCTGATGCTGCGCACGCGGCACTGGTGCACGGTGAGTGAGCGCAGGCTGGGCAGGTCGGCGATGGCGCGCGGCTGCAGGCCGGCCGCGCTCACGGCCCGCAGCGAGATGTGGCGCAGACTGGGCAGGCCCTGCAGCGCGCCGGCCGTCAGCCCGCCGCCGCCCAGCCGGGCCCGCTCGATGTGCAGCCGCTGCAGCGGGTGCGCCACCGCCTGGCTGCTGCCGGCCACAGGCTGCAGGCTGAAGGCGCCGTCCGACAGGCTGACCGAGCGCACGTCCAGCAGCAGGAAGTCGGAGCTGGCGAGCGGCTGCTCCGCCGACGGCACGAAGCCGACCTGCGTGAGGCCGACCTCGCCGCAGCCCTCCACAGTCAGGTGGTCAATGGCCGGCGACCCGGCCATCTGCGGAAATACAGCGCCACGTCGGTCTCCTTAGCCGGTCGCCGCTGGGAGGCGCGACAACCGCAGCCTTGTGTCACCTCTGGCATATATAAATGGAAGTGTTTTGCATCAGTGTGAGGAATGCCGACTGTGTGTTATGCTACGTTTCGGGCGCTGCTGCACATTCTCTGGAAGGCTTGCTGGAGTGCAATGCAGAAAACAATATTCACATTTGTGCGAGAGGTATTAGCATGAACTATATGGGGCGGACTGACACGCCATCATTATCAACTTGAGAAACGTAACGATATCGTCCTAACACATCGCAGGGGCTGAACCTCTATCGCACTATAAACTATGTCGAGCTAACATACCCTTCAGAATATCGTCACTGTGATTGATTGTGATTGATTTGTGATTGAAAGCTTTTGCCGAGCACTGTGCCCTTCGCCCGGTATGACTGCGCCAAATCTGACATCTGCCAGGCTTCCGCTGAACATGCAAATGCTTTTGTGTGGCTCCCGTGCGACCATCTCGTTGTAATATGAGATGCAGGGCGTATCTGCTGGTACACCGACTTTTGATCGCGGTTCGGCCACTGACCTACCGTGGATGGTCGTGTGGCTACTGACCTGCCGTAGACAGTCGTGTGGCTACTGACCTGCTGGAGGGCGTGGGGGCAGCGGCACGTCACGTTAATGCCGTGAGGGCTGGAGGCTGTGACACGACAGCGGCCGGCCGGCTGGACGCCGATGTGGGCGAGGCCGCCGGCCGGCCAGGCCAGCACACAGGCCACGATCAGAGGCCAGCTCGCCATGGCCGACATCGGCGCGGCGGCAGCGCGGTGGCAGCGCGACGCGTCACCGCTCGTCGTCGCCGGCCGACCTACTGGCGCAGCGCTCGCCGCTGGCCTGTGCGTACTGCACGGCCCTATCTCGACACGCGTCCGGCTCTGCGCCCACCCCGCTTCCGGTCTCGCCGGTGTCGCCGCGCCGGCGGCGGCCTCCGTTTGACATCTGCCGGCGGCGGCCTCCGTTTGACATCTGCCAGGCTTGCTTTGCCAGGTTGTCGGAGCGTTGAGGCGACGGCTCCATCAGCTCTCATCATGTCCCAAACTCAACGTAGTTCTCACGTAATGAACTGTTTGCAGGCCGAAGAACCCGTCCTCAAAACTCATGCATCAGTTGGTGTTGCCAGTGTTGATGTAGACCCGCCAAATTGGCCTACTGGTTGATGGGTTATTGGTGCACATCAGATGAAAGGAATTGGATTTTGGCAACACGATTTTCTTCTATGACGAAACTTCACTTATGAACGCATATTGTAATTCCCTAGCATGCAATGAATCCAGGGCTGGAACTATATACGATAAAGATTAGCTAATCACAATAGTTACAACAATGCACAATACCAATTCATTGTGCTTGCACGAACATCATGACCACCGATATGGGAGTAGTTAGCGGGAAGTGGGAGCATTAGTCCCTCACACTTTTCGATGGCACCACCTCTGACTGAAGTTCGAGTGCATCCATCTCCCTTGAACTTCTCAGCCGATGGCGCTCCCCTGACTACAAATGGCGCCCATCCAGGAACATTCGAGTGCACCCGACCTCTTAAAATGTTCTCAACCAATGATGCTCTCCAAGAACATGGCTTCCCTAACCCCTGAATGTCGTCCCTCCCACACTTTTCCTGTCGCTCCACTCCTCCCGCCCATCATGTTCTGGCAATGCCCTCGACGCAATGCCATCGTAGTGCGACACATTGCAATACACAGGAGATGGAGATGCAGCTCATACAGAGGTGCACGCACTGGCCGGTATGTGAGCGGCGATGGCACGTCGACTACCTCGCATGCTGCTGGTCGACGATACGGTGTGCCTGCGGGCAGGAGCGGCGGGTGAGTAGGAGCGACACTGTCCGGAAGCGGGCGGCGCTGTGCCCGAGGACGGCCAGAGAGCTCCGAACATGCTGCGGTCGCGACCGATTTGAAGCCGTTGTCCGGTCGTGCCTGGTCCGTGACGCCATCTGTTGGTTTCTCTGTGTCCACCTGGCGGCGAGTCACGCACCGAGCCGCGGGCAGCGTGTGCTGGCCCACTCCCGGCCCGCCGAGCGCCCAGTGCGAGTCATCGAGTCTAAATCGCCGGTGACTCGGCGGACTTTGAATCGGCGCCGGCCGCTCTGCGCCGCCGCCGGCGCTCGGACGTCGCCGGCAAATGCGCCGTGCATGGCGCGTGACTCCGTCCGTGGACAGAGTGGCTGCCGCAGCTGAGCAGTTCGCGTCGCTCTGCCGTCAGACGGCCAGGCTGTCGTGTACAAGTGTGTCTGTGGTTTTTTTTTTGGCATGGCTCCGGGAGTGGGCGGCGGAATGTGGAGAGGTGGATTGTGCCGGCACGGGGTGTCAGTTGTGAGCGTGCTCAATACATACGCATACACAGGTGCGGTCCGCGAGCTGTCGCACACATACATGTGCGGTCTGCGAGCTGTCAAACATGGAGTGTCAGCATTATTCGCGCACAATTCGACTGTTGCCGAAGTTCGCTGAACGCTCCGACCTGCCGATTGGTGTGGCTGGCTGCTGGTTATTGCAGCTCTATTTTTCATTTCTTTATTTTCCGTTCCGAGTTTTTGCGCGTTCTTTGTAATTATTTAGATCGAATTAGGGAGGGTTTTTCCCACAGTGGATAAAAAAAACATCAGAAGGACGCCGACCTCTGCTCGCCAACGGACTCCGACTCTGATTTCTGGCCACTAACCACACCCGACGACCATCACACGAACACGGACCTGGCACCTAATGCTCCTTCACTTGATGTAACCACTGATAACCCGCGCAGGACTACTCCCTTGGATGATGCCATAGAAGCCCTCTGTGTCCCACCGACCCCCGCTCGTCCCAAGACCACGACCTCACCTCGCAATCCAGACAAAGACATTACTCTCCACTCTCCACTGTACCCTGCTGACCCACGCTTGAACCAGACCACGTCTTCCCAACCTGAACCTATCGAAACATACCTCGCTAGTGCTGGATCATACATCGTGGTGAAGCCTGTCGATAAGTCTGTCTCCTTTCGTCGTGTGAACGTTTTCTGGCCAACCAAACAACTCCTCGCCACCTGCTCCTTAGCCAATCTTGACATTGAACCCCCAACAAACGGAACCCTCGTGATCAAAACCCAAACCCAGAGTACAAACCCAGAGTGCCACCACATTTTGTGGTAAATCCGTAACCATTTGTCTCCACTCCAACCGCAACACCACCAAGGGCACCGTCGTCGCGCCGGAGCTCAGGCCGGAGGGGGGGGGGTGACCCACTTCCGCCGAATCACATCCTTCAAAGATGGCCAGAAACGTGGCACGAGTCTCCTAGTCCTTACCTTCAACTCTACCACTCTTCCCAAGACTCTCCTCGCCGGCTACATCTGATACCAAGTCTTCATTTCCAATCCTCTCCACTATTTTAACTGTTAGCGCATCGGCCATGGCAGTAAAACATGCCACCAAGCCCGCTATCCCAAGTGCGGTGAACCACCCCATTCTGATTCCACCTGCTCCAAGCCTACCCAATGCCTCAACTGTCACACATCCGACCATCTGACCACGTCACCACTATGTCCAGTTTGGCGCAAGAAGGTGTGCGCGGTCCAGGCCACGACCGGGGTGTCCTATCCCCAGGCCCGACAGTCTGCCGAGGCCACCCCCTTGTCCACAAAATCTTACGCAATGGCGGCCACCATTGCTCCCCCACCCCGCGTTTCAACACAACTTCTATCGATGCGCCAGTAGGCCCAAATAACCAACCAACACAACTTCTATTTCGATTCAAACTGACATGATTCCCGGCTTAGCTCTGCTAAAAAAAAATCATACCACTGACCACACTGACACAAAACACCCTGACTGCCAACACGGAGAGCACTCCGGCTTCGAACAAGCGGATCACTCTAGGGAGAAGCGACAGGTCTCGCAGTCATTCGGCTGCGGGAGCAAATTCTCGTTCCCATCAGCGTGCCGCCGATCGAGCCCTGCGCGTCCAGCGTCGGCCGGCGCCCAGGTGACCTGACCGACTCCCAGCTTGCGAGCACCCCCGCGGTAGCGATCGGCCGCCGTGACCTTTCCAAGGCCAGTGGTCGGCCGGACGGATCGGGCGGGTCCACCTCGGCCGTCCGCACCCAACCCACATGCCCGCCTGAACTGCGATCGTCGCTGCGCCATGCACCGAAAGGTGCCGACAAGCACTAATTTTTATATCTCATTTCCGTATTTTTACGTATCGAAATGAGCAGAAATGCAAGTTCCTTTTTCAGTATTCACTCACCTATTCCCATCGCATTCTAAGCAACATGTGTTTAGCCTACTGATCCTACTGAGCCTACTTCCATGTTTTTAATTATTCACTGCATCGTGACGAGGTCCGTGAATCTCATCGCAGCGGCGGTACAGCACTACATCAACAATGATTTTACGCAAACACACATTACACTTAATTTTCTTTGCAAGCAGTAGCTTGTACTTCAGTTGTTACTGTAAGTTGATTTTCCACCATGTCTTCTAGATTTGGCAGAGAACGCTGTCATGTTGTGGCCCCTCCGCGGTGCAATGTTGTGAGACCCAACACCTATGCATGCATTGGCCACTCCGATCGAGTTCATAAGACGTCGCCAGCGCAACAGGGTACTCGCTCTGCTAGTAGCATATGGCCCATGAGCCACTCTGCGAAAGCGTCATCGCTTGGTGCACACACACACACACACACACACACACATATATATATATATATATGAAGCCTCCCAAGTATGCGACATTTTGCTTCAATGCGAGTTCATGTGTGTGTGTGTGTGTGTGTGTGGACACCTAGCTCACCTACATATATATCCACGGCACAGAGCGCGCTCTACATGAGGCGCAATTAGAGGAAAGCTTGGCAACTGTTCCTCTCAGGACTCATACATTGTGACAGAGCGTCGACATTCCCTCGTGTCACAGGAGTCTCCCGATCGTATCATCCCGCGCCATTGCAGTGTGTCCTTGTCACATGGCTCCCTCTGGCCGCATGAATCTTTGTCGGCTTCACGACTGGCCCTTTGGTGGTGCCGGCTCCGGGCCGGGACTCATGCCTCGCTAGTTACTTTGTCTTATCTCGGTAATCGCTGACAGAATGAGCGGAGTGGAGGGGGGGAGGGTGTCGGTGCTAAGCTGGTAGCAACTTGGCTAACGAAAGGTGCCGAGCTTGGGAGTGGTCTGATTACGGCGCTGGCCGTTAATTAGCAGGTAAAAGTTGACGGTGCATATTGCTGGAAATGGACGAACCTTCCACGAAAAGTACTGAAAATAATGAGTGATGAACAAAGCAGCCAGTTTGTGTTCACTAATTCCACGCAATTGGCTGACAAACACAATCGTATGTGCATATATATTCAGTGCATTCAAACGCGATATTTGTTAATTCCGGCTGAAATCAGTTAATTATTGGACTGTCGTATGCTCTTTGATCTGTGTTTGTCGGTGTTCCATTGATCAGTATATGAAATATATCTCCGGTTAAACGTCTGGTGCATGCGAATACTTTATAGTTTTGTACTAATGCACTCGAATACAATGTTTACTTGCATAAGTGTCATGATATCGTATGAAAAAAGAACTCTTGCGCAGTGCCCAAAGACTGTATGTAAACGTGAAGCGGAAGTGGATTAATGTTAGTTGCATAGTATAACCCCATCGTGTATCTCTAAGGTGCAATTGGCATGGATCATTTGAGGATGTAAATAAAATAACATTTTCAAATTTTGATCTAAATCTTGATTCCTTTGTGTTTTTCTCCTCCAAAATACCTAAATTCTGACACCATTCCAATGTGTGTGAAGTGTGATTGCCTTTATAAGTTGTAGTATACCCTTATTACATTGTAGAAGGGCGTCTTCGAACATCAGAACATCACTAGGTAGTGTATGGCGATCCTGCTGAATTATTTCACACACACCAAACTGATGGCATCACTGTTTACAATCCGATGCACTGTGCTCAGTGCATCGAATATCTAAATCACCAATGTTCCAAATTACTTATTTGTCCTCTCTCTAATAGCGAAAAGAATACCTGAATGCTCTAAGCACTCCTCCCTCTGGCAGCGAAAAAAAAAGATCATTGAATTCCCTGAGCATAAGGAATGCCCTGTGAATTCCTTGAGAGTGCGAAAAGAATGCCCTGATCATGCATCGTGGCATATCTTGATATTGGCTGTTTTACATCTGGATATCTTATGAGCGGGAGCAAACGTCCTCTGCTGCCGATACATTCTGACCGAGCCAGAAGGGGTAGGCCCGATCGAATCGGGAACGCCTGGATGCATTTCGACTTGTTGAACAAAACTCGGTTGAACTCACGACCGGTCTGAACGATCTGTGATATTGTGGGATGCGGGTGGGTTCGGCGGCGACCGGCGCGGATAAGCTCATGTTGCGGCGGCCGGCGCTGGCGGACTTGTCGCGGCCGGCGCTGGCGGACTCTTGTTGTCGCGGCCGGCACTGGCGGACTCTTGTGGCGGCCGGCGCTGGCGGACTCTTGTCGTGGCGGCCGGCGCTGGCGGACTCGTGGCGGCCGGCGCTGGCGGACTCTTGTTGTCGCGGCCGGCGCTGGCGGACTTTTGTCGTGGCGGCCGGCGCTGGCGGACTCTTGTCGTGGTGGCCGGCGACCGGCGCTGGCGGACTCTTGTTGTGGCGGCTGTTGACCGACGTGGACGGACTCCTGTTGTGGCGGCCATCGACCGGCGGAGATGAACTGCTGTGACGACCACCGACCGGCCCCCGTTCGGCCCGCCGCCGCCGCCGCCGCCGCTCCGCCGCCGCGCCGCCGCCGCGCCGCCGCCGTTCGACCTGCCGCGTGCTCACTAATCAAATCAGAGTGTCGAATTAGCGGCGGCGGCGGCGGCGTCCGGCCGGGTCGGACCGTTGTCCGATCGGGCGCGTCGACTAGCGGGACCGGGGTCACTGGCGGCCGGCCGGCCGGCCGCGCGGCGTGCCTGCCGGTCCGCCCCGCCCGACCGCGCCGGCTGCCAGAGACGAGAGCCGGGCCGGAGGCCCGAGAGCCGGCCGGTGGCGGACGCCAGGGATCGGTGGAAGGGAGGCTGGGTCGATCCAGGGAGGTTCTCGCTGCGGTGTATGATGACAGGTGAGATTGAGGGACAATCTGAGGCTGTTACCACGTGACGGGTTGTCATGCAGAGGACAATACAAGATTGTCGGCGATTGTCGCACAATCAGGGCGACTTTTGGCCGCTTTCGTCGTTTTATCGCAACCAGCAACTGGAGGCTGATGAGGCATCCTGGGCATGAAAACGTGATTCGTCTGGTCGTCCAGAAGTTGGAGAAATGTCGACTGTCGCCCGAACGACATCGCAATCGGGAAGCGATCGCCTGACTACTTTCACTCCCCAAGGCGCTGTGAGACGAGAGGATTGATTAAAATACCCGGGCGAGCGCAAAAGGCGCGACATTTTGTGACCGAGGCGTCCGCCCGGTTTTGTGCCGCTGCCTTCCAGGCCACGACGGTCGCGCCAGTCTGCGGCCCGGTCGCGGCCAGCGCCCGCGTCGGCCCTGGAATGTGGTCAGATGCTCACCGTCTCGCCGGCGAGTCAGGAAATAACCAAGCCCGTCGCGGCTAACATCCGACGTTTCCATCCCTAGCCTGGTGCATGCTGCTGGTGACTGCGATCACTGCTGATCCATGCTGCTGGTCACAGCGATCACTGCTGGTGCATGTTACTGGTCACTGTGATCTCTACTGGTGCATGCTACTAGCCATTGCGATCGCTATCGGTACACGCTGTTGGTCACTGCGATCAGTGCTGATGCATGCTACTGGTCACTGTCAGCCGATGCGATCATCAGCAGCTCGATCGTTCCTCGCCGAGGACCGTTGTCGCCATGCAACGCCTGATTCCGTATGATAATTCGATAACCGTCTCAACTCTGGCCCTGGCTCGGGTGAATGCATTGGCCGGCGTGCCGGTCGGTTCAGCCGGCGAAAGATCCTCATGAATAGCTCACCAGTCCAATCCAAGTCAACCCGCACCGAATAAATTCACTTCACTGAAATGCAAATGAAATAACATTTGCATCTGAGATATGTTAAACTTTAATGTGATAAAACCAGTTTCTATATATACATACATATATATATATATATATCTCACATCTCCGGCACCAGTGGTTTATGATACATCCACCACACGTTGCCATCGCGGCCATTAGGCACTAGTGAACACTGGGTGGGAATATTAATAGTGGCTTGCGTGACCACAGTGCGCTTCTTTTTAGTGGCCACGCACCGGAAACTGACCGTAAAATTTCCCCGTAATGTGTGTGTCCTAAGCATCGAGCGACGATCAACACCACCTTATCCCGGAACGAAATCTAGTACATTCATAATGTATGCGTTTGTAAGGTGTCTAGCGCAAGATAACTCAAACGATATACATTTATGTAAACCATAGATATCAGTGTAGATGTCCTTGCCTATATATTCATTGCGAGAACTCGACAGTCAACATTCCTTGTAATGTCTGCATGCGTGCTTCAGTCTGACTCCGATTGAAGAGCGCTGATACTGTCTGAGGCTGAATGGTCGTATGTCGTTTGCGGTACGTACGACGCCCCTCCGGTCCCCCTGGCGTCTGCGCAGCACACAGTCGTGCGGTGTGGGCGTGGCCGAGTTGAGAGCAACGTGGTGGCCATACACGAGACACTTGTGACTCGGTGTCGTCGCTCACGTCCCGCCGCGGACGTGACTGGCCGGCCGGCTCGTCTCACGTCCCTCTGCCAACGTGACTCGCTGTCCGGCTCGTCTCACGTCCCACCGCGGACGTGACTGGCCGGCCGGCTCGTCTCACGTCCCTCTGCGGACGTGTCACGTCCCTCTCTGGACGTGACACGCCGGTCGGCGGCCGTCCGACTGTCGGCTGTCGCCGGCTGGCGGCCGAGGCGGCGACCCGGTGACCTCGGCCGACGTCCGTGCGCCTGCTGACACGCTGACCCGCGCCAGTTAGACGCGACAGAGGTCACGACACGGCGCGGCTGGCGTACGGTCGCAATCACGGCGGCGCCGCGGCGCGCTGTGTCCGGGTCGGCGGCAGCCGTCGCCGCCCGCTGCGGGTGTCCGCCGCCGGGTCCGGGGCGCCGCCGTCTGCCGCCTCAGACTGTCGCACGACGCGGTCAGGCACACAGCCAGTGGGAGCGAAGTAGGCGACCGACTCACAGTCGAAGGCGCTCCTTCGGGTAGAAAAGGTGTCCCTTCAGACCGCATGAGAGCACCCTTGAATTTGTCTTAATCACCGCCGCCCCTCCGATAAATTGGCACTGCTAATAATTGCGCCCATTCCTTTGCGAAAAGCTTCATCTATCAGTGGCTCCAGTATCCGGAGGTCGGGGTCGCCTGTATTAAAAAGAACACATATTTAGTCCGAATCCTTTCTGACATAGTTCTATTGACCAGGGTCCCATGCTAAGCAGAGCTTGTGTAAGCCGGGACCCCACCATTTTTTATGCATCTGCGGGAACAGTTCTGGAGGGTTTGTGCCATATCGGCTTCGCTTTCGACATCACTGCTTATCTTTACTGATATGATTGCCGTGGTGCCGAAACATCGGTAGCTCCGCAGGTGCGTCTGTGACTTCGTCATTCCTCCAACACAGCTATGAGCCGAGCACGTTGCGGCGTTGCCATACGCCGGACAGAAGTTGCGCGCTGTCCGTGAACTTAGCAACAGCCACATGAGGCAGCTCGGCGGAGAGCTCCGGCAGATAGCTCCAGCAACAACCAACTACGTCAACTAAGTTAATGTTATGGGGCAGATTTGTATAGCTATGTAAAGTATTCAGAGACAAGCAACTTGATAGTGATTGCATGACTATATAAATTTACTCCATGACATTAACTTAGTTACAATCGGTGCTACGATTGTTGCCGTTACATAGCGCAACTCCAGCAACAATCACCGATTGTAACTAAATTCAGGTCATGGACTAAATGGGTATAGTCATGCATTTATCCGTGACTTGTTTCTCAGTGTCTTATCATGTATAGCAACATAAATATGTCCCATAACATTTATTTATTTCGCATAGTTGCTTCTTTCTGGAGCTGTCTGCTGAAGTAGTCTGCTGTGACCGTTGCTAACTTCACGAGCATAGTTGCGCATGCCTTTCCTCTAGAAATGTCCTATTCCTAGGACAATGTGTGGAATTATGTGTGGATGCAAATCATGCGGTATTCCCGCCTCCCTCCATCTTCCAAAACTTGTATTAAATGTATTGTAATGTATGCTAATGTATGATGTAATGCAACAGTAATGCATTGGCTACACTGCGAACATCTTTTATGTGCATGGGGTGTGCGCAAGCTGTAGTGCTTGGAGCTGGTGACATTGAGGGCCAAGTTTATGTTTGGAAGAAGCCAGCTCTGTGTAGATGAATAGTAAACTGGATCATTGTGGTACATATGTACTTCGTATTAAATCAAATTAAATGTGACTTTCCTAGAAGTATGAAACAAGCAAGTATTTCCGTTAATCAGCCGAGCATACTCGACTGAGTAATGCACTCTATGCACCAAATTATTTCCGAAGTGAATACCTATGCATGATCATGTATAACGATGCGCGTGGTCTGCTGAAAGGACTAGTCACGCAAATGTACTTCTCCATTGTGTAAGAATCCTATGCAAGTTACATATTTGCGGCACATTTGCGCCTGCAGCATCCGTCCATAGGTGCGGAATTCGTCAAAAGTCGAGACTTGGGCCACAGCGAATGTGACGCTGGTTCAAACGTTCAGCGACGCTGAACGTCACACCTTCGGACCTGGCCTAATCAGACAATGCATTACTCACTAACGAGAGGAAATCCGCCGCGTGCAAACTCGTCGTAACTCCATACTCGGCACAGCTCCGTGCTTGGCCGCTGGCCAGGGCCCACGAGTTCAGCTCCCAGACGGTCGGTGATGGCGCTCACCCGTGGTCTGATGGGGTGAGGCCGGCCTAACGGACCGCCCTCTCCCCTGCAGTGGGTCGAGGAGAGTTTCACCAACTTCGAGAAGGGCATCAACTGGCGCTCCCACGTGGTGTGCGACGTTGCCTACCAGGACGTCAACAACTGGCTGTGGACGCCGTTCATCGAGCGCGGCAAGGCGGAGCGCATCTACATCGAGCTCAGGTTTGTTGTCAACTCGCCAGCCCGAGCTTGTTGCCCCGCTCTCAATCCGCCGGCCGTGTTGCTCTGCTGCTGACTCATCACCAGTGTTGTCTTGCTCCCGGCTCCATAACCTGGGTGTCTTGCCCCGCTCTCGACTCCATCAGCAGGGCTCCAGCACCAGCGCCAGTGCCCCTCTGCTCCAGAATCCATCGCCAGTGTGTGTTGCCCGCACTCGACTCTATCACCAGGGTGTGTTGCCCTGCTCTCGACTCCATCACTGGAATATGTTCCTCTGCTCCAGATTCCATCACCAAAGTGTGCTCCTCTGCTCCCGATCACATCGCCATGGTGTGTTGTCCTGCTCCCGATCTCATCGCCATGGTGTGTTGTCCTGCTCCCGATCTCATCGCCATGGTGTGTTGTCCTGCTCCCGAGTCTATCGCCATGGTGTGTTGTCCTGCTCCCGATCTCATCGCCATGGTGTGTTGTCCTGCTCCCGAGTCTATCGCCATGGTGTGTTGTCCTGCTCCCGAGTCTCATCGCCATGGTGTGTTGTCCTGCTCCCGAGTCTATCGCCATTTTGTATTTATCCCAGGTGTGTTGTCCTGCTCCCGAGTCTATCGCCAGGTTTCCCCAGTCTATCGCCAGGGTGTGTTGTCCTGCTCCCGAGTCTATCGCCAGGGTGTGTTGTCCTGCTCCCGAGTCTATCGCCATGGTGTGTTGTCCTGCTCCCGATCTCATCGCCATGGTGTGTTGTCCTGCTCCCGATCTCATCGCCATGGTGTGTTGTCCTGCTCCCGAGTATATCGCCAGGGTGTGTTGCTCTGTTCCTGACTCCATCACCGGGGTATGTTGCTCTGTTCCCAACTCAATAATCAGTGTGGTATCTGCTCCCGAATCCATTACCGGGATGCGGTGCACTGCTCTCGACTTCATCACCAGATTGCGCTCCTCTGTTCTCGACTTCATCACCGGAGTTTGCTCCTATCCTCCCGACTCCGTCACCAGGGTATGCTCATCTTTTCCCGCCTCCATTGCCAGAGTGTGTTGCCCTGCGCCTGACTTTGCCAGGGACGTTCGCCACTCGATCGCACGATCCGGTCGTTACAGCTGTTGGCCTGGCGCCGACGCTCAGCGCTCGGTCACTGTGCTGACACCGACCCGGCGGCCGCGCCGTCTGCCGTCCATTGACAGGCGGCCTGTCTGATCAGGCGACTCGGCGTACCTGGCGCTGGCGTGCTGTTTATCTCTGCACGAGTGTCTAGGTCCCTGCTTTGGCATCCACGAATTCCGCCTCCGTGTCAGACAGATGACCCTTCGGTGCGCTCGCCAGACCGCCCGACACATTTGCACCCGATAACACTTGATATTCGACATAGCGATCGGCGCCACCCGTGGTGTGTACAGGTGCACTCGGCCGATCTGCTCCAGTGCATGGCGCCCACCAATCGGCACTTCAGATGCGCATGTGGTTCGGTTCGAACCTCTTGACCAGTAGCCAGTATCGCGATGCGACCGACCAGTGGCCTCGGCAACCCATGTCGGGGCGACAACTCACGTCGTCCTGTTGACCCGTGACCCCTGACTTCCCTGTGATCCATGCTTCAATGCCAGTGAAGCCCGCCCGCGACGTTCACGTCTCGCTCCGGTCGTGTGCCACAGGTTCTCGATGCGCGACTGCTCACTGTTCCCCGGCACGGCGCTCAGCTGCAAAGAGACGTTCAGTCTGCTCTACTACGAGTTCGACGCGGCCACCAGGGAGCCGCCGCCCTGGGAGCCGGAGAGCTACCGGCTGATCGACCGGATCGCTGCCGATCAGGTACTGTCACCAGCTCCAGATACGTGGTGCAGACGTGTGTCGGCTCCGGCCGGGGGCTGCTGTCAGCAGCTGCTGACGTGTGTCCGCTCTGATCTGCGGCTGCTATCAGCACCTACTATCAGCACCTACTATCAGCACCTGCTGACGTGTGTCCGCTCTGATCAGCGGCTGCTATCAGCACCTGTTGACGTGTGTCGGCTCTGATCTGCGGCTGCTATCAGCACCTACTATTAGCACCTGTTGACGTGTGTCGGCTCTGATCTGCGGCTGCTATCAGCACCTGTTGACGTGTGTCGGCTCTGATCTGCAGCTGCTATCATCACCTGTTGACGTATGTCAGCTCTGATCTGCGGCTGCTATCAGCACCTGTTGACGTGTGTCGGCTCTGATCTGCGGCTGCTATCAGCACCTGTTGACGTGTGTCGGCTCTGATCTGCGGCTGCTATCATCACCTGTTGACGTATGTCAGCTCTGATCTGCGGCTGCTGATGTCATGGTGTCTGGCGGCTGATGGACCACATATTGGCCGTTTTGGTGGTCTGCAGCGAAGTTCCGGCGGGTCATATCCCATGAGCATGTGGCAGGTACTCAGCTAATGCATCCTGTCCTGCTGGTGAGTGTAATCTGTGGTGACAGGTGCGGCGAGCTTAACTCACGTGCCGCCATACGCCAGCAATGATGACTCGTTACCCCCGATCTACATCTACCCATCGGCTGCGCGAGCGAGCCCCTGATGTTGTACAAGCCACGGAATTATTATGGCCGGAGCGCTGTAAGGAGCTTCGGATGGTCGCAAGGCCGCCATATTCATGAGTCCCAATGCTATGATCGACATGAGTTATCCGCAATGCAACAGAAACCAGGCAATTTCTTCAAATTGTAATCAGACATAGTTTTAGTCGTACAATTTCACCCGTTAGCATATATGGCATGGTATTCAGATTAAAAACATGCAGTAATCTGCCTGGCCTGCGATCCGAGATGCCCGGTACATCTAATGGTTTGGGAAGTCGCTTGCGTAGCTCCGGCTCGGAAAGCTCTGTGATTACGAGCGAAGGGGAAACCCGAGCCACTCTGCATCGGTGTAGGTACGAAAACAAGCTTTTGTAAGCGACGCAGCCCGACCTTCAAGCTTTGGAAACCTTCGCAACTTTTGTTTTTCTTGCAGTGTGTCAAATCCTGCTTTCCCACTCTGAAGTACGCGTCTGAATTAGGTTTCGATTTTAGCAGCTCTTTATCCGAATAGTTTTTCGAAATACTCGCAATCACTGGCGAAAGAAATGATTGCATAGTGGGCCTGGAATGCGTGCAGCTCGAATGTATCGCATTGAGGTTACATGCACTGAGCTCTTTATACATGTTGGAGGGCGTCCGTGTATGGAGAGGAAGTCAATGCTGTCATTACGAGGACTGGATTAGTTTTATACCTTTGAACTTGGAGAGCATTTTTAGGCTCTTAGTTCCCAGTTCTTTTAGTTAGCATGCTTTAGCACCTGTTTGAAGAACGCTTAGCTGTATTATGTTTGGTGTCGTATGATGCTTTCTTTATTTCTGAGCTTTGCGCTTTGCAAGATCTAGTTTGGTATTGCATTTTATCCGTTTTGGTTTTATTTTTATTTTTTGGGCTCATTGACCAGGTTTGGTAATTTAGCGTCGATTTTTATCCGTTTTGCACGGAGACAAAACAAGCTGAAGTGCATGTGATGCGCCCTAAGATATGTTTTCTCACAACAGCTGTACAGTCTGCGGTTTCTTGCACTGAAATTGAAGCCATGTAGGAAGAATACATAGGCCTGAGGAACTTCGTGAAGGCGTTGATGTGGTTTTAAGCAAACTTTAGCTTGAAGCAAGGTTTCTGAAAGAGTTGTTTGTCAAGCAGCACTACTCAGCCCTCAACGGAAGGGGGAACACTTTTTTTGATAGCATGGAGCTCTAGGCGAGAGAAGCTCGGCTCAGTGCCTTTTTCCCAACCTGGGCCATGCCTGACATCCATCGAGCTACGCTCAGCTACTCTGCTCCTTCAGCAGTGGCACAATGAGTGCCTCGTGTTAAAGTTTTCATTTCTCGCCAAGTCGAAACGAGATTTCACTACCGTTTTTCTCTAAAAAGGGCCGGTGGTGCCAGGCGCGTAGGTGTTCTAGAAGAGCAGACCGCTTCACTAGTGTCCTTGTGCCAAGCTGTGTCGCTGTTGCGGCGGAAAACATGACCGTCCGTAGTGATGCAGCTGGTGCCTGCTCTCCCAGAGGGAGGCAACAGACACGCCCGCCCATGTTGGTGGCCGCGCGCTCTGAATACCATCCGAGGCACGCTCGCATCACTTACGCCAGAAGTCGTAAATGACCGCGACGTAATCGAGTTTTGGACGAATAGGAGGCCGTTGGAGGAGGCTTGGACTGAATACCTGTTTGGCTTAGTGTACTTGTTTGATGCCCACTGTAATATGCTACTAGTCGTTGAGATGCCATCCAGCTCCTCCTTTCATAGTGTAAAGTTAAAACTAAGCTCGATAAAGTAGCGTTCTTCATCGACTTCGATGATGGCGCTGCTGTAGGCTCCAGCCGTATTTCTGAGAATAGCCAGTCTTCTCCGAGATGGTTATGGGTATGTAATCTCATATCGAGGGCACGAGCCTGAAAGCATCTCTGTAGATCTCCATCAGGGCTTTGGAAATTGCTTCAGAAGTGCCTATTGGTGGGCATCCATTGGGGCCCATCACAGCAATATGGTGGTCGTACATTATTGTGTAATTAATAAAGTATAGGATTAAATCGCGATAATTAAATAGTGGTCCGTGTTTTCGCTTCTGTTCTGTTCAGAACATACCGACCGAGTTGGCCGTGTGTCGTGCCCACGGAGATTATACTAAAAGCCAGTAACTGAACTGTGAAACCAGCAAAAATATCCTCCGAATCAATTTATGGTCACTAAATTATGTACTGTTCCTTTCGAAAAGAGTGAGAGTGTACAACGCCTAAATATAAACCGGAATGCGATTTTTACCATCTGTCCATGCTAAGAAGCGTGTTCCTCGCATGAAGTACCTCGAATACCTGTGAGGATGCTTCCAGAATCATTCGATTCGTCACCCTGCATTGCACCTGCGCACGGGCGAAACTCGTTTTCGCGTGTGCTGGAAATCGGCGTCCTAACGGCTAGCGGCAAGTCAGGCCAGTGTTACGATCAGGTTAGGATGCCATCAGCCTCCGGGGTGATCCTCAAGCTCATCCCAGAACATAATTGATCTGCTGTGTGGGCGAGAGGATGCGATTGCCTATGTACTACAAGGAAGCGTGACGATGGATTCCGCTCACTGTACACGGCTTGCCTGAGAAGCTCGAGGTCGACATGGTACTGTGACTGTGAGGTGGCAGTTCGATCGGCCAGAGACGAGGTCGGCACTCGGTGACCTGCCACGCTCCACCAGGCAGTGTGACCGTCCACACGAGGTCACGTGGCGATGGAAGTAGTTAGTATCTACGGCGCTATCTGGTCTGACCGGGCCATCTGATCCCAGCGATAGGTGTGGGTTACTCGGTCAGTGAGCTCAGAGGTCGGTCTCAGCGGCAGGTGTGTGGGATAGCCTGGCCAGTGAGCTCAGAGGTCGGTCTCAGCGGCAGGTGTGTGGGATAGCCCGGCCAGTGAGCTCAGCGGTCGGTCTCAGCGGCAGGTGTGTGGGATAACCCGGCCAGTGAGCTCAGAGGTCGGTCTCAGCGGCAGGTGTGTGAGATAACCCGGCAAGTGAGCTCAGAGGTCGGTCTCAGCGACAGGTGTGTGGGATAATCCCCGGCCTATGAGCTCAGAGGTCGGTCTCAGCGGCAGGTGTGTGAGATAGCCCGGCCAGTGAGCTCAGAGGTCGGTCTCAGCGGCAGGTGTGTGGGATAACCCGACCAGTGAGCTCAGAGGTCAGTCTCAGCGACAGGTGTGTGGGATAACCCGGCCAGTGAGCTCAGAGGTCGGTCTTAGCGGCAGGTGTGTGAGATAGCCCGGCCAGTGAGCTCAGAGGTCGGTCTCAGCGGCAGGTGTGTGGGATAGCCCGGCCAGTGAGCTCAGAGGTCGGTCTCAGCGGCAGGTGTGTGGGATAACCCGACCAGTGAGCTCAGAGGTCGGTCTCAGCGGCAGGTGTGTGGGATAGCCCGGCCAGTGAGCTCAGAGGTCGGTCTCAGCGGCAGGTGTGTGGGATAGCCTGGCCAGTGAGCTCAGAGGTCGGTCTCAGCGGCAGGTGTGTGGGATAACCCGACCAGTGAGCTCAGAGGTCGGTCTCAGCGGCAGGTGTGTGGGATAGCCCGGCCAGTGAGCTCAGAGGTCGGTCTCAGCGGCAGGTGTGTGGGATAGCCCGGCCAGTGAGCTCAAAGGTCGGTCTCAGCGGCAGGTGTGTGGGATAGCCCGGCCAGTGAGCTCAGAGATCGGTCTCAGCGACAGGTGTGTGAGATAACCCGGCCAGTGGGCTCAGAGGTCGGTCTCAGCGGCAGATGTGTAAGATAACCCGGCCAGTGAGCTCAGATGTCGGTCTCAGCGGCAGGTGTGTGGGATAGCCCGGCCAGTGAGCTCAGAGGTCAGTCTCAGCGACAGGTGTGTTGCCAGCGACCCCACTAGCGCGGCGCTGACATTATTTCGCAAGGAGCCTGATCGCAGCTGGATGTGTCACGGCCGGAATAGCTGGAAGCGTCAAACGGAGCCTCGTTTGGCTAATCTCAACTGACGCCTCGTACTCGGAGATAACAAGGTAATCGCTGCAGGTGGCCACCTATGTTACATCGGACATTGCTGCTGTCCAGGGGGCGTGGCCAGGATGGTACACTCGATACTGCTGCTGTCAAGGGGGCCGTAACCAGAACGTTACATCGGATACTGCTGGTGTCAAGGTGATTGTGACCAGGACGTTACATCGGATACTGCTGCTGCCAAGGTGGCTGTGTGACCAAAGCGTTACATCGGATACTGTTGCTGTCGAGGTGGCTGTGACCAGGACTTTACATCGGATACTGCTGCTGCCAAGGTGGCTGTGTGACCAAAGCGTTACATCGGATACTGTTGCTGTCGAGGTGGCTGTGACCAGGACGTTACCTCGGATACGTCTGCTGTGGATGAAGCCGTGGCCAGGACGTTACATCAGATACTGCTGCTGTCGAGGGAACCATGGCCAGCAGGTTACATCAGATACTGCTGCTGTGGATGAAGCCATGGGCAGGACGTTACGTCGGATATTGCTGCTGTTGAGGGGCCGTGGCCAGTACGTGAGGACGTGTCCGCCTCTGATATGATCCGACACAGTTGACGCCATGTTCTAGATTAGTGATCATCGCTGAAGTTGGTTGTCTCTGAGCTCCAAGCGTTAACGTTCTCATCTCCTCTGATATCGTGATTCGTTGCGACGCCGCGTCAGATTGTCTGGTTGTATGGGGGGCAACCGAAGACAGTCTGCAACATTTCGTCAGAGTTCTGGTGTCGACTGCAGGCATTTGCTGAAGAATGAAGTGGATTCCTGTCCAAAATGAACGTACTTGCGTTGCACTTATGCTACGAACTTGTGATTCAATGCTGATATATTTTGGAAAGTACACCTCAAGCTAAGGGCGCTGCATGACCGATGCAGTCGATGCGCCCCTAAACTCCAATAACCAACCAACACCTCAAGCTGGACATTTTCCTCCTCAGTTCCGAACGCGAATTCCAAATGAAATATAATTTTATAAAGAGACCGTAGCTTACCGATGTGAAGCCACTGATATCCTCATAGGGGCTGAAATTAGACAGCATGTGGCGGTAGCTGTGATGGATGCGCTACCTAAAATGTTATTAATTTCGTTCGCAGACATGCGAAGTTGGTTAAAACCGCCATACGTGTGATCACAGCGATTGGCTAGTGCCGTTCGCTTCGAATTACATAGGGGAATCTGGTACTTGACATGCACAGTCAACAAGTTCTTCTTTAATTCCGAACACAAACATGCAGTGCCTTCAATGAACAAGCAAGCACTATGCTCGAAGCGTGAGCTGTCTGTAATCACCGTCAACCGCCCTCTGCCGTGCGGGGTCCATTAGGTCAGCTCTCTGCTGACCACCTCCTGTCGTGTTGTGTCTACCAGGTCAGCTCTCTGCTGATCACCTCATGTCGTGACGTATCCGTCGGGTCAGCTCTCTGCTGACCACCTCCTGTCGTGTTGTATCTACCAGGTCAGCTCTCTGCTGATCACCTCCTGTCGTGACGTATCCGTCGGGTCAGCTCTCTGCTGACCACCTCCTGTCGTGTCGTGTCCACCAGGGCCGCTCTCTACTGACCGCCTCCTGTGGTGTCGTGTCCACCAGGGCCGCTCCACCTCCAGTGAGGAGACCGTCATCAACATCGAGACGCGCTCGATCCCCGTCACCAAGAAGGGCGTCTACTTCGCCGTGCGCGACCAGGGCGCGTGCATCTCGCTGCTGGCGGTGCGCGTCTACTATCAGATGTGCCCCGACACGACCGTCGGTCTGGCCAGGTTCGCGGCGACGCCGGCCGGCCGCGAGCAGACCACCATCAAGACGGCGCGCGGCCAGTGCGTCGAGCACTCCGTGCCCGGCGACCGGGGCCTGCCGCCCAAGTACATCTGCAAGGGCAACGGCGAGTGGGAGCTGCTGGACGGCTACTGCCGCTGCCAGCCGGGGTACCAGGTCCGGCCGACCAACCAGACGTGCCGAGGTGGGTATAACCTGTCGACCAGACATGCCAAGGTCGGTCTGACCTGTCGACCAGACATACCGAGGTAGGACTAATCTGCCAACTAGACATGCCAAGGAGGGTTTGACGTGCCGACCAGTCATGCCAAGGTGGGTCTGACCTGCCGACCAGACATGCCAAGGTACGCCTGACCTGCCGACCAAACATGCCAAGGAGTGGTTGACATGCCAGACATGCCAAGTTGGGCAAAGGCTGCCAGCCAGACATTCTTAGGTGAGTAGAGCAGTACTGAGTTCAGATGGGTATGCTGAATGCGTTTCGTTTGATGCGGCATTGCCAGCGACAGGGCCCCGGAAGTGGGTGTAAAGATAACCACAGAAGGCTGCGCCACCGAAATGGCATCGATGCGGGCGATCTCGGCACTTGGCCGTGTCAATGCTGACGAGATCCCTCGCCACCTCTTCCCGTCTATCTTGCCTCTCTGTGGAGAACGTATGAGGCCGGTCCGCCGGTCTCCAGTCGCCCCTACCACCGGCAGCCCGCCGAACCGGTCGGCCCGTCCGGCCGAGGGGCGGGCCTGCGGAGCTCGGGCGCGGCGCTCCCTGTGCATCGCATCGCGAGCGGTGGTGAGCAGCCGGCCGGGCTGGCCGGATATCCACAGCCCCGGGCCGCCGGCCGTCGGCCACGTCCAGCGACGTCAGCACGGCGGCCACGCGCTGACGTCATTTGTCACCAGGACACGATGCGCTCAATCGCCGCGCGCCTAATTTCCATTACCGCCACGGCGGTGGCACTGAATTGAACGGACGGCCGCGTGCGGCCCGGGGAGGCCGCCGCCGGGTCTGCGACGTCATGTCTGCCACTCCTATGGGGCCATCCTGCGGGTCTCCTGCCCACCGACTCCTGCAGGGTCATCCTGCAGCACTCCTGCCCACTAACTCCTGCAGGGCCATCCTGCGGGCCATCCTGCCCACCAACTCATGTAGGGTCATCTTGCAGGCCTCCTGCCCACTAACTCCTGCAGGGCCATCCTGCGGGCCTTCCTGCCCACCAACTCCTTCGGGGCCAGCTGTGGTCAGGCGGGACAAGTTTTCGCTGCCACCAACTCTAAAGATTGTGTTGTGAACAGAGGCGCCTTTGAGTGTTCGGAATGTTCCGCCTTCCGGTGGGATTTTATGTGATTGGAACCAACCAGGCATTTGCGGTGGCTACAAATGGACCGTGGATCGAAAGGTGGTGCGATAAAAATTAGCATCGAAGTATTGAAGGGGGGATGAGTCATCCATTGTTCAATCTGGACGGCTTTCAGCTTTCTATCAAAAAGGTTTCCTGTTATTTATAGTCACTCCTCACTAACTTGCTGTTGCATGTGTGGCAACATCAGCATTGTCTTCCGACATCGTGTCACACTTGAATGCTTCGATCACGTGGCATGACAGTCGTCATTTCGACTGACTTTAATTTGCATTTCATTGTTTGACTGGCGAAGTTATGGGAGCCGTGCGACTGGTGCGGTCGATGCCTCCCCTCTCCTGTCTCAAGTCAAATAACTAACCAGCCAATCATAGAAATAACCATGTATTCCAGATTTCAATATGCTTAGTCATTAATAATGAAATCGTAGCCCTGGATCCGAGCATGCCACTTTGCGACAAAATACTTCTGATCGATCGAAGCCTCTTGATGAACTCACAACTTTTTATTCCAGCATGGTTTTGTTGTAAATATTGTGATGCCCATGATCGTTCATGATCTTTTGCCCACCTTGGAACGATTGTCATCTGGATCCAGAATTAAGCTCACATCCTGGGGTTCGTAGTGTTGGAATCATTGCGCATGTTCGTACCATGCACTGTGACTGATATCGATATAGTGCCAAAAAAATCACGCTGATCTTGTTCAGCAACGCGCCTATGTCAAATACAACGATAAAGGAAAAGCAGCAACTTACTGCACAGGACGCTACGTTGCAGGACCCAACCGACCAGTTACAACCGCTGTCTATGCTGTTGCCTACACCAGCCATGACTGTAGCTGACTTATTATATAGACTTATTTTTTATTGTCATATGTTACGTGATGGTGAGCCGAGTTTTTCTCAATGTAAAGACTGACGCGAGTTTTCATCATTGGACAATTCATTTAATTTTGTGTACTGCTCTTGTCTAGCAGACCCGCGAACCAAATCATCCCGGGTGTTGAAATGAATTTGGCTGTGCAAGCATCACAAGACACTATGGGCCTGCACCCGTCACATGTACTTCACGTACTAATGTAAAAGCATCGGGCATCGATGTCCGCCAAAGAAAACAGAGGTTCGACTCGGAAACCGGATTGAATTGGTCCGGTCGTGCAGATGCGCCGATCTGACGTCAACAATAAGTGGCTCCAGCTTAATGCGATGGGCTCGCCAGATATGACGGCGTGGCTCTGCAGTTGGACCGAGTCTGAAGCAATATGGCGCTTGATCGATAGCTCCTCCGTGTCTGTGTTAGCTCGGCGGTCGACTCCAATCGGCCGACTGTGGATGCGGCGAGAGCCTCCTGCAGGCCGGATGCATTTGCAGCCGGTTGCATTAGTCGGGGCAAATCGCACGAGGTGGCCGAAGCCACGGTACACCGCACTGGACCAGGATTGTTTGCATGACTGCGGCCGGCGCCACCTGGCACCCTGATAAGATATCAATCTCAATAACTCAGAACAATTATCTCTTAAAGTTGTCTGGCATTGAATGCCAATTACAGATGGATTAGTGACAGCTTAGTGCGGCGGGACATATTTCTTGTTGAATTAGGACGCGGAGAGTTTGAATTTCCCACATTAGACATGTGGAGAATGACAAATTAACCTGTGCCGTGTGCAAAGTTTCACAGCTGCTGGCTCATTTCTGTTCAGCCATCATGTCGCGGGTGATATAATACATGTCACGTGGTGTCAATTTGTGTGTATTTCAAGTAATTAATATCCTACTTTTGTGTCTGCGCGATATCGCCCCGATGCATGCTTGCATTTGCATGCAAGTTTTGCTTGACAGAATTCAAGGTGTGGGTCGCGGCCAGTCTATTCAGACATCCTAGGATCCAACCTCATCAGTATAAGTCGACAGTGGCGTTCTGCAGGCGAGCGTTTGCATTTTTAGTCCGATAACTGATGAGACAGCGCGAATGGATGGATCCACACCGTGCCGCGGGTCTCATTCGTCCGGCACGACCGCGCCGCCAGCATAGCACTCGGCCCCGTAGTCGCACTGACCCACTGTCGGATGCCTGTGCCTGTGGCGCATCCGCTTATCGCACTGTCATGGGCATGTCAAGTCGGCTGTGAGCGGTTTTGATTGTGGCGTCAGCGGCGTCGGTGTTATTGACAGCGGTGACCGTCCAGACGGATCGCTGACATCGACGATGTTGACGTGAAGACGGGGCTGCATTACTGGCCGGCTCGTCGGCGGTCACGCTGTGCTCGGAGGCGATGGCTGCCGATGGTGGCGGGACAGGGGCCGCGTGCACAGTACGACAGCAGTGGCAACATCAGCGACAGTAGCGATACCGCATTGACGACGGTGATAGGGTTGGCGATTGTGCATGGATACATAGCGGCGGCAGACCGCTCGTACCAGCAGCTGTGTTGTGCTTCTGCGTCTCACCCGCTCCCCGCTCAGGTGGTGTGCGCTCCTCTCGTACTGGAACACTTCAGCCGTAGAGTAAAATAAAAGTATTTCCAGTGCGGAAACGGCATGACTTGCCGAGGAGTTAGATGAGTTTGTACAAACTTCCGTGAAATTAGATGCAGATGATAAAGCAAACATTTCCGGAAGTTAAAGAGCGGAATATCGCACCAGTGTGAACATTAGTACAAGCGAGCGTTACGCCGCTATGGGCTCGATTCCTCTACAGCTAGATTATCTTCTGAACGGGTAATAGCATGATGAGATCAGCTGAGCATGATTGTCCCAGGCGGCCTGCGATCGCCGGCTGTCTTTTGAGCCGTGCTGGCCAGAATGCAAAAATGTTGAGAAAAGGCTGACAAGAACAATACCACAGACAGGTCCGCACCGTGGCTTGTCCAAGGACGGCTGAGAGGAATGGCGCACGGACGGCGGTGAGGTAGCGGGGAGTTGAGATGGCGGCGCCCGTCTAGCTGGAGTTGGTGTCACGCTCGATTTTTCATTTTGTACCGCCAAGCAATACCTCCTTATCCACGTTCCGACACTTGGGAGCTTGCTGAGAGACTGGATTTAGAAAAATAGCGGAAAAAAGCCGGACCTGGAGCCCGATGGCTGAGGCTGCGTAGTCATAGCGGGGAACCGAGACGTGCCCCTGTGACGGCGTTCACTCGAAGCACGTGACGATTAACGGGCAGCATTGATGAGTCGTAAGTGGAGCAGCTTTGGGTGCTCCAACGCACATGTCTGTTATTTGTATTCCTTGAATAACAGACCTCCGTGTGGATGTCCAAAGAATGGTGTACGAGAAGACTCCCCAGGCACTGGCCTTTATCCGCAGATTCGCTTGGGATATCGCGATTGTATAAGCAATGTTTGCGGGTGTGCACATTTGCCTTGTGGTAAATGTTTGCATGCAATGCACCTACATTATGCACCCACAAAGAGATGCAAGGCCGCACCCTCGGCTGCCGGGCCATCGTGCACGCGGTGGCTCAGGACGTGGCGTGCACGACAGCACTTCCATTCAGGTGGCTCGTGATTCATCACTGGTGGCAGGTCCTGGAGGACACGCGGCCGGTAGCGGCCAGTGGCTGCCGGTGGCGGCTGTTGGCGGCCGGTGGTGGCCGGTGGTGGCTGGTGGCTGCCGGTGGTTGCCGGTGGCGGCTGTTGGCGGCCGGTAGCTGCCGGTGGCGGCCGGTGGCGGCCGGTGGCGGCCGGTGGCGGCTGTTGGCGGCCGGTGGTGGCCGGTGGTGGCCGGTGGTGGCTGCCGGTGGCTGCCGGTGGCGGCTGTTGGCGGCTGTTGGCGGCCGGTGGCGGCTGTTGGCGGCCGGTGGCGGCCGGTGGCGGCTGTTGGCGGCCGGTGGCGGCCGGTGGCGGCCGGTGGCGGCCGGTGGCTGCCGGTGGCGGCTGTTGGCGGCCGGTGGCGGCCGGTGGTGCCCGGTGGCAGCCGATGGCTGCCGGTGGCGGCTGGTGGCGGCCGGTGGCGGCCGGTGGCGGCCGGTGGTGCCCGGTGGCAGCCGATGGCTGCCGGTGGCGGCTGGTGGCGGCCGGTGGCGGCTGGTGGCAGCCGGTGGCGGCCGGTGGCGGCTGGTGGCGGCTGTTGGCGGCCGGTGGTGGCCGGTGGCGGCCGGTGGCGGCTGTTGACGGCCGGTGTCGGCCGGTGGCGGCCGGTGGCGGCTGTTGGCGGCCGGTGGCGGACGGTGGCGGCGGGTGGTGGCCGCTGCGTCGCCTGACACGGCCGTATCAGCGGTGGCGCATCGGCCGCGGCGGCCGTTTTCCGCGCCATTGTTCGGCGCACGGTGTAGGGTGGAGCGCGCCGTATTCGGCGTGTCTGCGGAGCCTCTCCTCGTCACGCGACACCGGCCGCAGCGCGAGCGCGTGGCACCGACCCGGGACCGCGCCGACGCACCGTACTGAAGCCCGTGCTTCTCACGAACCATCACCGACGCGGCCACCTTCTGTTTGAGGAGTGGCTCTGCCGCTGGGTATGGGCTTGGTCGCCAGACGACGAGACCGCCGACAGCAGGCTTTACCTGGTTGCAGACCGCGCACGGCGAGTGCCCTGTCGGCGGTACGTGGTCAGTGTTACGCTAATCCGACAAACGGGGGATGATCGATTGGACTGGCAGGAGCGAACACTGAAGGACAGGGAGGAGGGTTCGAACCGGGCTGTGGCCAGGATTTTTAGTGGATTATTGTGCAAGCCGAATGAGTAGGTCTACAATTACGCCCATTGAGCGGTTGTGTTGGTGAGTGGGTGGGGGTGGTGAGTGGTCCTTCGCCTTGTATTTTATGGCTGGCCGTCAGAGACGGATCCGCGAATTGTCATGGGTCAATTGTCTGGAGGGGCGCCATTTCGTCAAAGAGGCGCCACTGCGAAAGTACCTAGCCTTCTTTGAAAATCCGTTGAGCGGGAAAGGGGATTGAATCGAGCACACTGCCTTGTTCTTCCAACGGGCGCCTATTCCTCTCCGAGGGGCGCCTCGGACTTTAAAAAGAAATCCGTTGAGCGGAAGAATGGTGCACTCGAGCATTCTCACCACACCACCTTCCATGGGGTGTGGGACACCACCTTTCATGGGTGCAACATGCCCCTAGTGCTCCTCCCCGTCCCCACCTCTATCCGCCCCTGCTGGTCATCAGTATGGCATTCAGCTGATGTCGGCATTGCCGAAATTATATCGATGATGATAGTCTGTCTCCGTCAGCAACAGGGGTGTGGCCCACCCACCGTTTTGCTGTAGGACGATTTTGAGCCTGTGTTAAGTCGTGCCTGATATTTGAGTTCTGATATTTGAGATAGTTACGGATATTTGAGTAGTGACGATGAGTGAGTGGTTTGAGCAGTGACTGAGCGGTAACGTGGCCACCGTGAGCGGTAACGTGGCCGTCGTGAGCGGTAACGTGGCCACCGTGAGTGGTAACGAGGCTACCGCTCACGGTAACGTGGCCACCGTGAGCGGTAACGAGGCTACCGCTCACGGTAACGTGGCCACCGTGAGCGGTAACGTGGCCACCGTGAGCGGTAACGTGGCCACCGTGAGCGGTAACGTGGCCACCGTGAGCGGTAACGTGGCCACCGTGAGCGGTAACGTGGCCACCGTGAGCGGTAACGTGGCCACCGTGAGCGGTAACGTGGCCACCGTGAGCGGTAACGTGGCCACCGTGAGCGGTAACGTGGCCACCGTGAGCGGTAACGAGGCCACCGTGAGCGGTAACGTGGCCACCGTGAGCGGTAACGTCGGTAACGTGGCCACCGTGAGCGGTAACGGGCCACCGTGAGCGGTAACGTGGCCGCCGTGAGCGGTAACGTGGCCACCGTGAGCGGTAACGTGAGCGTAACGAGGCCACCGTGAGCGGTAACGTGGCCACCGTGAGCGGTAACGTGGCCACCGTGAGCGGTGTAACGAGGCCGCCGTGAGCGGTAACGAGGCCGCCGTGAGCGGTAACGTGGCACCCCGTGAGCGGTAACGTGGCCACCGTGAGCGGTAACAAGGCCGCCGTGAGCGGTAACGAGGCCACCGTGAGCGGTAACGTGGCCACCGTGAGCGGTAACGTGGCCACCGTGAGCGGTAACGTGGCCACCGTGAGCGGTAACGTGGCCACCGTGAGCGGTAACGAGGCCACCGTGAGCGGTAACGTGGCCGCCGTGAGCGGCAACGTGGCCACCGTGAGCGGTAACGTGGCCACCGTGAGCGGTAACGAGGCCGCCGTGAGCGGTAACGTGGCCACCGTGAGCGGTAACGAGGCCGCCGTGAGCGGTAACGTGGCCACCGTGAGCGGTAACGTGGCCACCGTGAGCGGTAACGTGGCCACCGTGAGCGGTAACGAGGCCACCGTGAGCGGTAACGTGGCCACCGTGAGCGGTAACGTGGCCACCGTGAGCGGAGGGCGTCTGATTGGCCGGATTCGGCGCGCCGTCTGGCTCCGACCACAGCCGCCGCGCCCCGCAAAGCCGGCCGTATCCCGTAGATCTGCCGAGATGGGCGTCTGGGTTGGTGCCAGCGCGCCGGCCCAGCCCGGCCCAGTACGCTCTCCCGACGTCAGAGGCGTGTCGTGGGGCTGTAGTCCCCGTCCCGCCGGCGCCAGTCACGAGAGTCACCCACCCCCTGTCCCATGTCGCCCACTCATCTGCAGCCACGAGAGTCACCCACCCCCTGTCCCATGTCGCCCACTCATCGGCGGCCACGAGAGTTGCCCACCCCCTGTCCCATGTCGCCCCCTCATCGGCGGCCACGAGAGTTGCCCACCCCCTGTCCCATGTCGCCCACTCATCGGCGGCCACGAGAGTCACCCACCCCCTGTCCCATGTCGCCCTCTCATCTGCGGCCACGAGAGTCACCCACCCCCTGTCCCATGTCGCCCACTCATCTGCAGCCACGAGAGTCACCCACCCCCTGTCCCATGTCGCCCACTCATCGGCCTGAGCAACGAGAGTCACCCACCCCTGTCACATGTCGCCCACTTCTCTGCAAAAAGTCACCACACCCCCTGTCCCATGTCGCCCACTCATCGGCGGCCACGAGAGTCCACCCACCCCTGTCCCATGTCGCCCTCTCATCGGCGGCCACGAGAGTTGCACCCACCCCTGTCCCATGTCGCCCACTCATCTGCAGCCACGAGAGTTGCCCACCCCTGTCCCATGTCGCCCTCTCATCGGCGGCCACGAGAGTCACCCACCCCCTGTCCCATGTCGCCCCCTCATCGGCGGCACGAAGTCACCCACCCCCTGTCCCATGTCGCCCACTCATCGGCGGCCACGAGAGTCACCCACCCCCTGTCCCATGTCGCCCTCTCATCGGCGGCCACGAGAGTCACCCACCCCCTGTCCCATGTCGCCCACTCATCTGCAGCCACGAGAGTCACCCACCCCCTGTCCCATGTCGCCCTCTCATCGGCGGCCACGAGAGTCACCCACCCCCTGTCCCATGTCGCCCCCTCATCGGCGGCCACGAGAGTCACCCACCCCCTGTCCCATGTCGCCCACTCATCTGCAGCCACGAGAGTCACCCACCCCCTGTCCCATGTCGCCCCCTCATCGGCGGCCACGAGAGTTGCCCACCCCCTGTCCCATGTCGCCCTCTCATCGGCGGTCAAATGAGTCGCTAGACTCGTGTCACCACCTTGGCAGGGGTTAGGTGAACCACTGACCCCGTGTCGCTTCCTCAACGGTGGCCAAGTAAGCCGCTGACTCTGTGTCGCCTCCTCAGCGGTGGTTAAGCGAACCACTGACCCCGTGTCGCTCCCTCAGCAGTAGTCGGATGAGCCACCTGACCCCGTGTCGCTTACTCAGCGGTGGCAAGGTGAACCACTGACCCCCGTGTCGCTCCCCCACAGCAGTAGTCGTGTGAACCACTGACCCCGTGTCGCTTACTCAGCGGTGGTTAAGCGAACCACTGACCCCGTGTCGCTCCCTCAGCGGTGGTAAGGTGAACCACTGACCCCGTGTCGCTCCCTCAGCGGTGGTAAGGTGAACCACTGACCCCCGTGTCGCTCCCCCAGCAGTAGTCGGGTGAACCACTGACCCCGTGTCGCTTACTCAGCGGTGGTAAGGTGAACCACTGACCCCCGTGTCGCTCCCCCAGCAGTAGTCGTGTGAACCACTGACCCCGTGTCGCTCCCTCAGCGGTGGTAAGGTGAACCACTGACCCCCGTGTCGCTCCCCCAGCAGTAGTTGTGTGAACCACTGACACACGTGTTGTCCACAGTATGTCCGCCGACCACCTTCAAGCCGTCGGTGGGCAACGGCTCCTGCGAGTCGTGTCCGGAACACAGCAGCGCAGCCCACCCCGGCTCTGCCGAGTGTGGCTGCGAGTCTGGCTACAGCCGCGCGCCCGAGGACCCTCCCGGCAGGGCGTGCACGCGTGAGTAGAGCGCCGCTCCCGCCGCCGCTGACGCCGCCCCTGCGGCTGCCCCTGCGCCCGAGGACCCTCCCAGCAGGGCGTGTACGCGTGAGTAGAGCGCCGCTCCCGCCGCCGCTGACGCAGCCCCTGCGGCTGCCCCTGCGCCCGTGGACCCTCCCAGCAGGGCGTGTACGCGTGAGTAGAACGCCGCTCCCGCGCCGCTGACGCCTCCCTGCGGCTGCCCCTGCGCCCGAGGACCCTCCCGGCAGGGCGTGCACGCGTGAGTAGAGCGCCGCTCCCGCCGCCGCTGACGCAGCCCCTGCGGCTGCCCCTGCGCCCGTGGACCCTCCCAGCAGGGCGTGTACGCGTGAGTAGAACGCCGCTCCCGCGCCGCTGACACCGCCCCTGCGGCTGCCCCTGCGTCGGAGGACCCTCCCAGCAGGGCGTGTACGCGTGAGTAGAGCTCCGCTCCCGCCGCCGCTGACACCGCCCCTGCGGCTGCCCCTGCGTCGGAGGACCCTCCCAGCAGGGCGTGTACGCGTGAGTAGAGCTCCGCTCCCGCCGCCGCTGACACCGCCCCTGCGGCTGCCCCTGCGCCGGAGGACCCTCCCAGCAGGGCGTGCCGCCGCCGCTCCCGCCGCCCCTGGGGCCGACACTGTGGCCGCCCCTGCACCGGATTGGCACTCTCCACTCTCCACAGACACCCGATATCACAACAACTGATCATCTGGCCCCTGGGAGGGTCACGAGGAGTTTTGCGGGAAAGCATGGGACAGAGAAAGGGAAGTGTTTGTTGTCGCTAGATGACGAAAGATATTAATTCTCATTCAGCCAAAACTATTTCCCTTTGAACCTTCTCATTGCTGTTTTCCGTCCTTTGTCTCAATACACTCTTCCATGATAGATAGGATGCGTTGGTCGGCGTGAACTCGAGTTATATTCGTTAGTTTTTGCCACCGGATCTATCTAGATTTTTGGATATGGGGCTGGAGTGTTATCGTAGTTTTCTTGGTCCATAGTGCAAGTGTTTTCGAACAATTTTATAATCGATCCCGAAAACAATGTGGCAGCATTACATGTCTTCAGGTTGGATATAGTGTGCTGATGTGCTTCAAAGGCTTCATTTCTGGCATGGGGCTTCTTCCTGGGAGCTACGTAAGATGCGTCCTCAGCCACAATATTTCGAAAACAAATGTCCTTCCAGAATGTCAAACAACAGTATCCTCTTCAATGAATATGCACCTTGAATTCGGAAAAGACTAGTCTTCCACGCAAATTTGATGCATCACGTAGTTTTGAAGGGGAATAAAACACTTCCGTAATTCATAGGCCTCTCATGTTTTCCGGTACAATTTCGCTCGGGATATCGCAGTGGTGGATGGTGAGGTTAGGCAAGGGTGGATTTGTATCCTTGTCCCTGTCACCATCGGAACGGTATCCCAAGCTCAGCTGATGGTCACGACAGTCGGCTCTGTCTTTGTTCCGGGTTCTCACATCGGTCCAGGCGGCGGACAAATGATGCGGCGCCGTGACACAACAGCGGCGCTACGTCACAGCAGGATCGGGTGATTCGACGGGGATTTTTTAACAGAAGAGTCACACGACATTTCATGAGGATCAGGAAGAAATCATAATTATTTATCCTGGCTACCGGATGGGCAATCAAAGCGCACGTTCTTCATTTGAAGTTCGCGTTTCTCAGCTGTGACATTTGTATGAAGCATAGTGAGTGCAATCTGATCTAGCCACTCGTGAAGATGGGCGCGCCCCTCCGATGCATGTCGCATTCATTAGCTTAAGCACTGCTGCATCTCCTTTTCATTGAGGCTCCGTCCTTCAACTCAAAATCTGGGAAGTCTGAGCAGTTGCCACGCTCTGAGACGTAGTGTTTCAGTCAAGGTTGCTGTAATGTTCGCTGCGGCAGCGGAAGTGTCGGCTGCGCTGTTTACACACGTCACCGTCACATAGACACCACCCGTCGGCGGTCCCGGGCCGCACCGATGTGGCCACAGACCGCTGCCGCCTGACGACACAGACTGCTGCAATCTGATGCCGCAGACCGCTGCAGTCTGATGCCACGGGCCGCTGCAGTCTGACGCCACAGACCGCTGCAGTCTGATGCCACGGGCCGCTGCAGTCCGATGCCACGGGCCGCTGCAGTCTGACGCCACAGACCGCTGCAGTCTGATGCCACGGGCCGCTGCAGTCCGATGCCACGGACCGCTGCAGTCTGACGCCACAGACCGCTGCAGTCTGCCATTACAGACCGCTGCAGTCTGATGTCACAGACCGCTGCAGTCTGACGCCACAGACCGCTGCAGTCTGACGTTACAGACCGCTGCAGTCTGACGTTACAGACCGCTGCAGTCTGGCGCTACAGACCGCTGCAGTCGGCCGCCACAGACCGCTGCAGTCTGATGCCACAGACCGTACGGACCGCTGCAGTCTGATGCCACAGACCGCTGCAGTCTGATGCCACAGACCGCTGCAGTCTGCCATTACAGACCGCTGCAGTCCGATGCCACGGACCGCTGCAGTCCGATGCCACGGACCGCTGCAGTCTGATGCCACGGACCGCTGCAGTCTGATGTCACAGACCGCACAGACCGCTGCAGTCTGACGTTACAGACCGCTGCAGTCTGACGTTACAGACCGCTGCAGTCTAATGCCACGGACCGCTGCAGTCTGACGCCACAGACTGTTGCAGTCCGATGCCACGACCGCTGCAGTCTGATGCCACGAACCGCTGCAGTCTGATGCCACGGACCGCTGCAGTCTGACGCCACAGACCGCTGCAGTCTGATGCCACAGACCGTACGGACCGCTACAGTCTGATGCCACAGACTGCTGCAGTCTGATGCCACAGACCGTACGGACCGCTGCAGTCAGTCGCCACAGACCGCTGCTGTCTGACGCCGTCGTCAGCGCCGGCGGCGGCAGCGGCAGCCCCCGTCGTCTGACCGACGCCTTCCGCCGACAGAGCGGCCGTCGGCGCCGCAGCAGCAGTTCGCCGAGTTCGTGGACCAGAGCACGGCCGTGCTGGTGTGGACGGCGCCGCTGTACGACGGCGGCCGCGCCGACACCTCCTACTACGTGCGCTGTGTACAGTGCGGCGCCACGCTGACCTACAGCCCCGCCCAGGTGGGTGCCGAGCCCCCGTCCCACCACTGCTCCCGCTGTGTCACCCCTGTGCCACCCCTGTGCGGGCACTGTATCCGGCAGACGTCCACCACCGACATGTCGTCAGCTCCCGATGCCGTTAGGTCTGCTGTGCCGCTTCTGCTACTGTCCCAGAGGTGTCACCCCTGTACGGGCCCTATCCGGCAGATCACCGACACATTGTCAAGCTCCTGAGGCCACCAGGTCTCATGTGCCGTTCCCACCACCACACCTGCTGTGTCACCCCTGTTCCGGCCCTATCTGATAGACGTCCGCCACCGACACATTGTCAGCTCCCGATGCCACTAGGTCTCCTGTGCCCCTCCCCCGCCGCCCCCGCATTGTCACCTCTGTACGGACACTATATCCGGCAGGTGTCCACCACAGACACATTGTCAGCTACCGATGCCATCAGGTCTGCTGTGCCACTCCCCCGCCGCCCCCGCATTGTCACCTCTGTACGGACACTATATCCGGCAGGTGTCCACCACAGACACATTGTCAGCTACCGATGCCATCAGGTCTGCTGTGCCGCTCCCACTACTGCCCCTGCAGTATCACTCCTGTACGGACACTATATCCGGCAAGCGTCCACCACCGACACATTGTCAGCTCCCGTGACCACAAGGTCTGCTGTGCCGCTTCCTCTACTGCCCCCGCTGTGTCACTCCTGCACGGACACTATATTCGGCAGGTGTCCACCGCCGACATATTGCCCACTCCGGTGGCAGCCAGTTCCACCGATACATTGTCCACTTCGGTGGCCATCAGATCCGCTGCGCCGCGCGCACGAACCCTGTGTACCGCTGTGATGCCGTTGAGTCTTTGTGCAGGTGCCGCCAGAACACAGACTGGAATTCAGGCCACCCTATCGGAGACGGGTGTCCGAACGCGATGCGTGGACCACACAGACGGCGCTGCCCGCACCCCGTCGGCGGCATATTCTGTCCGGTCGTGTACTTACCATTTTGTAGGCGTCCTCAATCGGCGCAGATCGCCATTCGTTTAACGGAGACGCGCCGTCCTCATGCCTGGCAATGGTCCTGCATGCATACGAGCCCGCAGTTCGGCTGACTGTGACGCCGTCAGCCGTCGGCAGTCAGCCGGCCGGAGAGCAGGACGGGTCGTCGAGGTCAGCGGCCGGCGCGTGTCTGACCCCGGCTGGTGTGTGTGCCTCAGACGGGGCTGAACGAGACGAGGGTGACGGTGACGGGACTCAGCCCAGTCACATCGTACCAGTTCCGGGTGTACAGCCAGAACGGCGTCTCCGCCACGGCAGAGGGCGGCGACCAGTACGTCACCATTGAGGTCACCACGCAGGCGTCAGGTCAGTCACGGGCTGTGGAGGTCACCACGCTGGAGTCAGGTCAGTCACGGGCTGTGGAGGTCGCCTCACAGGCGTCAGGTCAATCACGGGCTGTGGTGGTCACCACGCAGATGTCACGTCAGTTATGGGTTGTGAAGGTCGCCGCGCCCCGGCTGGTGGCGGGGTGGGTTTTGCCCCATGTTCCCAATTGCCACGTCAGGACAATTGCGGGTTGTGGAGGTCGCCGCGCAGGCGTCAGGTCAGCCAAGGACTGTGGGCGTCGCTACAGAGTTAGTCGTGTTTCGATCGAGAGATTATCAGTACCGCAATGTATAGGCGTTTGAAGATGACGCTGGCAAAGCGGGCGGGATGAACACAAGGTCTTCAGAAGAGAGGCAATTTCAGCAATGTGGGGCGGCTTGTGCGACTATCAGGCATGTCTCAGCTCAATAAAATTTAGGAAACATATTGCTTGCCTATGACGACATGCACAATTACACCGGAATGGCTCGCTTTGTCTCCAGAGAGAATTATCACATGACGTGAGTCACAAGTATGCAAATTGTCGCCGTGGAATGTGCCTCCGGTGACTGCGGAGTGGTTGGAACTTGCTCTAATGGCGGCACACGTTGGAAGCCGGCAGTTAGTGGCGGAGGCCTGAATGTCGGGCTATGTTGCTGCTCGGGTTTCACAGCCAAATGGTAAACGTCTTACCCAGTGTGAACACTGTGCAACGTGCATTGTAAAATGTACGCTGCGTGTCGACATGCTGTATGCTGGAATACATGGAGCGGATCTAAGGGAGGATACACGGACAACTCCCATGGAGATTCAGTGCCCCCTGACTGGAAAAGGAATTCCTCCAGGATACGAGAGTGATCCACCACCCCACTTGAGTTATTCAACCGAAGGCACCCCTTTGAGTGCAGGAGGTGCCGCTGCAGTGGCATTCCAGCGCACTCCATCGTGCAATGTCCTCAATCAGTTGCGCTTCTCCGGAGAAATGATATCCCTCTAAGCGAGTGCTCCCCTATACACCCACCCAGAACCTCGGTCAGTAATCTATATTGAATGCAAAATGAGCGCCGAAGCTCGTAGCTGTGAAATTACCAGCTGACAATATAAGCACAGATGAGAATACGTACATTTGAATCATGGGCAGACGCGATGACTGGGGCATGTGACCCTTCCACATGAGAACATGGCGTCCTTCCGGACGGGAAATTCCCTTCGCTTTTGAAGATGTCATTTAAATGAAAACGATTCAGAAAAATAACTATTTTAATTATAGTCCTCCCTCTGGGAAGGCTCCAATGCACCCCTACCACTCGGATTTTTCAGACCGAGGCGCCATTCCGGACATGTACTCCCACGACAATTTCCCGATCCGTCCTTGACTTGAATATATTTTGATTGCGCCTGCGCATTTGCATGCGTATTGTATTTGCTTTAGTGCTGGTGTCTGATGGTTTGACAGTGTCGATGACTATACCTGCCTGGTCAGCCGGCACCGCTGACGGTGTCTGATTGGTCAGCGGTGTTGCTGGGAGTGTCTGATAGGTCCCCGTTGCTGCTAACGGCGCGTGATTGGCGTGAGATGTCGCTGACGGTGTCTGATTGGTCAGCGGTGTTGCTGGGAGTGTCTGATAGGTCTCCGTTGCTGCTAACGGCGCGTGATTGGCGTGAGATGTCGCTGACGGTGTGTGATTGATCGCCAGTGCCTCTGATGGTGTCTGACGTGCGTGCCACCATCCTGCGATCTTCCGAGGTGCTGCTGAGCTGGCAGCCACCTGTCGACCCGCAGGACCACGTGTTGAAATACGAGGCCAGGTACTTCACCAAGGTGAGAGCAATACGGTCAGCTGTTATACCGCTGAAACACTTCGGGTCCATCTCATTCACCGCCAATGGCAGCACAGCGCGTCCTTGGTCTGTCTGGACTTTGGATGTCGAGAGTAACCGGCTGTGGCAATATGATTTCTTCAGACAATGCTCCGATGTGTAGTTCGATTTATTTGGATTCGGGGACGCACTCGGGTGAAGCCGGCGTCCGTCGGTCGGTCATCCGTTGTGATTGTGTTAGCAAGTGGTAAGCAAGCCTGGCGCCGTGTCACGAGTTGTTCCGTTGAACTCCGCCGCAAACCTGTTCCGAGCGGCCGCTCGCCGCGCGGCCCGGTCCGAGCCAGCCCTCCACTGACGGCCGCGTCCGCCCGTGTCCACCCAGAGCCAGCAGTCCAACACCAGCACCGTGCTGACCGACCTGCCCAGCGCCTCCATCACCGGCCTGCGCAAGCACACCGAGTACGGGTTCCAGGTGCGCGCGCAGACGGAGCACGGCTGGGGCGAGTTCAGCCGCGCCGTCTACAGCACCACCGGCAACACTGTTGACTCTGGTGAGCCAGCTCCCCAGCCGGGCGCCTGCCCCGGGGAAGAGCCCGCTCCCTAGTCAGATGGCGGCCCTGGGGAAGAGCCCGCTGTCTAGTCAGATGACGGCCCCGGGGAAGAGCCCGCTGTCTAGTCAGATGACGGCCCCGGGGAAGAGACCGCTGTCTAGTCAGATGACGGCCCCGGGGAAGAGCCCGCTCTCTAGATAGATGGCGGTCCTGGGGAAGAGTCCGCTCTCCAGTCGAGTGCCGACCCTGAGGGGGGAATTCGCTCCCTAGTCAGATGGCGATCCTGGAGAAAGGGCACTGCTTCCCAGTCATACGTCAATCATGGGGAATGACCTCGCTCCCCTGAGGAAGCCATTCTCAAGTCAGATGACCAAGTCCGTTCTCCAGTCAGGTTCCAGACTCTGGCGAGGCCCCCGCCGGTTGTTCCGAACGCTGATACCGTCTCCTTCCCCTGACACCGTTGCGAGATCCCCATGCGTGAGGTGTCTAACCCGACCCTGATACTGGGCATCACTAATGGTGGGTGAAGGATGTGATGTTTGAGCCGTGGCGCAGGCCAAATCCACATGCAATGTCAAAAGCAGCTGCTCTGTCTATGTTCGGAGTTCGTTTGACCTAACGAGCTGTGGGATGATACATGTACTCGGTGGAGGAACAACACACGATAGTCGGTAGTGCCGAGCTGGCGAACCTGCTACAGGAACGATAGCCTTTTTTTTCTTTCGGGCTATAATGATAAGATCGGTACGCAGGATTGCATGCAACATCGGAGGGTTGATGTTGACAGCTCACACGGATAAAATGCAACAGTGTTCACGGATACCTCATCAACATTTCGGACCCGTCCCTAAAGGCCTGTCTTCTTCAAAAGTCGCCTTTTTATCATTGCATCTGACACCGAAATCGGAGTACATTAGCGCCGATTTTCAAAATATACCTTGTACATGGAATTGACAACGTATTGATTTAGATCATGATGAACCGGTTTCTATGGAGGTCGGCATTGAAGTCCCATTAGATCACTTAAGTAATTGTCCAATTTTCCTTGATATTTGATTACTCTTTTTAGACGAGCCTTTCAAAGCGACGCTATTTTATCGCTAGTCACGCCACTTTTGTAAATGCTGTCATACAGGTGTTCAACAATCATCAACACTTCTAACTCACGAGGATGCTATATGACCATTCCTTATAACATAGGGAGGTACACCAAGCGGACACGTGACGTGAGGGTGTCATTTCTGGCTGTGTGGGCTGTGTATGAGCCTTGCTGTATGTGAGCTGTGTATGACACTTGACGTTTGGCAGCGTACGTGGGTGGCTTGAGGGTGTCGCCTGTGGCTGTGTGAGCTGTGCATGACACTTGACGTCTGGCAGCGTACGTGGGTGCTGTGGCTGTGTGAGCTGTGTATGATACCTGACGTCTGGCAGCGTACGTGGGTGCTGTGGCTGTGTGAGCTGTGTGTGATACCTGACGTCTGGCAGTGTACGTGGGTGCTGTGGCTGTGTGAGCTGTGTGTGATACCTGACGTCTGGCAGCGTACGTGGGTGCTGTGGCTGTGTGAGCTGTGTGTGATACCTGACGTCTGGCAGCGTACGTGGGTGCTGTGGCTGTGTGAGCTGTGTATGATAACTGACGTCTGGCAGCGTACGTGGGTGCTGTGGCTGTGTGAGCTGTGTGTGATACCTGACGTCTGGCAGCGTACGTGGGTGCTGTGGCTGTGAGCTGTGTATGATGCCTGACGTCCGGCAGCGTACGTGGGTGACGCCAGTGACCTGAACGTCAACATCATCGCCGGCGTGTCCGTGGCCGTCGGCGTGCTGGTGGCTGTCGTCATCGTAGTGGCCTTCCTCTTCATCAGGAGGTGTGTGGTCCGGGCGCTCCCAGCAAGAAGTGCGCAGTCCGAAGCTATCCAATCAGGAGCGTAGTTTTGAATCTCACCGGAAGTTACATGTTAGGTGTTACTCCGTGCTATAGAATTATCCAGATCAGCAGATGGTGCAGTCTTCTTCAGCAGGAGATGCGTGATTTAGGATCATCAGGAGAGACGTAGTCTGAAATTAATCACCCTGAAATCTTCATCAGGAAGGCAGACCCTTGCCATCAGCGAGTGCGTGGCGCGAGGGTAGGTGGAGTGAGATCCCCTCCGTGAAGAGGCGCGTAGTCTACTATCTACTTCCTCAGAAGTCACGTACGAGTATCGTTCGAACGCTTTTCTTTCTATGCGAACTGCAAACATAGAATGCGTGATAGGTGTTTGATGTCCACAAAAACAAATGCAGATAATATTGCAACACATATGCATCTGGCTTAAAGTCAAAGCAACTTGAAACTTCTCTTCAAATTCTGGCCTACAATATTTCTGAACTGTCGGCGAAGCGCTCACTGTGAACCGTCCAAGGTGACCGGCTAGTCGCTTGCGTGCGATTTGGCAGCGAATAGAGAGAGATTGTCGCGCCGTGTACTGGCTGTTTCTTTGTTGCTTTATTTTTCTTTATTTGTGGCTGTGTCCTTGTGTTTTCGCCGCGTCATGCGGTTTCATTTCTCATTGCTGCATACCAACAGCAAACTCAGCTCTCAGAGACGTTGACCCAAGCTGGGACGGTCTGGCGAACTTTTGCCCAACCTCGATGAGCACTGGGCGGTTTCTGATTTTGATTGTGATTCTTGTATCGGATATCAAGTCACTATAACCAACCTCTAGATAGGATGTTGCAATGCTTGTAAATGCGTATAGTATGTCATCCTTTAAAATGACGAGTTAATAACGGTGCATTGGCTAGACTTGCCGTGAATGTGTAAAAGGGCTCACATGTCGTAGCTCCTCACTTGGCTTCACCTTCGGCAGTCGTAACATGGAGCAGGCCAGCAAGAAGCGTCCCAGCGACTGCGACACCCTGCACTTCCACAGCACGGACGGTGAGCTTCCTTTCGCACGCCAATGGTCTTCTGGCAAGCGCCAGGCTCGATTTTTCGCACAATATACGGCCGGCCGCCGCCGGTCACGTGATTTCCGTTTGTACTTCCGTTGTGATTTCCGCCGTAGCTGGTGCCGGCTGTCGGCCGCCGCCACCGCTGCGCTGACACAGATCTGGCCTGTTCCAGCGCTGCACATCGGCAAGGTGACACCCCTACAGACGCCATCCACCGGACGTGAGTAAATCGCCAACGACCAGGCAGTCAGTTCACAATTGCGCCGTAGAACGTACTCACGAGTTGTAGGGCGGCTTACTGGAGGCGTTGGTACTCACGTGCTGACGAGTTGTAGGGCGGCTTACCGGATGCGTTGGCACTCACTTGCTCACGAGTTGTAGGGCGGCGTATACGTGCTTGTCACATGTGGCATGTTGAAGTGAACCGCCTGACAGTCATAATCGCGATACAAGCCAGGTCCGATGTTTTAACTACACGAATGTGCCGATGTGGACAAGCTCCCGCTGGCGGTACATATATGACACTGCGGAAAATGACGGGTGATGTTTATGAGTCTTGTAGGTACATGTGCGAACCATATGAGAGACCGTCGCTGAAGATTTGTTGGTGAATATCGCTGCAAACTTCTCACAGCACGTGGTGTGGGGATTAGGTAGCTGCCGAAAACTTACGGCCACTTCGTGCTGCATCGTTCTCGCGCAGCCATGAATTGTCAGGACTCGTCATATAATGAAGTCGTTGGATGTTTTTTTTCAGTGACGTCACCGGTGTTTAGCCCCGTGACGCACCAGCGCACCTATATCGACCCGCACACGTACGAGGACCCGAACCAGGCGATCCGCGAGTTCGCCAGGGAAATCGACGCGTCGCACATCATCATCGAGGCCGTCATCGGCGGCGGCGAGTTCGGCGACGTGTGCCGCGGCAAACTGAGGGTGGGTTCGATGTCACGGGAAACTTAGGGTGGATCTCACATTACGGCAAACTGAGGGTGCGTTCGATGTCATGGCAAGTCTAGGGTGGGTCCGACGTCACGGCAAACTGAGGATGGGTTCGATGTTACGGCAAGCTTAGGGTGGGTCCAACGTCAAGGCAAACCGAGGGTGGGTTCGACCTCACGCCAAACTGATGGTAGCTCCGACGCCACGGTGAATTGAGAGTGCGCTAAGTGCCATCTCAAGATACCGAGGGTGGGTTCAGCGTCACTGCGAGCTGGAAAATGACTACGACCACGCGAGGCGATCCTGTACATTAACGCCAGATGTGCTCCAATAATAGTTATATGCTGCACTTATTGATATTGCTACGTTTATTGATCTTCGAAACATGCAGAGATTCGCATGGCCTAACACCGGACGACATAGCACACGGCCATCGTGTGTTGACATCGTCACGTCACACGGTCACGCAATTCCACGCCGCTTCTCAGACCACAAACAGCCCAGTCAACACCACCCAAGCCGACCGACCGCCACGCACCCGATCAGGCACCCGTTCTGGTGGCACCCCTCCATTTCCACTCGTTGCGTTGGCTCAGCAGCCGTTACGATCAGCCGTGTCCACGAGGATAGTTACGCGCACCGTTAAGGATGGGGTTCCACCCGACAGGAGGCGACGGTGGCGATCAAGACGTTGAAGCCGGGCTCATCGGAGAAGGCCCGCGTCGACTTCCTGACCGAGGCATCCATCATGGGCCAGTTCGAGCACCCCAACGTCATCTTCCTGCAGGGCGTTGTCACCAAGAGCAACCCGGTGATGATCATCACGGAGTTCATGGAAAACGGCAGTCTCGATACCTTCCTCAGGGTGAGTGAGCATCGTACATTTATCAGGCATGCATCGGAGATATCGAAGCGAATCACCACCATAGATTATTATCAACGTACACGATTGTTTGGTTGGGCCTTTTTTGTGAGCAAGCAGCGGCTCAGTGATCGCAATGCATCCCAGTGGGTGCATTAACTCACCTCTGGTGCACTACCCCACTTCTATGCCTGCTGCCACGTGGCTGACGACCTCTGACCTGGTCACCTGTCCACCTGCAGGCCAACGACGGCAAGTTCCAGGTGCTGCAGCTGGTGGCGATGCTGCGCTGCGTGGCCGCCGGCATGCAGCACCTCTCCGAGATGAACTACGTGCACCGCGACCTGGCCGCGCGCAACGTGCTCGTCAACGCCCAGCTGGTCTGCAAGATCGCCGACTTCGGCCTCAGTCGGGAGATCGAGGCCACCACCGAGGGCGCCTACACAACACGGGTAACGGTGCTCGAGAGGCCTGCACCGCACGGGTGTGGGTGCCGGTGACTGCACCCACGGGTGTGGGTGCTGGTGACTGCACCCACGGGTGTGGGTGCTGACGGCTACACCCACGGGTGTGGGTGCTGATGGCGACTATACTCCACGGGTGTGAGTGCTGAGGACACCAGCACTCCACGAGTGATGACACTGGTGTCACCTGCACCAGACAGACGAGAGTTGGTTCTAACGTTAGCTGTGGCTCAGACACAATCTAGTGCATTGCTTTGCTGTGTTTGACAGGGTTAGCCGTAGCATGGCCCTTGAGCGATAGCCGTCCAACAACAGCTCGACTGGTGACTGTCCAGTCCAGTGGCTGGACATGCTGACCAACGGCCGGGACATGGCGCTGACTGATGACTGGTGACTGGGGAATGGGGCTGACTGATGACTGGGGAATGGCGATGACTGATGAATGGTGACTGGGGAATGGGACTGACTGATGAATGGTGACTGGGGAATGACACCGACTGATGAATGGTGACTGGGGAATGCCGCTGACTGATGAATGGTGACTGGGTAATGGCACTGACTGATGAATGGTGACTGGGGAATGGAACTGACTGATGAATGGTGACTGGGGAATGGGACTGACTGGTGAATTGTGACTGGGGAATGGCACCGACTGATGAATGGTGACTGGGGAATGGCGCTGACTGATGAATTGGACATGGTACTGATTACTGCGACATGGTGCGGACTGAAGATTAATATGGAACCGACTGATGACTAATAATGTACTCACTGATGATCACTGACATTAGACCGCTGACTATAATATATTATTGACTAGTGACTGTAATATGGCGCTGACTGATCACTGATATACGACGCTAACGGGGACTGGTGATCACTGATATTCGACTGCTGACTATAATATAGTATTGACTAGTGACTGTAATTATAGTATTGACTAGCGACTGTAATATGGTGCTGACTGATCACTGATATACGACGCTAACGGGAACTGAGTTACCGACTGCATATAAAGCTGACTGGTGACTAGTATCATCGACTGATGAATGGTATATGATGCTGACTGGTGTCTGGGAAATCGCACTGACTGGTGACTGATATGCTACTGACTGGTGACTGGGAGATAGTGCTGGTTGATAGCTGAGATATGACACTGAATGGTGGCTAGGATATGGTGCTGGTTGGTGGCTGAGATATGACGCTGGCTGGTGACTTGACGTGACGATATGGTGCTGGTGATATGGAGATATGGTGCTGGTTGGTGACGTGAGCAGCCGTTTGACAGCTGTTTGTCTGACAGGGTGGTAAGATCCCGGTGCGGTGGACGGCGCCCGAAGCGATAGCGTTCCGCAAGTTCACCTCCACGTCCGACGTCTGGAGCTTCGGCATCGTCTGCTGGGAGGTGATGTCGTACGGCGAGCGACCCTACTGGAGTTGGAGCAACCAGGACGTCATCAAGAGCATAGAGAAGGGCTACAGGTGAGCAAAACGCGATGTACCGGAGACGACACATGAAGGCGTTGTCAGAAAAGAAGTGTAAATGTGGATTAGTATTGCTTACGACATGCACGGCGCCCTGGAGATTGCTGGATTTCGTCTGTGGAATCTAAGGGTGCACCGTGTCAAGGGTTGGTGATGCGCATCAACTAACCGAAGAAGAGAAGCCAATGGTTGCAGTGTTGAGGAATAGATGTAATGGAGAGAAAGCATAGGCTCCCACTAGAGGATGCTACGTCCACGAGCGCGCGAACAACATGCTTAGCGTATGAATGCTTGTTGCTATATGTCTTAGGCAGACAGTAGTGGAGGTTCCGAGCAGGATCCCCCCCCGCTCCAAGCTGGGTGAGCACTCGCATTTTACCCGCCTCTGAAGTGCATGGCAGGCCGGTGTTGTCACCGGGCAGACAGGTTCTCATGAGTGGTGGCACGTCATCACGTGGCAGCTCAGGCTCACACAAACGCCCTGCTTGACGCTGCGCCTGACGCCTAATTCCTCGCCTGACGGCTGATGCCCTGCCTGACGCCTGATGCTGCGCCTGACGCTTGGTGCCCCGCCTGACACCCGATGACCCGCTTGACGCCTGATACCTCGCCTGACGCCCGATACCCCGCCGAACGCCTGATACCCCGCCTGACGCCTGATTTCCCGCCTGACGCCCGATACCCCGCCTTACGCCTGATACCCCGCCTGACACCGCCGCCTCCACAGACTGCCGGCGCCGATGGACTGTCCGGAGGCGATGCACCAGCTGATGCTGGACTGCTGGCAGAAGGAGCGCGCCCACCGGCCGCCGTTCGTCAGCATCGTCGTCACGCTGAACAACCTCATCAGCTGTCCAGAGGCGCTCCGCAAGGTGGCGCCCAGCAGGTGAGGCCGGCGCACCTCGGCCGCAGTCTCTGCCTCCGGCTGCTGTGTGCACGGAGGCGCGCAGAAGCAGTCCCGCGGCGCATCCCTCCAATCTCTGCCCCTTCCACCGCTGTTGGTCGTGAACGGGTCTCCTCGACTGCGAGCGCTCCTGCCCAGCGGGCTATGTGACGAAATGGTGCGGCCTACCAAGGCGGCATCACGCGACTAGCACTACCTGCATTCGCAACTTGAGTTCCGAAACGGAGACCTGCGTGACCTCCATTTCATCTTAGACGATCAACAATGTGTGAATGCTGTTCATTTGAAGCACACGAGCTGCCCCTGTGGATGCGCAAAGAAAGGCTGGGAACGCGCTACATCTGCAAACTTCGCCAGTTCCCTGACCACCCGGCTTATTCATATGTTTTTTATGATGACATACAACCCTCTTTTCAACGGGGCGAAATTTCATTGTTGCGCATTTTGGTGTCCGCATTTGTAAGCTTTTCCAGGAAAGCAAGCTTAGTCTCCAAGGAATTCGGAGAGATGATGGCATGCACTCTTCCATGGGGAGCTTATCGCACCAGAAGTGGGTGCATCCCTTGCGAAAACACGAGAAAAACATATATATCCCCGGAAGTTTCCGCACTGGCTCTGGAACACATTTAATCATTTCAGGGCTGGGCGACAACCTATATCGATGGATCTCGAACGGAGGACGATGTGGGCAGGGCTTTTGGGGCTCTGCTGTCAGATCGTTTTCCTTCCCAACTTATGCATCTGTGCACCTATCAGATTTTGTCGCTATTCTGAAATCTTTATGTTGCACCGAAGTGTTGGAAGGGGATCGACACATTATTTCTCCAGATTCTTCAACCCGTCTTTTGGCCCGAACACATTTTATCCGTCTAACCTCCTTTTGTGTGATATTTTAAGCAGTCTGACTAATATGCACAACATGAGACGTTGGGTGATCCTGAGCTGCCTTCCTGCACATGTGGGGATTTCCGGTAACGAGTTGGCAGATGCTGCTGCGATGTGAGCAGCGCGCCCACCGTGCGCTCTGTCACTCCATTTCCATCTTCCTCCTAGACAAGTGGCAGGCAATGTGGCACGCGACACAGACGAACAAACTGAGACCCATTAAACAACGTCTGAGACCATGGAGCTCGTCCTTTCGTAAGCATAGGCAAGAAAAGGTTGCACTGTGCCGCTTCCGCACAGGACATACTTGTGTCGCTCGCGACCTTCTGTTGCGCGGTGGCGACAAACCTCGGTGCACAAGATGTGTACCACTAACAGTTCGCCATTTCTTCATTTCGTGCCCATTTTACGCTGACGAGCGTAGACGTCACTTTGTATTTGCACAGGTAAACTCACTTAGTGATATTCTGTTTGACAAGTCCAGCAATGCCCAACCAATACAGCTGATACTTCGTTTCTGGTGTATCGTTCTTGGCAATATACACTCCTCGCTCATATGCATTACATGCAAGATCTAAAGCACAATAGCACCACTTAGGCGGTGCCCGCAATGAGTAGCTCGATACTTTCTCTAACTGTATTTCGATGAACATCTTAGTCATGGGCGAAATATGGCCATGGTTGTCGACGAGCCCTAAAGTCCAAATAACTGACTAATGCTGTTCGTTTGGAAGAGCGATGCCAATGTGATGTCTAAATAATTGAAAGTTTCCCTGGCATTACTACACCGACAACACGACTACAAATGTTTCCGCACGCTTCGCATTTTGCGCGTTCGGTGGCGTTGAGGTCACGTGCGGAAGAGCAACGAGCATGTGTTAGAGAAGAAGAAGTAGGCCACCTGTCACCACTTCATGTTCTTCCGATTCATTAGTCAGACGCTGGGATTCTGGGTTCGCAGCCGCCTGACGGCAGTTTTTCCCCGAACGATGACATATGGCAGGCGGCGCAGAGCCGACTGCTGCTATGCGAGGCGTCCAGCGTCGCGGCGCCCCCGTCTGACGGTCCGTCGCCTGTCGCAGGAGCACCAACCCGCTGTCGCCGGACGCGCCCGACCTGGCGCACATCACGTCCGTCGAGGCGTGGCTGGCGTCCATCAAGATGTCGCGCTACCAGGAGAGCATGCGGCGCGCCGGCATCACCTCGCTGGAGGCGGCCACGCGGCTCACCGAGGCCGACCTGACGGCGCTCGGCGTCACGCTCGTCGGCCACCAGAAGAAGATCATCAACAGCGTGCACGCGCTGCGCGTCCAGGTGCGCGTCAGTCGGCCCGAGGCGTGCTTCGTGTAGCGGCCGCCGCCTGACTGGCCGCGCGCGGCGGCCCGGCGCCGGCACGGTCGTCCGGCAGGTGGCGCGCTGCTCTGCGGCCGGCGCGGGTGCCGCGAGAGCGCGCGCACGCGGCGCGACCACTAGAACATTCCAGTTGTTGTAGACGCGCACGAGCGTCGGCCGCGCCGACGAGCAACGAATGCTGCGCGGGGCGACGTCAGCGCTTGTGATGACGGCTATGTGATGGCAGCTCGCCTCCAAAGACAGCGATTTCGAGTCTGTGATTTTGTGATACGTATTTGTACGATATGCGCGGCGCTCGTTTGTTATGCAGCAAACCTCTGATACTCATCTCGTGTGCGAATCATATCTTCGTGTCATCCAATCACGCTGTCAAAACCCCCAAACATTCCACGCCTGTCCTAAGCAAATCGGCTGATTTCACCATGTTCAAATCCTTCTAATAGGGCAAATGCAGTGATATGCTTGAGCAGTGCTGTAAATGGTTTGCGTTTTAAGATAGACTATTCCGTGTTGTTTAGGGTGAGCATCGCATACTATGTTATACGTAATTGGCGCACGCAGTACGCGATGTGCCAGGCTGTGGTATCCCAGTATGCACGGTGAGCTCTGGCGCGGGAATGCGCGCGCGTACCGGTGGAGCGCGGTTGTGATCAGTTATCCCCTGTAGTAAACGGGAGCGCCCATTCCGGGATGCATGCACTCATTGCTCTCCTTTTTGCAGTGTCATCGAATAAATTATTCCATTGGCATCGTATGTCTAATTGCATTGATTTTTCTCAGACAATCGGTGTTAGCGCACATATGGGGACAGGGATATTCTAGAGACTGATGTGTGTGGGCCTCCTTTCACAAGTTGGGCTGGGAGTAGACGGCCGCTGCATTCGATGTGTTCCTTCTCCCTCACCGTAGTCATCCACGCATCCATCCAGGTGACAGCGACACTCCACCGTCACACCGGTGTATTACAATCTGTCAAAATGGTTAACTGATATGTCTGTCGGTGTGGCGTACCGCCGTGACATGCGCCGGCGAGTCCCCGACGCGGCTGTAGCTCTGCGTCAACCTGCAGCGTCACAACACTTCTTGCCGGCGACTGGGAACGCTGTCGGTGACGTGGCGTGGCACTGCGGGGCGAAGTCTGAACAAACCGACTTATCTGACGACTGCGTCGGCGCCGGCATCCCGTGCGGCTTACGCGCAGAAACACGTGACGTGACAACACGTGATCGTGTGCTTCGCACGAAACTACATACCAAAGCCGCCCGACGATCCACCAGGCTTTACATTCGCGGCACGGCCGATCAGGGTGCCGACGGTAACCCAGCACGAGGTACTGGCCACGGTTTCCGACGAGTTCTTCCTCGATCAAGCGCATCCCTCGCCCACGGTGGTGTGCCGCGCCTCACTTGAGACTGACGCATCCAATGGCCAGGTAGAAGCCGTCATCTCCGTACGCCTGCCTCTGCACTACCTCGAGCTTGTCGACGGCGACTGTGCCGAAGTCGAAATGCTTCAGCTCCTGGAACACCGCAGGCACACCTACTGGACTGGAGATACATACACCTACAGGGACTGGAGATACGGGCACCACAGAGACTGGAGATACAGACACCCACTGGGACTGGAGATACGGACACCCACAGGGAGTGGAGATAAACACCTACAGGGACTGGAGATACGGACCTCCGCAGGGACTCGGAACGCAGACGCCCACACATACTGGGGACACGGACGCCCACAGGTACTGAGGGACTGGGGACGCCGACATATATAAACTGAGGACGCGGACACACAGCGATTGGAGACACGGCACACACACACAGGTCTGGAGACACGGACACCCACAGGAACTGGGGACGCGAACACACACACACAGATACTGCAGATATGGGTACCCACAGGGACTGCCCTCCCTGTAATACTGAAAAGCAAGCCCTTTATTCTTATAATGATATTCTATGCTGTTTTTAAAGATGTTCAATGTGCTGCTACTGACGATGTTTTCTGGCAGCTGGTTCCAGTGTTCCACTACCCTGTTGGTGAAGAAAGTTTGCCTTAACCTTGTTCTGCTGTGGTTAACTTTAATTTTGAATTTATGACCTCTAATTGCATCATTTCTGTTAAATTCAAACATTTCCCCAAGGTATCCCCTCTCCAGACCATTGACAAATTTAAAGACCTCGATGAGATCTCCTCTCAGCCTTCTATACCTAAGTGAAAACATATTCAATTTCTTCAATCTTTCCTCATATGCCAGGTTGCTTATGCCATTAACCATTTTTGTAGCCCTCTTTTGTACTCTCTCTAAAAGCCAACAATCTTTTTCATAGCTAGGAGACCAAGTTTGGATGCGGTATTCCAAATGTGGCCTGAAGTATGCACAGTAAAGCTTCCTGATCACTTCCTCACTTCTGTATGATGCATTCCTATTTATTACCCCGAGCATTCTCAGTGCCTTCTTCCTGGCTTCCTTGGTCTGTTCTGATGCCCCCAGTTTTGTGTTTAGAATAACACCTAAATCCTTCTCCTGTTGAGTCACTGATAGCACTTGGCCACCCATCAAGTACGGAGCCTTCATATGCTGCTTACCTACATGCATGATTTTGCACTTATCAAAGTTAATTTCATTTGCCATTCTTCGGACCACTTCACAAGCTCGTCTAAGTCTTTTTGCAGCGCGATATGCTCATCCTGACCTGTTATTGCCCTAAAGACCTTCAAATCATCCGCAAATTTCAAAACTTTACTGCTTAGGCCACTTTCAATGTTATTTACAAATATAATTAACAGTAATGGCCCTAGTACTGACCCCTGGGGGACTCCACTAAGAACATTTTGCCATGATGATTTTGTACCATTTAGCATCACTCTTTGGTGTCTATCTGAAAGCCACAACTCTATCCACTTTAAGATGCTACCTGCAATACCATGGGACTGAAGCTGTATCATTAACCGTTTATGGGGTACCTTGTCAAAGGACTTACTAAAGTCAAGATATGCTACATCAACCTGATTTCCCTGATCAAATTGTTCTGTGTAGGGCGCTGCATGACCGATGTAGTCGATGCGCCCCTAAACTCCAATAACCAACCAAATTGTTCTGTGGCGAAGTTCAAAAAGTCCAAGAGGTTTGTGAGACACGATCGTCCTTTTCTAAACCCATGTTGAGTATCTTGAATCAATCTGCTACCTTCCAGATAACTAACTATTCTATCCTTGATAATTGATTCGAGTACCTTGCAGACAAGGGATGTGAGACTTATTGGCCTATAGTTTTCAACTTTCCCTCTTTCTCCTTTCTTGAAAATAGGAACTACATTTGCCCTTTTCCAATCGGTTGGAATTTCATTATGTGAAACTGATCTACAAAATACTATACTAAGTGGAAATGCCAGTTCCTTTTCAGTTTTCCGCAACACCCTAGCATAAATTTCATCAGGTCCTGCTGCCTTATTTGGCTTTATTTTCCTGATATGATTATAAACAATATCACTATCAATGAAATCAACATCATTTGTCAGATCCCATGTCACTGAACTATGGTGTACGGTCGGCAGATTGGTCATATCTTCCAATGTAAACACTGATTTGAACTGCTTGCTCAGCTCCTCAACCATCTCACTATCTTCACCCAATGTAGTCCCGTTTACTTCCAGTGGACCAATTGTGCTAGAAACTTTACTCAGCTTGTAGAAACTAAAGAACTTTTTACTGTCCCCATTACAGTTTCTAGCTAAATCCAGTTCTTTTGCTCGCTTTGCTGCTCTGGTTTTTTGCTTCACAGTGTCTCTAGCTTTTCGATACGCCTTTAGATTAACGACATTTGAGGCTTCTTTAAAAACTCTAAATGCAGTTTTCTTAGCCTTAATTGCTTTCATCACGTCTGGTGTAAGCCATGCTGGCTTTCCTACCCTTCTTTTGCGTCTTTGCTTTTGGTGGACATGTCTAATCTGAGTTTCCTTCAGTTAGTTAGTTATTTGGGCTTAGGGGCGCTTCGACTGCTTCGGTCATACAGCGCCCAAGTTTCCTTTCAAGTAAGATTTGAACTTTAGATTTGAGATTTGAACACACCCACGCTGACTGGGTACAAGTATCCCCACGCAGATTGAGGGGGAGGGTATGTCTGGTGCATACTAGCACGCTAAGCATGGGGCACCGGGAGGGGCAATTTACTGATTGTAAAACAGCTACCAGACTTTAATACTTTGGCTTCTGTCCAAACCAGAAAAGATATGAAACAAACGTTTTGTTCCCTACTGCATAGCATATGACATGAGTTCGCATAGCATGAGTTGTGTTGCTCGCAATCTTCCCACGATATATTCACATAGATAAACTACTTGTAGTGATGTCAGCTTGTCCTGCCTTCGTAGCGTCAGTCCTAACTGTGGACCCTATCGTCATGATGTCCGAATGGACAGTCACTCCTGCCTTCATAGCATCAGTCCAACTGTGGACCCTGCCTTCATAGCGTCAGTCCAACTGTCGACCCTGTCGCCATGATGTTGGTGCCAACTGTCCACCCTACCTTCATGATGTCCGTGTGGGCAGTCGTTCGGCCCTACCTTCTTGATGTCGGTGTCGAGTCGGCCCTACCTGCATGATGACGATGCGAACAGTGGGCCCTACCTTCATGATGGCGGTGGCGTCGAAGGTGGACGAGTGCAGCTTGGCGTACTGCGGGTTTGACTCGTCCAGCTGACGCGTCAGGAATGACACGTTCATCAGCGTACAGTGCAGCTTCACTGAGTCGTGCTCCTGCCGGCCGAAGCCTGCCCACGTGGGCGGCCGGGTCAGTGACCGGTTAGTGACGGATCAGTGACGGATCAGTGACCGGTCAGCGACCTTCTCACCACCACTGTACTCCCAGCGGCATCTCATTAATATACGGACACGAAAACACGGTACTAGGATTCTGAAAACACAACTTTACGCATTCACTGCAGCGGTATTCTAGAGTTCTTCTCCGATGAATTAAATTGTCAAATCAGCCAATGTCACAATTTCCCACAAAGTGCCAACGGGCAGGTGCGAACCCAGCAGGCAGTGATAATCGAACTGAAGAAGAATTCCAGTCTGAAGTCAAACGGTAGGGTGTCGTGCCTCCTCCGTCGAGTTGTCTCAAATACGGACCTGTGCTAACCATGAGCTGCTGACAGCGGTCAGCCAACCGCTGAAACGCTCCATTCTCGTCCGACTCGTGCACGCGCACGTAAAGAACGCGCGCCTCGCTCTCGTCGTCGTTCATCACGTCCAGCTGGCGCAGACGGAGCGACACACCTCCCGTCGGCAGCAGACCCCTGCCGACACAGGTCCGGTTACCGTCCAGTAACGGAGCGACACGCCTGTCGGCAGCAGACCCCTGCCGACACAGGTCCGGTTACCGTCCAGCAACGGAGCGACACACCTGTCGGCAGCAGACCCCTGCCGACACAGGTCCGGTTACCGTCCAGTAACGGAGCGACACGCCTCTCGTCGGCAGCAGACGCCTGCCGACACAGGTCCGGTTACCGTCCAGCAACGGAGCGACACACCTGTCGGCAGCAGACCCCTGCCGACACAGGTCCGGTTACCGTCCAGTAACGGAGCGACACACCTGTCGGCAGCAGACCCCTGCCGACACAGGTCCGGTTACCGTCCAGTAACGGAGCGACACGCCTCTCGTCGGCAGCAGACGCCTGCCGACACAGGTCCGGTTACCGTCCAGCAACGGAGCGACACGCCTCCGTCGGCAGCAGACCCTTGCCGCACAGGTCCGGTTACCGTCCAGTAACGGAGCGACACGCCTCTCGTCGGCAGCAGACCCCTGTCATGAGAGGTCCGGTTGCTGTTCAGTAACGGAGCGACACAACCAAGCCCCCTGCTGTCATGGTGGTCCAGAGTCGGGGGGAAATACCCAATCCCCAGCCGATGGGGTCATACAGTGGTGACCTCTGTAGTATAGTAAACGCAGACAGTTCGACAGTGTCCTACAGCCGATTTCGGCTTAAGTGGGTGAGCCGGAAATATATTTTGGCAGGTGAAGATGTTATTTTGGCAGGTGAAGAAGTTAATACATTGTGAACATTTTTCGTGATTTGAAAATAGCTCCTGTTTCATGAATCATTGTTTTGTCTATTCATGCTAACCACCTGAGAACAGAATGAGGCCCATATTGAGGACCTTCAGTTATCGGTTATTTGATGCCAGCAAAGAAGATAAATGAGGACAGAATCATGCGGACTTCGCAACTGCACGATATAGCACCAAAATAAGGATGCTACGAATGAGACAGAAATTGGGAAGTAATTCAGAGCATCAGACAAAATCTGCACGATGCCATTAAAGTCATCAGGGGCGTGTAAGATACGAAATTGGATGTCAATATAAGATGTCGGTACAGAACTTAGATCCAATAATCAGCAGAACGTTCCCTGGGAAATCTAGGTCGTTCGACCTATGCTGAAATGGAAGCTAAATGACAGTGCAATACTTCCACGGTTACTTTTAAAAGGAACGCTACTGGGCCTTCCTGCACTTGGCAGTTACTAAACGTTATGAATAATAGTCATATCGACTGAACGTGAATGAACCAGAACCTCGTACTCAACAAAATTTGTGCAAGCTTCATACAAATTATATTCGGACTAAAACATTTCTCAGATAAAATGTAATTTGATACATTTTATCGTCTTGATTGAAACAGATGTCTAAAAACTTCTGTGCATAAGTTAGTAGTATTGCAATAATTCAATGCAGTTCAAGATCAATGAGCATTTTCATCATCAAGCCAAGCGAACTGGCTAGTCCTCCACCAACCATATGCGATATTTACTGGCTGCCCAAACAGCATTATCTCAAGGTGGCCTTCTATCTCGATCGTACCCGACTGCCCTCGGAAGATGTTTCCCTTGACGCCACTTGGCAGCCTCATATGGAGAGCAATTGTTCGCGCTGCTCTAGCACAGTGCATACAAATGTTTGATAAAGGTTTTGCCAACATCATATTGATAAGGCTGCGGTGCGGTTTGGCAGTGGCAGCTCCATGTGATTTACTTATGATACATTTGGCGGGATACAGACAGATTGATACATATGCTGAGATCGTCTATTTCCGCATTATGATTTTCAATGTGATATTGATATAGGCGCAACATGACGCGACCAGTCAAGACGCCTAAAGCCCAAACAATGCCAAAATACCATAAAAGCGCACGAGATGCCAAAATTAGCCTTGTTTCTATACGCATTTCCACCTAAAAGTGTGAACTTCAGGGCACTGCATGCGAGTATCACCAACACTAGCATTCTTGAGACAGAAACACACAGAAATGCAGGGCACTGCAGGCCAGTACGACAGACACCAGTGTACCTGAGACAGAAATACACAGAACTTCAGGACACTGAGGCCAGTATAACCGACACCAGTGCTCCCGAGACAGAAATACACAGAACTTCAGGACACTAAGGCCAGTAAAACCGACACCAGTGCTCCCGAGACAGAAATACACAGAACTTCAGGACACTAAGGCCAGTAAAACCGACACCAGTGCTCCCGAGACAGAAATACACAGAACTTCAGGACACTGAGACCAGCATAACCGACACCAGTGCTCCTGAGATAGAACCACACAGAACTTCAGAACGCCGGAAATGTTTCCACTCGTAAATATAGTGCGCACCGGAGTTCTTCGGCGTGATCGGCTAGTTTTTGGCAGACAGCCTGTCGCTCCGCTTCGCTCAACAGTGTAAGCATGGAGAACGTCAGGTGTAGTCGTGGCCCCTCCTGGAAGAGCGCAGGCACCACACCGCGGGACTCGCTGCCCACCTCTAACGCCTCCACCTGTGGTAAGGAGGGGGTGTCAGGTGTAGTCGTGGCCCCTCCTGGAACAGTGCGGACACCACACCGCGGGACTCGCTGCCCACCTCTAACGCCTCCACCTGTGGTAGGGAGGGGTGTCAGGTGTAGTCATGGCCCCTCCTGGAACAGTGCGGACACCACACCGCGGGACTCGCTGCCCACCTCCACCTGTGGTAAGAAGGGGGTGTCAGGTGTAGTCGTGGCCCCTCCTGGAACAGTGCGGACACCACACCGCGGGACTCGCTGCCCACCTCCACCTGTGGTAAGAAGGGGGTGTCAGGTGTAGTCGTGGCCCCTCCTGGAACAGTGCGGACACCACACCGCGGGACTCGCTGCCCACCTCCACCTGTAGTAAGGAAGGGGTGTCAGGTGTAGTCATGGCCCCTCCTGGAACAGTGCCGACACCACACCGCGAGATTCACTGCTTTAATGGCTCCACCCGTGTCAACCATGGATAACGGTTCAAGTGACATGATGAATTCCAGAAACGTATTTCCAAAAGTCATCTGGATACCTATGCTTTCGCATAAATTATGAAGCATGCCTCAAGTGAACTTTAACCAGATCTCTAAACGTTGTAGATATGACGCATAATGTGCATTGTTCGCTCCAAATTGCAATGTCAGGTTAGAGTAGCCTTGTTTTCAGTCGTCTGTTTGGTATGAAATGTCCATCCTTAATTTTGCGAACAAAAATATATCAATGGGCGTCATTGAGGACTCCACACAAGATATTTGTCCTCCAGATTGTCACGTAATAAAACCCGTCCCCCAAATCATCCCCAGGCAACGTGACCAAACTTCATATTCGATTGACTGTCAGACGCATATTTTTAAGGGGGGGAAATTGTCACGAAAAAATGTACATAATAGGTCGAATATTAACTATGCATTAGACTTGAAGAAAAATGAGGAAACTTAGTTTCAGGCTTGAATTGTGGCAACCAACAATTAATGGGGCTGCTCAAGTTGTGGACGATTGTATAAAAACACATTACTAGGTGTATTCGAAATCGCAAAGGTTTCCAACGGTGATAGAATATGCATCCTGGCCTCATATCGTATCGTAGATTTTCACATTGTGTCCCACACATTCGAGTTTTCACCAATGTGTGTTTTCAACGAAAACAAAACGAGAAAGAGCTTAGTTACGTCGTACATTACTCACGACTGCATACAGACGGGTAAGAATGGTGGTAAGGAATAACACAGAAAGCACAAATAGCACACGTCATAGAACATGTTGGCAACATTCTTGGATTAAAAATCCACGTTGGTAGAGGGTCAATGTGTGTGGCAGTTTTGGGGTCTTTATCCGAAAAACGAGTTTTGTCACGACAACCAGTATTTAACAACAAAACGAATAAAGTGTCAACACTAGGGTCTATGTATGTGACAGGGCTGAGTGTTTCCATAAAAACAGGTTTTGTCATGAAAACCAGTATTTACAGGTAAATACGAAAATACTGAGAAAAACAGGTTATTGTATGCCTGCTTTTCTCAGAAAATACTGAGAAAAACAGGCTATGGTATGCATATAGCTCTTCCGACACTTTCAGCGCCACTTTAGCCTATTTATATGTATTATGCACGTTGTATGATACATGACGTTCTACTATGCACACAAACAGTGTCTTACATATACGAAAAAATATGAAGACAAATATTTGCAGGAGCCTTGCCGACAAAAAAAATGTTTTAAAAAATTGTTTGACGTGTCGGTGTTAGTTAGTTCTTGGAGCTTTAGGGCAAATATACAAGTTGATGGCTACCAGTGGTGAAAACCAGTAAGAAAAAGGCCTGATGGTACGAACTGCCAATCACGGTATGTGAATGCGATCTTCCTTGTACTCGTTCACATCACTATGTACTGATAGTCTCATGCCAGTCTCGATGTTTGATAGGTGGTAGCCGTGCTCGGCCACCTTGTCTCGTGCTATGGTGATCCTGTATCGTGCTATGGTGATGCTGTCTCGTGCTATAGTGATGCTGTCTCGTGCTATGGTGATGCTGGTTGTGGACTGCTATTTCATGATTGACATGGTCAGTGAAGGCGACATGGTTATCCATGTATATATCCGGGGTTTTCACTACCTGTGACTCTTGCATAGACACTCCGCTGAAGCCGACAATAATCTTGGTCTGCTGCCAAACACAATCATTTGCGTTCTGCCAGAGGTCTTCACCTAAAAAATTAACGTCTCTGATTGTCTGACAGTATTTATCGTTAGTCCACCTAATACTGGAACATACAATGATTCGGCACTAGGGAATCAAGCCGTGCAGACTGATCTGCTGACAGAAGGTCATACGATAGCAAACGCAACAGAGAGGAAGGGCAAAACAATCGTAGCGGCCAAATACCTCACAGGTGTTTGACATGCATTAATATCTTGTATACATATCAATATCTATAAATACGTGCATGACAGGCAAACCGAAAATCTCACCTCTTCAAGAACAAGGGCCTCGAGTGATATTCGATATGCACGATAACTAAGTTAACGTGCTGACGTTGTTGTAGTCGGAACAATTCGTAAGCTAATTGGCCGACACTAACGATTCCGACGGACAATAGCGCAGCACCGAAAAAGTGAATTGGAGTAATCCGATAATGGTTCTGCTGACATCCGGGATGTGTTAATAAATTGCGAGGCAGCGGCATCGAGTTGGCAAAAATACGCATACCGTTCGAAAGAGCGCAATTTACTCTTTCCATTCACGTGTTCAGCTCAAATTGGACTACCCAGCATACAACCGGATGAGTCATTTGAATACTGGTGCTTTTGATTGATGCATGCCTTTGCTGAACTTAGTATGCGTCAGTCAAAACGTCAATAGGAAGCGAAATGGTGGACGGATGATGTGGACTCCCTGGTTGAGTATCACCTTCCACTTAAATTCCCGAATTTGAACACGGTGCTCTCAGACGACACCATCTCATCTAGCCCCCTGACCCTACCCCGCCCCCCCTATGAGCCGCCAGCGGGTGCCGCAGAGCAGCCGCTCACCTTGAACGTTTCGAGCCGATTCTGCACGTGCTGCGTGGCCAGACGAACGGCGACGAAGTGTGACGGCCGCAGCTTCTGACGGCCTCGGTCGGCCGACATCATCAGCATGTTGCAGGCGCGAACGACGGCCCGCCGCTGGTCGCCCACCACCTCTGCGGCGGCGGAGGCGTCACCATATCAGCACAGCACGGATACATTGCCACGCTGCCTCTGACACGGGAGACGCTACCAGCACACCAGCCCAGGTAGCAGTCGATGTTACCTGCGCATCCGCTTTGGTAGTCATGTCCCCACCACACCTCTGAGAGGGGATGTCCACCACACCTCTGAGAGGGCATGTCCCACCACACCTCTGAGAGGGGATGTCCCACCACACCTCTGACAGAGGATGTCCAACCATATCTGACAGGGGATGTCCCACCACACCTCTAACAAAGGTTATCCAACCATACCTCTGACGGAGTGAAAGCGAAGAGCGCCACTGGCGAAAACTCGCCTGAGCGCAAATGGGACATCTAAAGGAACGCACTTATTCCTTTCTATGGGGTGCTATGTCGTGAGAAGGGCGCCAGTTCCCTTGATCAGGGGGAACGTGTTTCAGTCCCCTTCCTGCATCTACCACCGGAATCAAATGATCATGAATCAACATGCACGGAGTTGCATCGTGTTTATTTGAGGATCTAGCAATATGTAACCAAAAAACAACTTTCAGATATTTACTGCAGGGGAGGGGAGGGGCAGTAGTCGCTATCAGGGTAGCCCATAGTTTAGTGGGTAGTGCGCTGGTCGCAGAGCTGTAAGGTCGCGGGTTCAAATCTGAACACCAACTTGAAATTTCGCCTTTCCCGGCGACCGCTCGGCGCGAGAGTGGTGACCCGGCATGGCCTACGCAACAGCAAGTATCATAAGAGAACGATGCAAACTACATAAACGTCACGCTAAATACGCTAAATCATATTTAGACGGTAGCATTGTTTTGTGGGGGTCTACAAAACAATTTCGAAGGCTGGCAGATAAATGGCAGATAAAATGGCAGATTTATGCTGGCAGATAAAATTGCTCCAACATAGATGGCATGCAGACCGACTTCTAAACATAATCACGGTATCTGTACTGACCTACTGCCGCCGCTTTCTGACGAGACCCTCTGGGGACAGTGACCTTGCATCCCGTATGGTCCTGCACCATGTGCAACGATGCGCCCTTTTTGCCGATCAGGTTCCCGTACAGTTCGCTGCAAAACAAAAGAAGAGGAGTGTCACAAATAGTTAACTGGTCAGTGAACAATCACCATACTAAACCAAACAATATGTTAAGCAACAGCCTCTAGGTTTGTTATTCATCTCATAAGACAGTCATGCATGTGGTTATGCAAGTGGCATATTATAAAGATCGGATTAGTTTGGTGAAACCATATTTATTATGGTCAAGGGAATTTCGGATATTTTGAAGTTGCCTTACAAATCGAGGTTACGAGTGTCCGGCATATTTTGCCAATTTTAAACTGGCCTGTCGCTGGCCAGGGTTGGGCATACTGGTAATTACTGGATGCACTTCCCGGATAGCAATATTAGTCATATAATCTCTTCTTGCACATTGCCACCCGACAAGCTCACTTATGTACACGATCAGCTATGTCAGTCGTCACGAACAGCTATGCCATGACCGGTCAGGGTCATTTGGCTGACCTTGCTACAAGTTACAGGAGAGGCTAATGTGATCCTTCCCCGAGCATTCAACCCACCTTGTTACAAGGTACAGGAGGGTTGAATGCTCGGGGGAGTACAAGTGACCACATTAGCCTGTTACAAGGTACAAGGATTACATATCCTTGTTACAAGGTACAGGAGCTGTACCTTGTTACAAGGTACATCTGATGTGGCCGCTTGTCCTCTTTCAAAGACGAATCCATACTGGGCAGCTATTCCCACAGCAGTCTATTTCATGAATATGTAGGGGTAACGGCTCTGCCGTCGGTGGGGTGTCGGGGGTGGTGGCGGGTGTGAGTGTACGGGGTGTGGTGGGGGTGTGGGTGTGCGGGGTGTGAGTGGGGTGGGTGTGTGTGGGGTGAATGGGGTGGGGGTGAAAGGTGTTCCTGATGCTGCTTTAACTCGGGGTGAGTGGTATGGGTGTGTGAAACGTATTTTAGATCCAGCCTAAACTAGACTGAAACTGATTGAACTACCTGGACTGACTGAACTTATTGAGGGTTTGACCAATCTCACTCCTTTGTTGATTGTGCCTATTTCAGTGGTGTATTGTGTTGTTCTTCGCCGCCACCTCCATCACACATTCCCCAAACCCCAGCCGACGCGATGTTGGTTTGAGTTGCCGTCCCTAACACAAATGTATACATGTGCGAGGTCAAAGTTTTGGGAACACCATATAGGGAAGCGAGAGTCTTTCGCTATATTATAATTAATACGTTGCATTAGAGAATTGATGATAATTAAATTTGTCATTGGCTTGAATGGCATGTCCAGTGTTGGGACTTTTTGGACGCTAGTAATAGTATAATTTTGTGCAATATACCGCACGAAATAGGTGCCTGTGTTGAGCCCCAAGCGGATTCCGCTGATCCTTAACAACGCTACCTACTCACCTTCATTCTCCTCATCCACTTCACAATCGCTCGCCCCATTCATGCTCTCCTTATTAATTAATGAATTGCTTGGTCCACAAATTTAGCTCCCGACACCCCTCCCCCCCCCCCCTCTCAGCGGTACACAAACACATAGATCGACAGATCATTGCTCTATTTTTGATGGGACGTTGGCCGAACAAATAAACCTTTCACTGCCAATCATGGCTGGCCTAGCCATTATTAGCAGCGTTCCTCGCCTAGACAAAGTCTTAACTGCAACCAGGGAGCTCATCGTACTGGCTCCGAGGGCTGACACAAGTGTTCTGGTGTCTTTGACCGACATACCTAGCCTTAAGTTCGATCGATGCCGCGCCGGGCCTTATTCGTCGTACACTTGCGACCAGGTCTGACGTATCCCACGGGCGGGCACGGATCCCTACCACGTTGGGTACGTCCCTGGTCGTCGTTATACCCTAGCCGGCCCTACCACTTTTAGCCCTGGGGCTTATGGCATGCCGAGCCCGTCCATGTGTCCCTCGAATATCTGCACCAACCGTGCACACGTGCAGAGTTCGGGATGGACAAATTACCGGGCATTGTTTTGCCTATACCCTATAGTCCGGCGGCAGACTTCCGGCGAACGCAATGTGGTGGCCCCTTTATCGGCCCCTCCCGCATGCATACCATGTTCGTCACCTCACCTGCACCTCTGGATCGCAGAGGCCAGCGGGATTTTTCGGTTAACGATCCAGAGCAGTTGAATTAATGCCCCCGAAGTGTCCGTTCATCGCACCCTCTCGGAATTAGACGTTATCCAAACGCATGTCATATATATAACAACAATAATATTTTGGACAACTTGAACTGGCTTGAACACTCACCACCACCACCCGGAAACGTTCAGCCCATAGGACGGCTCGCAGGTCGGCTGCCTAGCTTATAAAGTTACTTCACCGTACAAATTAATATCATGCACATATTCAAGCATCCTGTGTGAATCATTCCACCTTGACGGAAAGTACTCACGGTACTATCTCCGTTCACGGGTCGGCTGTTGATGACCCGGTCAGAGCGAAAAGCGCGGCGCACATCCCTCATCAACCGCAGCACGGCCGACATTTCAATTCTGGACGTAAATATCCTCCCCTCCTCGAACCTGGTCGTTGAGGTATTTACTACGCGGGCACCGTTTTCAAGAGGGTTGTAGTTTTCACGTCATCCATTGCTGCTGGTTCCCAAAGAGGGTCTCGGACTCGGTTAATGGCTTTTGACATCAATGCCCTCTTGTTTGTCATGAAGGTCCCGCCACTCAACGCGTAGCTGGAGGGCGTCCCAAGAGTTGGTAGATTTTGAATTGGTTTGCACCACGGTGAGAAGTTAGGCTATAATATCATTTATTTAGCTCCGGTTAATATGAGGGTCGAATGCTTAGGACGAGGAGAGGGGGAGACAATGATATTGCACACACATATTACAATGCGTGGCAAAAACGGACCGAGAGATAGCCCCTTCCAAGGCCCACCCGTGTCCGGGGACCTGATAATGACGGATATTGGGATCCGGTTTGTGGCGAGTATCCCCGCTCGACAGCTCAAGCTATGTTCGTCGATAGCTTAGCAATCGTTCCCTGTGTCGACCGGTCGCTCAAACGTTTCCATCATCAAAGGTAGTATACTTACATGCCTTTACAGGGTACGACAACAGGGTCGGAGCACGGTCCTGACGCATGCATTCTCCGTCCAACCCCCCTTCCCATACATATTTACCTACCCTTTCCTAAATAGACGTGCGCAGTCAATGCCACCGTCCGCTCGCACGTCCCTCCCCGGCTAATCACCCAATGAATGACTTGGTGGTACCCTTGTGGGTTGGGGCGACGGCGCCGGACGGGAAGAGCCTGTACAGTTTCATTGAGTAGAGTCCATGTAGTAGTCCAAAGATGGAGGGGAGGTGTCGATCGACGACACCCACATTTTTGCCGGTGGTTTGGGCGCGTCGTCTCTTTCTTCTCGACTGCTTAGGAGACTTGTTCCCCGGAGAAATTGATAGAAGTTGGCCAGTTTGGAAGAAGGACGAAGGAAAATGTGAATGCCATCGGCCGCCCGATGGCATTCACATTTTGGTGGTCGGTTGGCTTCTTCGCCCGCCTCGACTTTGCCCGAGATTACTCCATCTCCGAGAGAGAGAGAGAAGGCGGGGCTTCCAAGGATAAGCGCTCCCGAGAGTGTGAGCGTGTCAGCCTGAGAGCTTGAGAGTGAGAGACCTTGAGCGTGATAGCTTGAGCGCGTGAGAGAGAGCGTCTTCTGCCTGTCCGTCAGTTTTCTCCAATTTTCTGTAGCCCCGCCTCCTTTCTTCTGTAGCCCACACACAGGGCTTCGGAGTGAGCTCGCGCTTTTGATTGGTGGAATGTGCTGTTGTCTTTGCCGCCTGGGGCCTTCATGGCGCTTTTTTCTGGTTTGGGTGGCGACGGCTCCAGACCCGGGCCACCGACCTCATGGGCCGATGACCCTTCTGCCGGAGGTGGTTCAGCTGGTGTTTGCACCTCCGGTGGCCAGCTGGACGGGGTGCAGGGTCATTACTCGGGTTCGCCCGTAGATGTTGTCGGAGCCGCCCCTTTGATCATGGTGCCGGCGCAACTCGCGTTTGCCGTGGCTTTCCGGGCAAATATTTGTAAGGGAAAGGGAAGGTGGCCGGGATCTGGCTGGACGTCTGGCAGCCTGTTCGGGTGGGGAAAATGTGAAAGCTTCATGAGGAAAAATGTAAGCCTCCTTACAAATATCCCAGGGTTCAGGCCATCTCATTAGCAGGGTTCCACATTTTTCATTTTTCGGAGATGGATGGGAAATAAAACTCAGTTGGGACAATTTTTAATTATTCCTCTAATAACGTCAATATTCTAACGGCACCACGTTGATCTACTCCTGCAATAAAAACAACAATAAAGCTGTAGCATGCTTAACTTTTTATTTCCATGATTGATTTCAGAGTACACTGGACCCTGAGTATAAAAGATTGTTATGAAATCCTGTTGTTCTGAAATTGATCTTTAAGTCGTTTGACTTGAGCTTCCTCTATGGCCATGACCGTGTACCATCATCCAAATAATTAACCACCCAAATGCCCAAGCTCGAAAAGGATCTTGGCATCATGTCCAGCTGTCCTGAGCGCTCCATTACTCGGGGACGAGTGGTCTAGGGGTAAGTCGCTAGTTTCATAATCAAAAGGTGGTGGGTCCGAGTCTTACCTGTCGCTACTCTTCGCCCGCGACCAGTCCGCGAGAGATTGGCGACGTTACATGACTCAACGGTCGATGTGTCATAAACCCAATAGCCAACTGACCGCTCCACTACTCAAGAATCCCCAAAGCGTTATCTGCGGCTCAGAGCCCCGGAACAACGAAGCCGCTCGTCGCCTCATGGGCTCAACACCGACTCAGGGCCACTGATGGACTCATTAGCCCCAACTGCATCAGCTTTGTTAGGACTCAGGACCACTGGTTATCCCCAACTGCATCAGCTCTCCAATCCTGGTGCGCTTTCAAAAACGCAAATCGCCGGCCATCCCGCCGGAGGGGACGATCTCGCCGCAGATAACTGCACTGCTCGTGTCAGCCAGCATGGTCAACACGGTGCATGAAGCTTACATGACCCCAGGGCTGAACGAGCTAAAAAGAGCACTCGATCGAGACGAGGAGGCTTGCCTCACAGTTTTTGACTGGCTTCCAACTCAGGGGTATGACCAGCACACAAGCTTTGGCTATGTTGGGTCGTGCACCAATGTTTCACAGTTTACGATTTCGTTTGTGGCTGTCACGTGGTAATTTCGGGACCTCCTCCAGAGTCCATGCTCCAAGTGCTGGACGCCGGCTACAAAGGGAAGGAAAAGACCGAAATTGGAGCATATCAGATTGTGTACTGGCCTGATGTGGAGCTGGCCTTCAATAATGTAACTGAGGCATGCCACCCATGCCAGAGGGAGATGCCATATTTAGTCAAGGAGATGTACAACCAGCACACAGTCACCACCTTATCACTTCAACACCACTACAATGATGTCAGCTGGCATGAAAGCCAGTAATTCCTCGCCTCTACCCATTCTCTAGCTGGCAAAAAGTGTGGCCCTCTAACACAAGAGCCCAGTTTATGTCACGACCATTCCAATAGTTCCTGGCAAATGAGGAAGGGGGCTGTTCAGCACATCAAGTTGTCATCACATTATCCAGTCTATCAAGTAAGCTGAGACCATAGTGAAGAACCTCCAGATAATTAGATGCTCCTGGGACGACCACACCTCCACCCTGGACATAGAAGCTTGGATGTGTGGTGCTGTGCAGTACTGCAACCCTTCTGATCCAGCCCCCAGATTGGCAGAGCTGATTGTGTGCAGACAGTCTGGAGCAGCACACTGCCAGCCCACCAGCACCCTGCTGGCAGCAGCAGCTGACTAGGCTCAAAACTGAAGCTGGTGCTGTGGATTAGTGCAGCTCACAATCAGCATGCACCAGAACTAACAATGCTTGAAGTCAGATGTCCATTTGCAGACCAGTTGTTTGGCCCACCAAACAGTGACCACAACCACCAAGACTTGCTGGAGCATCTGAACTGATGTCAACACTGTGCCACTACCTGCACACTCCAGATCTGTCTCCAGCCATCACTAATGTATCTCAACATTGGAGCTATGTATGTTGCCATCCCTGTGTCCAAATGAGGCCATATGGATCCTTGATCTACCAATCCAGGAGGGGAGGAAGTGAGAGCAAGAAATGCATGTGTCACTTATCATTTATCAGAATAGTTTGTCTGAAGAGAAGATGGCATTTTGCTGATTGTTTATGAAAGCAATGAGCATGAGTATTTCCTTATATTTACTGATTATGGTGAAATGGTAATGGGCTGTGGTGTGTGCAGTTTTCTGCTAGGTGACATGATTAACACCACTACACTACTCAACAGTTTAATAAATATTTGACCCATATATGCTGTACTGCTCCTTTGCTCAACTCCAGTCACTAAACCAAGAGAAATAATGATAACATTCAGGCTGAGCTGTGAATATGCATGGGAGAATACAGGCATCTCCAAAAAAAATTATGAAGATTAACACAGACAAATATATGGCCTGTTTGGCATTTTTTGATCACATGCTACCAACATATGAAGGAAGCATTAATTTATTGCATGGGTATAGAGAAACATGAGACTTAACATGCATCAATTGTAATGTTTACATTATAAAATGAATATAGGCTGTCATTCTGAAATTCATTTTAAATGATGTCAACACAAGATTGACACTAATTAGGTGTCATCCACTTCAAGCTTTGCAGTGCTTCTACCCTATACTCTGTTCATATTAAGAAATGATACTGAAATACCTGCTTCATGAAGACCAATAAACATACATATTGAGCACCATAATACAAGATGACAGTAATTACCTTGGGATGTCCAGAAGAGCCCTGAACTTCCCTTTCCACTCCTCAACTGGTGCCGATGAGATCATTTCTTCAGTCTCCATGTCATGGTTTTCTGTGGACAAACTGACACATTAGCAGGGTAGGATTTGTGCTTCTTAAAAATGTGTAATAAATGTATAAAGGGTAGTACCTACTTTTGGCTGATCAAAACAATATATTCAGTAGCAGGAACGTGCGTTCAAGCTTTTCCGAATTTACCTTTAGTTTATTTTTAATTCATTGCCTTTAGCAGTTGGAGGGGCACCACCTTTGCACCATGAAGAGGCACATCACGCGACAATAGACATCTCTCCTCGCATCCGCCCCAACCGTCCCTTAGCCACGTCAAGATGAACAAGAGTTGGAAACCAAGCACGACTCGGGAAGCCGAACCTCTAATGAAGTCTTCCGGATCTTCGTCTCCATTTGTCACTGAAGTGTGATTTACTCTGTAGTAAGCACCATCAATCCAGATAAGCTTCGGTCGCATCACATCCATCCCGTCCTGGTTATTTCAGCACATCTCGATCTCCCGGGTATGCACCTGGGTACTAAGACCAAAAGCACTGCTTGTATGCACCCCGCACACCAATTCTAACCCGTGTACCTGCACGACTTCGGCACCAGCCGCACCAGCTTAAAATTTCAAGGTCAGCAAACCATCTGGGTAGGTAGACACATCAGATTCTAAGACCTGGCCGAGACGTCACATGTTCACTGAATGCCAAATGCTGATATGGAATACATGAATAGATAGACAGGAGTTCGATGACTTTCCGCGGACATTCGTCTTGCTTCCGTTTATGTTGTGGCGTGTGGATAAAGTTGATGATTATTTCTAAGTGTGACTAAATACCGTGCAAACTAATACCATTTTTCACTTTAATCACAACTGTTTAATGGTTGCATGTCTTCCCACAGAAAACAATCCATTGGAAATAATTAGGAACAATGAGTGTTGTTTAATATGCTTTTAAGGGGCAGGTTTCCCATCAATGTTGGCACCCCTATTCCCTCAAAGACTTCAACAATTATCATTCGACAATTTGGAGTGTGCAAGTTTCCAATCCATCAAACCCCACCCCTAATCCTAACCCATATGTAATCGAAAACAACACTATTGTAGTGCTTTCAGTGCTCGACACTCCTAAACACGTGTGCCCGCACATTCCCAGTGGGACAACCAAGGGAGCAAAGGGGGCAGCCGCTCCATGGAGGGTTCAAAGGGCCCACATGTTCCCCTCAAGGCGTAGGCGCAGGGGGCCCTTGGAAGATGCGAAGGTTCCATTGCCAATTTGAAAGGCCCTTGGGCTGATGTGAAGGACTCCTGATCCAACGGATTTGGCCCTTGGACCAACGTAAAGGGCCCCTGACCCAACGTAAAGGGCTCATGGGCCAACGCAAAGGGGCCCTGGGGTGACGGAAATGTCCCAGGGCCAATGACGAGGGCCTGAGTCAACGGAAAGCGTCATCAGCAAGATGCTGAGGAGCCTTGGTTGGACTAACGTGAAGGGTTTCTAGGGGCCCCGGATGGTTGAATGGGACCCGGGCTGACGAAGAGGTCCCGATTCAATATAAAGGGCTTCTTCTAGGCTGCCGAGAGTCGACCGGATAAGGCCCTGGGTCGTCAAAGAGGTGACAGCGGGCCTCAGGCCGGTTAAGAGGCCCTCGAGCTAAAGGAACGATATGGGATGAATGGGAGGGTTCCTGGTGCTCCCGGGGCCTCTCTCGGCCTCGAAGCACATGGAGGGCCCGGGTTGCTAAACAGTAGTGGCGTTTCCAAGAGGTGAAGGGGCACTCGCCCTCCTGGCGAGTCCGATAGGGCTTTTCAGGCAAACGCCATGAGGGGCAGAAGTATATCCGAAAAAATATGCAAATGCGTCCAGCAGTGTATGTGGAAAGGGCCCTCGAGACCGGATGCGTCTATCCTGAAGGGTAGCAAGAGTCGTGAGGGCAAGATGACCCGCCAGAGAGCTGGAATGCGTACCCCAACTGGAAAGAATATCGCCATCTGGAATGGGTCCCAACAGCTGAGAAATAAATAGGGCGCCTCATTAGATAAAACTGAGATGCTCTTTGGGTTCGAAAGTGCAACTAAAAGCTGAAGAGGACTGGTGAGGACCCATTTCATATATAAAATGCCTCCGGGATGAAAGCTAGACAAGACTTCGGAACCGTGATGGGTCCCTACATGAGGGAAAGGTAGAAAAGATATCCGAGGGATGAAGAAGACTAGACTAGTGAGAGTCAGAGAAGACTAGACTGGCATTCTTCTAAGGTTGAGAGCGTTCCCTAATGGATGAACAAGGTTTTCTGGAAGGAAAAACCATGACAATTGAAAATGGTCACTGAGCACTGGAGATGACGGGCGCTTCAGCGGTGCCAGCTCCTTCGTCTTGAACCCGGGTGACACTGGTTAAGGAAACGGAAGGAAAATATAATACGCGGGATGCCGTGTGTTCGACACAGCTGGTCAGGCATAGCGCCAGCCCTTCCCCGTCCCCAAAGCTTTCGCTTATTTTCCCACACTAGTGTTCACGCATCATCTTGAGAAAGTATGATGGTGCTGAAAAGGCACGATAGGGACCCAATAGGGACGCAGCCAAGGACGGATGTCCCCATTATGAACTTGGGATACACTAGATTAAATAAGAATTCAGATTTATTTTACCACGCAAACCCCAAATTTCGGCTTCACTCATATCATGAACACCCTCCATATTAATCAATGTCTGAACGTATCGAATAACAGAAAGAAGCAATTGTGGTCATTAAGATGAGCATTCGTATTTTGACTCAAGTTAATAACATGGAAACGTGCCGACGTCCTGTTTTCCGGGATAGGTTTCTTTTTGCGCGTGCGTGCGTGCGTGCGTGCGTGCGTGCGTGCGTGCGTGTGTGTGTGTGTGCGTATGTGTGCGTGCGTGTATATAAATTGTCAAGTGTCACTGTCGCGCTGGTAGGACGGTTGGACATTGGACAATCGAATGATAGCTTCAATCAATTGACAATCGTGGCATGTGGAGGAAGTATATTTGCTTCCCAGTCTTCGATCTTGTCCCAGATCTTTTCACAGGATTGGATTGGATTGGGTTGTGGCTTCATGACGCACTCAACATCTGAGGCCATATGGGGCCGCATACCTCACCCTGGCAGGAAGGGCCGGCATCGCGGTGAATCGAACCCCGTACCTCCGGCTTGCCAGACGCTCAGCTTAACCACTGAGCTACCGACGCCCAGGTCTTTTCCCAGGAGGAAAGAACGCAATACACTAGTATTTGTACTTGGTTTGAAGTTTCAGACAAGTTCAACCATGGCCTGCTTACATCGACTAAATCCTAATTGTGAAATGGCAGGCAGTCGTTTCAATCGATGAAGACGCGGCTAATCACACCATTACAGCACAAGGCAACAGGTCACACCACGGCACGTCAGCTGGCCAAGCGACCCTAACGCCGGCTGGCCGCGTGCGACGGCCGAGGATCAGGCAGCACGCTGCCGCACCCGACGCATGCCGCCTTTCCCTCCTGCTGCGGAATCCTCTTCACACAGTGCACGTGGTACTTCTCGTCGCACCGTGAACAGCGCACGCCGCGCACAGACACACGGCGGCAAAATCGGCACGCGCGCACGTGGTCGGGAAACTGGCTCATCAGGTAGGGTGCCAGCTCGACGAGGCAGCGCGTATGCAGTGCCACGCGGCCGGCGGCCGGCTCCTCCAGCCAATGGTCGGCCACGAACTTCTGCAGGAACGCCTCGGCGCGCGAGCGCGACAGTGGCCGCTGCAGCTGGCTCACCAGGTTGATGGCGGTCATTGACGAGATGTCGCCGCTCTCCCGCGTCACCACCTCCTCGATGATGACCTGCAGGAAGCGCAGCTCCAGCTCCGTGTAGCCGGTGCAGAGTGGCGTCTCGGCGCCGACGCCCCGGTTGACCAGCACGTAGAACCTGGCTCCGTCCTGCTCGGACCAGCCGGCGGTGATGAGCAGGTCGAACGTGCACAGCTGAGCGTTGACCGTCTTGAGGAAGGCGTCTCGCTGGCTGGCGCTGGCCTCCGGCTGTACCCGACTGCACGAATCTTTGCACAGGGCGTCTACTTCGGAGTCGGAGAGGATACGCCGACACATGAACGCTTGCACAAAGCGCCTGTGGGAGTCATTGTACTCTTCCATGGCGCCTTCACTCGGGACACCTGACGGACAGAGGCCAGTTACCGAGAGTAATCAATCCACCACATAGATTGCATTAACTGCTTAGCCCTCGAAGGACCGGCCGGCAAGTCCCCCTTTCTCGATCTGGGGGGGGAGGGAGGCTTTTGAATTGGCTCTTCTAACATCCGATCTAAGTAAATTACAGTGAAATACAGCAAAACACCATTTGAAAGCTCTGGTCATAGAGCCCAAAGCATACCTAATTGATCTCTACATATATCTAGACTGCCGACTCGACCTTTCAAAAGGTTCCCGACGGCGGCGCCGCATAGGGGCAAAACGGCAGTGCCTATAGACGCGCTGCAGCGTTTTGTGGATGTAGAGCGTTGATGCTGGCATGTTCTAGGTGGTGAATATCATTTTCAAATGATACAGTCATATATGAGGAAAAACATTTTGCTTGACATTCATACTGACATAAACATATCACCTATTCCCCATTAAGCTTGTACTCCAACCTGTTGCATCCCTTTCGTTCATCCCAGAGTATATTAAAGGTTCATCCCCTTGCAGAGACAGATGTAAAGGGCACAGGGAGCATGTGTCCACTTATGGTAAGGTAGTGCCCACCTTAAGTGAAGGGAAAAGTGGTCCTCCAGCGAGGTTCAGGTGCAATTATTTTTAAGTTAAAGGCACTCCACTGCATGAAAATGTGCCCCCTGGAATCAATGAGTTCATCCCATTCAATTTTCAGCCAAAATCCCCTTTCAAAACCCTCAAGCGCACCCCTTTCGAAGTTTCAGCTGAAGGCATCCTTGAGGGCTCATCTAGTAGCTCTTCTATGAATAAAGAGTACCCCTTCTATGAATACAAACATATTACACCCTTGGAAGATATCCCAGGCTCATAGAAATAATTACAATTAAAGGGAAGTCCTGAGTGGATGGATTTTGATTCTTGAAAATTATTTGGACAGGGGGAGGTAAAATGCATGAAGGTAATGGGCAGGCCCAAATTGATTGGCGGACCACACTATATAGGATCCCATGTATTATTCCCATGAAATTATTGGCTGGGTGAGGGCAAAACCAACATTGATGGGGAACTTGCCCCCACAAAAGTACATAAAGTGACACCTCTAACTAGGCATCAGCATGTGCTCTGCAGAATGGTCAGTGTTAAAATAATGTTCTTCTAAAATAAATGCTATACAAAGGCACTGCATGCATATCACAGTATGAATAATTTATTTGCCTGCAATTGCATTGTTTGTGCATCAACATCCCTTATCAAGAGCATGATCATGGTACTTATAAATGATGTACTATTAGAAAGGAGACACAAATAGCTTGCAGGCATGCATTGAGAAGCAGGATGTTGATAATTCTAGAAGAAGGATGTTGATTGAGTGTTCAGGGTGGTATATTCCACCCTATTTCATGAATAATAAAACACTGAGAATGGTCATGCAGATTCAGGGGTGGTCAGCAGATTCAGAGACATGTCCCCATGGAATTTGGAACCTGTGCCCCTCTGGGAATACTCAAGTGCTCCCCCTTATATATTTCAGCCAAAAGCACCCATTCAGTGTACTCAAGTAAATGGCCTTTCCCCTGCTAAACTGATTTTTTGCCAAAGGCACCCTTCAGGTATTTTTACAGGCTGGACCTAAGAAACAGCACCCCCAAACAAATACACCTTCCCCATGACAATTCCTGGATCTGTCCATGATTATGATATAAGATACAAACACAGTACAGATATGCTGGCAACTACAAACATTCCAACATTACTTTGATAGCATTTATGTGGCATCCTGGGTCTTAATTGTATGTGGTACACATGTCAAATACCACATAAAGCTGGCAAAATGGTGATACAAGCTAGACATCCCAAGAACAATTACAATACTTTAGAAGGCATTTCACCATTTCAATCTTCTGATTTTGAACACAGCATCATTTTGCACTATTTTGTATCAAAATCTATTAGCACTCATTTTGTTTATTGGGTGGTTTACAACACACTTTATGCAGATTCATGGCTAATAGCGACAACACTTCACTTTACATCATTTCATTCCAGAGCCAGATTTGTTTTCCCAATACACTGCCACCCGGCCCCTCCAGCCAGGAATGGAAGGAATAAGGTGCTGAGTGGGTGATTGGCAGAGTCAGCCATCTAGTTATATATAGAGGTCAATGGCATGCCTTATATTTGCAAAGTTGACGCAGATCTACCACAGTACTAAGTTAATCACAGCCAGACAAGGCTAAGATAGTAATTCTTCACCAACAGTGTAGTAGAGCACTGAAACCAGCTGTCAGAAAACATTGTCAGTAGTAGTATACTGAACATCTTTGAAAACAGCATAGACAATCATTATAGGAATAGAGAACTTGCTTTTTGGTATTCCAGGGAGGCCTATCAAGAGATTTGGTGGCCAACTGGTTCAGCTGAGAGTGCAACCAATGAAGGGCCCTTGTGGCTCATAGTTGCATTGATCTTTTGTCTTATGTCTTTTAAGGTGATAAGAAAAGTTTTTACATGCATTTTCCTCCAGAAAGCAAACAAATGGGTTACCTAGGCTTGGTTAAGTTAGTTTATTTTGGGTATTTTTAGTCTGAAGATTTAAAAAATACATTTGTGCAGAAAATAAGTAGCCCCATCATCTTTGTCCCCTTCATAAGCATGGCATTCTTTAGAATTCGAGAAAATAACATCTTACATGACAATAATACAGAAAATTTTCATTTAGATTCGGTGCAGTTACCCCCAAAACCGGAAGCTTTGATGTTGCAAACCCAAGCCGAGAAACTGATTAAAAATGAATTAAAATTAACCGCATTTTTCAAGCATCCCATCTAGCATACTTTAACCAAACATCAACGCCAACATACCCATTCCCCGAACCGCGGCTGCCAGCGCCCTTCTTTAAAGCGCTGAAGTCTTCCCATATGAGATGTGACAAATGCAACAGGTAATAAGCGCAGCAAGTTTCCCTTGTATGAAAATGACGTCATATGAAAATATCCATGGCGGACGCGCTGGTTCATTTTGTCACCACGTACCAATGTCATGGAAGATATCAACGCACCCTGTCCGGGTTTTCTCAGGCCCTTTATTTCAATGTACTCACTCTATCAACCTCCCACTACCTGTATCCTAAATATGTATTGCCGTATTTTTGTGTTAATATCGGATGTATAGGTTTCAATCATACGTCATTAACTTTAAGGTAGCACCTATTTCCTGAAGTGTCTAAAAAACAGACACCATGTCACCGACGGGTGGGTCTACTCTGTTGCCCAGGGCTGTTGCCGTGACCATATTCAGAAACTACCGAACGAAATTCCACCAAACCTCCACCAATCGATTCAGTTTGATCGATTTATGTGGGACTTTTGAATCTGGGGACTCTTACCATTACGCAAAGCTATAAAATTACCTCTCAAACTTGGAGCGGCCATTTTGAAATCATTTTGAAAGTGTTGCCGTGCCCATGCTCATAAACCGCTGCACCGAATTGAACGAAACCTTCACCAATCGATGCATCATAGTCGATTTACTTGGGACTTTACATTATGGTGACCTTGACCGTGACCTAAGGTCGCAGATTAAGTACATCTGTATTTTGAATTGTTGCCGTGACCATGCTCCTAAACTACTGAACCGAATTTCGTGAAACCTTCACCAATAGACGTGACATGGTCGATATACTTGGGACTTTTGAATATGGTGACCTTGGCCTTAGGTCAAGGTCATCAAAAAAAGCACAAAACCATTTTTAAGACTTTTAACCACGCCCATACTCTGAAACTACCCAATACAATTTCATGAAACCTTCACAAATCGACGTAACATGTTCGATATACGTGGGGATTTGAATATCGTGACCTTGACCTTAGGTCAAGGTAAAAAAAATACACAAAATATTTTTCTTGCCTAGTTGACACGCCCATGCTCCGAAAGTACCGAACTGAATTTGATGAAACCTTCACAAATAGACGTGGAATGGGCGATATATTCTGGAGTTTAAATATAGTGACCTTGGCCGTCGGTTAAGGTCATCAAAAATGCATAAAACTCATTTTAAGGGTTGTTGCGCCGCCCATGCTCCGAAAGTACGGAACCGAATTTCATGAAACCTTCGCCAATCGACGTTCCGTGGTCGATATACTTGGGACTTTTCAATATTGTGACCTCGGCCTTAGGTCAAGGTCATCAAAAATGCATAAAACGCATAATGACGATCAACATATTCAAGAGCCGAAAGTATATCGACGACGTCACGTCGACTTGCAAAGGTTTTATGGAACTTGGTGTCGTACTTTCATAGTTTGGGCGGTGCAACAACATTAAAATGAGTTTTAAACACTTTTGATGACCTTGACCTGAGGCCGAGGTCATCATATTGAAAAGTCCCAAGTATATCGCCCACGGCACGTCGATTGGCGAAGGTTTCACGAAATTCGGTTCCGTACTTTCGGAGCATGGGCGGCGCAACAACCCTTAAAATGAGTTGTATGCATTTTTGATGACCTTAACCGATGGCCAATGTCACCATATTTAAACTCCAGAATATATCGCCCATTCCACGTCGATTGCTGAATGTTTCATCAAATTTGGTTTGGTACTTTCGGAGCATGGGCGTGTCAAATAGGCAAGAGAATGATTTTGTGTATTCTTGTGACCTTGACCTAAGGTCAAGGTCACGATATTCAAATCTCCACGTATATCGAACATGTTACGTCGAGTTGTGAAGGTTTCATGAAATTGTATTCGGTAGTTTCAGAGTATGGGCGTGGTTAAAAGTCTTAAAAATGGTTTTGTGCTTTTTTGATGACCTTGACCTAAGTCCAGGATCACCATATTCAAAAGTCCCAAGTATATCGACCATGTCACGGCTATTGGTGAAGGTTTCACGAAATTCGGTTTAGTAGTTTAGGAGCATGGTCACAACAATTCAAAATACAGATGTACTTAATCTGCGACCTTAGGTCAGGGTCAAGGTCACCATATTGTAAAGTCCTATGCAAATCGACTATGCTGCATCGATTGGTGAAGGTTTCGTTCAATTCGGTGCAGCTGTTTATGAGCATGGGCACGGCAACACTTTCAAAATGATTTCAAAATGGCCGCTCCAAGTTTGAGGGGTAATATTATAGCTTTGCGTAATGGTAAGAGTCCCCATATTCAAAAGTCCCACATAAATCGACCCAACTGAATCGATTGGTGAAGGTTTGGTGGAATTTGGTTCGGTAGTTTCTGAATATGGTCACGGCAACCGCCCTGGGCAACAGAGTAGACCCACCCGTCACCGACACGGTTTGACCGACCACATCTCGCCGACATGGCCAGTCTCGGCAATCGCCGGCTTAATCGTCATGAAACCTACACCAAGCAATCGCCCGTGTCCAAGAGGTGTGCGGTTTGAAATTTCGTGACCCTGGGTAAGGTCAAAGGTCACCAAATGTCCGAAAAACAAAGTTTTAGACATATAGACATGACCGATCTCGGCAACCGTTGGATCCATCTTAATAAAGCCTTCACCAAACGAACGGTCGTGTGCTGGAGGCGTGCGGTTTGGACTTTCGTGACCTTGTGTCCGGCTAAAGGTCACCAAGTCGCATTTAAAAAATGGGGGCTGACCGGCATGACCGATCTCGGCAACCCCTGGCTCGATCTTAATAAAACCTTCACGAGAACGACCGTGTGCCATATGTGCACGGTTTGGACTAAGGCCACGAAAGTGCAAACCGCACGCCTCCGGCACACAGCCGTTCATTCGGTGATGGTTTCATTAATATCGATCCAGCAGTTGCTGAGATCGGCTATGCCGGCGAGGAAATATTTTTGGTTCTTCGGCGATTTAGTGACCTTTGACCTGACCCAAGGCCACGAAAGTGCAAACCGCTCGCCTCTGACACACGGGCGATCGTTTGGTGAAGGTTGCATTAAGATCGAGCCAACGGTTGCCGAGATCGGCGATGTCTGTAAGTAAAAAAAATCGTACAGTTGGTGACCTTTGACCTGACCCAAAGTTACCAAAGTCCAAACCGTACGCCTCTGCCACACGGGCGATCGTTTGGTGTAGGTTTCATGAAGATCGAGCCAGCGGTTACCGAGATCGGCCATGTTGGCGAGATGGTGTCGGTCAAACCGTGTCGGTGAGACGGTGTCTGTTTTTTAGGACATTTCCCCTATTCCCGCCCAGTACATTAGCTAACTTTGGCTATTATATACGAAGGTGCGGGCAAATTCCGTCTGGGGCCTTCGGAAGCTGCTCGAGGGCCCTAACTGAACACGGGCGTCACTACCGCGGGGAATTGGCGGGGGTGAACTAGATCCCGTCCAAATTGTGTCGAATTACAGTAAGAATTGTTGATGCCCAAATAATTATGGAGGTGGCTCTTTGTTCCACAGCAGCAATGATCTGACCTGGCCCGAGGTGAACACATTCATAGTAGATACACAATCGTTCACGAAAAGACACCAAAAATTTGGCACCACCTACCATGCGCGCTGCAACTTTTTTACTATCGCGGAAAATCTTGACAGGGTGTTTGAACACCACCCTCCTACGACACAGAATGGAAACTTTCATATGTCACCACGGAATTGTGACACACTTCTGGATTTTCAGGTGGTGTATAGAACCAAGCAAGATGTTTTGCTTCATTGCATTTTATTTGGGAGTACTCTGCCCCCAAAGTAGAATATTCTTGCTTACGTTCTTGGTGCACCATCCCCTCCCCATCTTCGATAACAATTCAGATGGATGCGCGTATTCCCACTTCCGATGCTCTTGTTGTCACGCGCACAGGAGGGGGTGGAATCCGTCCATCCCTCAGGTTTTTTTGACAGTGTCTCATAAACTGAGGGGGATATTGCAATGAAATGTTGTGGCATTGATGGACGCATCTTACTCAGACATCAAAATCCGTTGGTAGACATATAGGGATTGGGGAGGTGCATAATGGACCGACCGACTGGTCGCCCGACCGACGAGCGTTCAAGATCACACAGGTTTTGTCGGTGCCGTGTGTGACGCGGCGGCGCAATGTAGCGGCGCAGTCAATTTCAACCTCATCTGACCGTGAAGGCTCATGAAAGCACCCATTGTCATGAAATTTCAACGAGAATGCTTCATTTCAGCGTTCGTATGTGCCAGTGGTCGTTCGTCATGGTCTGCACGTAGACTTTGCAAAGGGCCTAAGACGTTCGCAATGGTCGATGCACGTTCGGAATGGTCAATACACCTTCATGCATTGACCAATAACGTTCATATGTGCTCGATATGTGTTCATAAAAGGCCCCAACAGCCTTGGAGGCCATAAAATGTATTTGATCCTTTTGTCTTCGCCACAGTGATTTAGATCACTGTGGCGAAGACGACAACGTACTGGCTCGTAGACGAATATATACGGGCCCTTTCCACGGCCTGAAGAGTCGCATAAGATGCCTGCAACCAAAGACGGGGGGGAGTGACCGCACCCACGAACCCTCTGGCTGCGTCCATGGGTAGAGACATTATGTAAGTGGAGAGTGAAATATAAATGAAGTGGGCCTCCTGAATCCGCCACTAGGGGCGGACCCAGGAAGTATCATTTTTGGAGGGGCGAATTTCATCGGAGGAACGCCTTCGGCAAAAGGAATTCGTTCAGGGGGAATGCACCCGATCATGCTGAAGGGCACTTTTCTCCTGAACGATTTTAGTTGGAAAATAATTTGAGCGAGTAGGGATGAAATCTAGCCTCCTTGAAGAGTGAATTGTATGGCCGGAGAGACGTCACCTTTCAGTGGAGGACGTGCCAGATTCCCCAGTCCCCCTGCATCCGCCCCTGTTTCCTTCGTGCCGTTGCAAATTTTATATGCGATTCTCTGTTTCAGTTAAAGAAGAATGCATGATGTAAAGGTGCATGAGGGTCAGCACTTTGATAGCATGCAAAGTGTGCTGCACATTGCCTCTTAACATTCATCATGTCAGTGGAGTTAGAACAGATTGGGTACGTTTATGCCTATAGGCATAAACGTACATAAATGTATATATACACAGGTGATTTGTGTAACTGACAGATGAGATGATGTTCGCTGGATGCTGAATATGAGCTAATTATTGCAGCCTTGCTCACCTTGATTTGATTGCTGAGTTTGTATAAATTGTCTGAGCAATGGCCTGTCGAAGTGCATACCGTGAATTTGCATGTGAAACGCCCACCACGTAAGCTAGCACGATTTGTCTCGCGCGTGGCTTTGTGTGCTATCTGTGCAGCCTACTATTGGATTGGTTCTACTGCAGACACCCCCCACACACTGCATATCAATGCATGTTTAGCTCTGGCTCGCGCGTGCTCCTAAGTTCATGCTGGCCTCTGGTTGCCCTGGTATTTAAGTTCGGGTGCCCCGTCCGTATGCCTAACGCATACGGTGTTGCTGCGCATACATGAGGAAACTTGAGGCAACTTCAATAGGTGCAGCAAGGTGTGTGTTTACAAACGACTTTGCTGACGATGATGACACCTGTAACCTGTTTCTTAAACGCTTTGCCACTTACTACTTACTACTTACACCGAAATTTTGCTTTATGAAACAAGCAACTGCTGGTTAGATTAGGTTTGAGAATCAAGTGTGATCCCGCGAAAAGCAGTGTCTCACAGTACTTAATTCATGGGAATTTGTGACGTAGCGGTGCTTTTTCTTTTATTAACTACACAATTGGTATCCCTGAGCGTTGAAGATCTGAGACAGACTCCCCGCATCTGCTACAATGATGGTTTTCTCGTATCACATGATAGAGACTGACATGGAGGCGAGTTGATGGGTTATTTTCTCTACAATTGTTTCATTTACAAAGTAGTTGTAGCAGTGATGTGGTGTCATGGATGATCACCACATTATCATAGTTAACTTAATAGTGTGTTTGTTGAATTTTCATGCTTGTTCAATAAGCAGCATTTTCGTGATTGGTTCAGTAGGTATTCTATAGCCCCGCCTAGATGGCGTTTAAATTCATACCCATTCAGAATATTATGACAGCAGAACATAACAAAGGTGTACTTCAGGGAAGCTAACTAGGTTTATGAATCTATACCTGGTACTCCCAACGTGCTTGCACTGCCCAAACAATGCATGTTTACACCACAACTCAGAAGTAGGATGTTCATACCAGTGTATTGGAGTTGAAGTAAATTAAAGGAATGAATCCATTCCAACTTTTTTTTTTTTTAAATGAAGACTGACTCCAATTCTGACTCCCCTTCCTCACAAAGTAGAAAGTAGACTCACAAGTAGACTCCAAATTCCAGGTCATGCCAAAAAGGAGTTAAAATATGACTCCTAATTTCCTCTTTGATAAGACAGCCCTAATTTCAGGTGAAAAAGAGTAAAATCAAACTAATTAATTCCTTTTTTGTTCCATCCTTTTTAATTTTATACACAGCCCAGCATGTTTGGTATATGTATAACATGGATGATTTGCTTGTCATATACTGGTCAGAAATCTGAAGAAATAACTACCAGGTGCAAGGTGATTGTCTGGTTACCAGGTCTGTCCCAGGAGTCTCACTGTGGTGTTGTGTCTCTCATGTGTAACAAATCCCATAGTTGGCAAGGACTGGCTCAGCTGCTTCCCTTGTAAGGATTTGGTGCAGTCCCCAGGTTCACAATTAATTGGTGGGGGCAATGGTCTAGGGCCAGGTCTGGCCCCTCAAATGAAGTTGCCACAGGGCAGGGCCGACTTGCTGTCTCAAGCTGCCACCAGTCCAGTGATTTTGGCATGGCTGTTGTTTTTGCATCTTCACCAGCATTCCTAAACTAACATAGTAGAAGACTGAATTAGTTTATGAACATTGCTCAGGATGTATGCCATTTCATTTAATTCCAAATTGCAATTATAAAATAAGTTGAATAAGTTGGACATTGTGGCAATCTGCCCTGGTTGATCAAACAAAGTGTACACTCAAGGGCTACTTCAAATTCCTGTGGCTCACAGCCCTGTTCCTCGGAGGGGCACAACTAATCAACCATCGTTTCGTGCCCCTGGTGCCATGCACCACACCAGGTGGATGTCAAAAGACGTCTACTGCCTCAAGATATTCCTGTTCTGACACCAGTTCAAGACAACAAAAATGAGAGGAGCAGAATGTGACTGGCATGGCACTGTTCGTTGCCCTGATGTGCATCCTATTTTGGCACGAAGCCCCTCTGTCATCCCACACCCCATACAACATAATGATGCTGACTGAACTTCAGAAGTACATGAACCAGACGAACGTCGCTGCAACCACAAGTAATGCCCTCCAACGGCATCCCTGGTACTTCGCGGAAGACTTGGTCAGCTTTTCCCTGTTGGACGACTGGGTTCCAGACAAGATGAAGGCTGACTGAGTGACTCGGATAAAGACGGAAAATCCGACCGAAGGTCGCCCACACTGGGCAAGAATCGAAGACACACGGACATCCGCCTTGATGACTTCTTCACCAAAAGGTTGCATCATGTTTTCGATGTAGTGAAGAAATGCGGAGCCCAGGAAGCGAAACAGGGCTTCCTGCAGATGGATCCTTTGGCTTGGAAGGAAGACAAGCTGTTCGAGGACTTTCAGTCCAGAGCCAAAAGCCTGAGGGTGGTGAACGACGCAGCTGAATGCGGAGTGGCCCTGGCAGAGGCATACAATGCGACGCTGACGAAGGATGAGGATCAGAAGCAGTTCATTTTCCGTCTCGTTCACGGACACTGAAATGCCATCCCGATACCATCAAAGACCAACCTGACGAAGAAAAAGTGAAAAGTGCAGCAACCCCTAAATTATGAGATAGAGAGACAACATTTTTCATGTAATTCCTTTTTGTGATGTCATAAAATTAGTCCTGTGGAGATAAAGAAATATCATCTTCCGTTTTTGGAGCACCCTAATATATATATAAATATATATATATATATATATATATATATATATATATATATATATATATATATATATATATATATATATATATATATATTATGTTGTTTACACATCTGGAATGTTTATATATTCAATATAAACATTCCAGATGTTAACTGAAAAATGCATATTATACACAATATAATACATATGTATACACATATATATATATATATATATATATATATATATATATATATATATATATATATATATATTGTGTGTATACATATGTATTATATTGTGTATAATATGCATTTTCAGTTAACATCTGGAATGTTTTAGTGGAAACCATGATTGATGGCATTTATACCTGGGAGAACCTCCAGTGACCTCATGAGGAGCAAATTGCCACTATATATTCCTAATATCCTCATGTTCCTGAAATCCAATTTTATGTTTCTTGCCTTGTTTTATCATTTAAGTATTACCGCAATTATTGCTGAACAGACAATTTCCTTCCCACACCTTACTGATGACTAATTCAGCATATTTTGCATGTTTAAGACATCATTAAGACGATGTGACCACTCATTTCTGGTGCAAATCCGTACCCTTCAGCTTGTGAGCAAATTGCAAAGTAATGCCAAAACAGGGGCTTTTAGTGAAGTAATATATAATTTATAAAAAAGTAAAAGTAAAATTTCAACAACAAAAACTAATTTATCCTAGCTTATCATAACCTAACCCACCCCAGCCTCTTCTTTTGACTTTTGTCTTTGAAAAATATCAACAAGGTGCATTCGTTAATGAGCATACATGCTTTAAACATCCAACTTAAATTCCTGTAACTTATCTCGAAAAATGCATTCATTAATATATTCTGCAGTTGTGCAAACCAAATTTTTTTTTTCAGATGACAAGTACACATATGGTTACACATATTTCTTTCTGACACTTTGAGCATTATGTTAATCATGTATTGACTCTTAATTCCTGCATATGCATGGACACTATGTGACCAAGCACTTGGTTGTAACCTAAAATTCAAATAAATAACTAAATAGTTGTACTATTCAATTCACCATATTTCAAGTGCATTGCTTAGCTTCCACTGACATAATCTATTATTCTTGGTGAGCTTGGTTATCATTCACTATTATGGCCATCCACAAGGCAATATTTACATCAAACTGAATGCTGTTTGAGGTCATATAGCCAGCCATAAAGCATAACCATAAAGCATAAGGTGATGTGTGTTTTTGTTAAAGATGATGAGGCTTAAACCCTAGCCACCAGCTCAGTTTTTATAGTCAAATTGTGAATCATCTCCAGGTCACATGATGCCTCATGACAAGAAGTGACACAGCTGTGAGGGCAGTGGAGGTGACATCCTAACATCAGTACAATCATGCTGGAGAGCTTGGCAGCATGGGTGCTCAACAATTACCTTGGGCAGTACCTCGAGAACCTCAACACGGATCAACTCTCCGTGGGACTTCTATCAGGTATGTTGGCACAACTTGTTAGCATGTTTTCCTTTAGAATATTTACCAGGCGATCAGTGTTGCACCCTGGTTGGCATGTCAAACAATCATCTTGTTTCTATTTTAAAGCATTCCAATACCAAGGTCGCTTCATCACTTGGCGCCTGCTGTGCACCAGCTGATGCTGTATTTGTGGTGTGTGCTACATGCTGCTGATAACATTACATCATCCGTGATACACCCACGACTCGCCTCTTATGACGTTCGTGACTTATCCGTGACTTGTGGTGCATCCGTTGCCTCCTGATGACGGTCTTCTCGGGTCTCCGAAACCCGTGATTACTCCCGTGAGCCAACCGCGGCTCGTTATTATTCGCATGGCGTGTTCGTGACCTGTTGTCACTCGTGGCCCGTCCGTAATCCGTGATTAGTCTCATGACCCATCCGTGATCGGTAATCACTGGTGACCCGTCCATACTCTGATATTACTCCGTAGCCCGTGATGATGTCCGTAACCTGTCCGTGACCTGTGATGTCTCCCGTGATCTATCAGTAACCCGTGATTGATCTGATGGCATGGTCATGAGCCATGATTACTCCATGTAGCCTTTCTGCGGCCCATGATTTATCTCGTGACACATCCAGTTCGATGGTGGAGGCCTGAAAGCCCACCATGTCGAGCTGGATCCCCCCATCCCATTTGTTACATGCCCTCGAGTTGCGCTACGGAGTGGGCTCCGCCGATAGGGGGGGGGGGGGGCAACCGAATTCGACAGTCGGCGGTCATGGCCACGGAACCAAGCATCCCACCTTTGAAAACTGGAACGGAGAGATTTTGGCTCATTCCAGTCTCCACACGTTAAGCTTATAACTTTCACAGCCATTGACGTGCGATGGAACAGTTTATCTGAAATTGTCCTCAGTATTCTAAAACCTGGGAACCTTTTAGCATATTTTGCGTTGCCGAAGGGGCAAACCTAGTGGCAACCTTATCCTATGCATTTCAGGAATTGATAATCTTTTAGAATGGTTTGTGGATGATGATCCAGGCAATAGTGGCAATTTTCCTGTCTAGTCTTGTTTTATCAATCGTGTTGTGGCTGGCCGAAGACCTTCGAAGTAGTTACTGAAGCTCACTAGCAGTATTGTCAATCATCGTGAAGGTAGACTCCTTGACCACTCCCACAAATCCGTCCCGGCGGAAACATTCGTAACAACTGCAGAGTGCTCGGCAGCACATGCCTCGCTCATCGAGGACTTCACTCCGAATACCAGTCCCGTGGTGGTCGGAGAAGTGTCGAGGGGCATTGTGTGTCAGGAAGTGGGCGCTTCACACTTTCAATCGCAGTAGTTGTATGTCAAATTTGATAGTTCTCAAAGCGCGGACGTTTGGTACGTGGGACTCAAAGAAAGCATAAACAAGCACGCTAAATCGTTCCATATTATTGCTATCTGTATGGTGCCACATGAAGCGCTTCACTTCAAAGCCTACCGCAGTTTCCCATCCCTCCTTGCACGTAGATAGACGAGGCATCATTGACCCGAAGGAAGTAGCCATCAATATAGGAAGTGTTCTTTTCCGCACTGTCGGAAAATAGTAACAGCCTGTAGGTTTTTTTTTCGAGTCGCAAGGCTCAATGCCAGGCACGTTTCCTTGATTTTTTTCCACGACAGGCCTTGAATATAGCAGCCAGTTTTTTATTCATGAATTGGCTGCAGCAGTCAGCGTTCTCAAGAGCGATGGACCGGATGCACCACATAATGGTGTCATTAAACGTCTACCAGTGGGAGTTTTAAGCACACTCCCACATGCCCTAAATATGAAATGTGGACAATATGCACATTTCCATATTCGTGGCAGGTATGCAATCATAGTGCCTATATGCACGGATTCAGAAGCTAGGCTTGAGGGGCAGTTAAAAACATTGGTTTTCTAAATACTCCCCCCCCCCTTGGATCCGTTCCTGCCTATATGCAAACCAAATAAGTTGGCAAGGATCCACTTCATTATCGCCCCATGTCGCCTACATGCTCCTTGTACAAGTTCCATGGGAAAATAGTGAACATCCGACCGATGTGGTTTTCATAATGTAACAGTCTTTTCACTATGACACAGAGCAGTTTCCGAATGCATCACTTGATCACAGCTTAAGACTCGATTATGTTGTGTGCTCTGGCCTTATGAAGGATGCCATACGGGCGCAATATTTTTCGATGTTCACGGCACATATGATGCGCCATGATAGCACGGTATTCCGATGAAGTTGTACCGCATATCTGTATAACATATGACACAGCATGAGACGCTCTATGGGGTACTTCTTGACCAGTTCATTCTTGGCTGTCCTGAGGGTGTAGAGTTTGTGTCACAAAATATGATTTGCCATAACCATATTCGTGATTTGATTCGTGTGTCACAAAATATGATTTGCCATAACCACAATGAAAACCATCGTTGTTCATTTTTTGCTGCAGGTGCTATCGCACTGATCCGGTTATTGAAATGTGCGGAAACCAGTTCTTTCAAACCAACAACCAAGTTATGTTCTAGGCGTGTGGATTGGCCGACGACTGACATATATCACCCACTTGCATGTTCTTGCGCAGAAACGCGCAGAGACTGCGGTTGATGAGGAATGTCTCGAGATATTCGCATGGTGCAATAAATCTGTTTTGGTTCTTTGTGTGCATTCTAAGATTGACTATGGGTGTTTTATTTACGACGGAACGTATGTCACAATCAAGCGTCGTTTTGACCCACATAATGCAGCCCTTCGCATTGTCGTAGTTCCGCAACTGCTAGTATAATATGACGGTCGCGGATGAGCCTCCTCTTGCGTTGCACCGTATGTTATTGGGAACAAGACATGCGTGTAAGATTGCCCATAATCGAAAACATTCAGTCTGTCGATGGATGTCATCGAGGTCCTCAATGGCACGTCGGTTGCCCTGCAGTCAGCGTGGCTTGCCTTTTTTTTCTCCGGCCGCATGGTCTCTGCCCTCCGTAACTGCAAAATTAGACCGAGTTATGTCTCACCTGCCGTTATTCCAAGTACTCCCCTTTGGTAGGTTATCTCACCACAAATTTACGTAACTTTGTCATGTTCAAATATATAAATGTAAGCTACGAAGAACTCCTGATGCTGGCGTCAGAAAAAAACGATATCGTGATTTCTCACAGATATATACCGACGGCTCTAAGTCAGTTTATGGGGTTGAATGTGCTTGTGTCAGTCGATGCGGTGTTGGATTATTTTGTCTGCCGCAACACGCATCAATTTTTTGCTGCTGAACTGTGTGCCATTTTGCAAGCTCTTTATTATATATAAGATGACTAGCTCGCAAAGCACGTGGTTTGCACATAATTCCTAAGCAGCCTTTTAACAAATAAATATTTCAATCAGGATAATGCACTTGCCGCGGGGTCACACAGGTCGTTAAATCTCTAACTGGTATGTACGAAAGCGTCATCCTCTGCGTGATCCCCAGCCATATCAGACTTGCTGGAAATGAAGCTGCTGACATGGTCACAGAGTACAATATCAGCAGTGGCCCTGAATTTCGCGTACCTCTCCATCAGAGTGATCTACATCCTCCTATATCACCATGTGTACGGTCAGAATAGCAACGGGTCTAGAGCTGCAAGTGTGGTAAGCTGGGGGTTCTGAACCCGACACAAGGACTGCGGCGGTCATCACGCCGGATCCCACGACGGGAGGAAGTGCTGCTATGCCGTTTGAGGATAAAACATACCCTGACAAAACACTACATACTGATGAGAGGTGGCTGACTTCGATATCCACGCTGTTCTGGCCCACTTATTGTGCACCTTGTTTTGATAGACTGCGCACGGTTGGAACCACTACGCGGCCAGCTTTTAGGACAGCTGAACGTCGTCGCTTCTTTGCGTACGCAACTAGATAAGGACTCTGAGGTCATGGCGTCTGGCGACATTTTTACCTTGCTCCAAAAATGAAGTTTTGATGTGATCTAACGCTGTTCATGACGACTAGCATCTGGCTACTGTAACAGCATGGTAGATGGTCTGTGAAGTAATCACGGCGCAAAATTATTTCAGCTCAAATTCAGTATCATCTGGTGACCCAGTTGCGTGTGCCGCAGGTGCGGTGGAGATGGAGAACGTGCCGCTGCGGCGCGACGCGCTGGCCAGCCTGGATCTGCCGGTGCGCGTCACTGCCGGCTTCGTCGGCAAGATCCGGCTGTCGATCCCGGTGCGTCGGCTGAGCAGCGAGCCCTGGTCCATCTGCATCGAGCAGCTGTACGTGGTGCTCGGGCCCGTCCGTCCCGAGGAGGTAAGGTCACCGGTGAAACACGCCACCCTCCTCTCCCTTCCCCCACGTCTCTCATCGAGCATTGACTGTTCAGCCTGAAGAAATACAATTGTATGCTGGTTTTTTTTTGGAGAATCACAAATGCTATGTATTTCTATTCCAAATGCTGCATATGCTACATATTTCTGGGAGAATCACAGATTTGCGCGCTGGGCGCTGTGTGACCAATGCAGTCGATGCGCCCCTGAGCCAAAGTAGCCAACCAACCAACAATTTTGCGGCTGTTCGCCCGTCGGATGTGCTCCAGTCTGTTGAGTTACGGGGATTCGTGTGCGGCGTGTACTGTGATGGGTGCCGTGTGTGTGGCAGATGGACGCGGAGACAGAGGAGGTGGCCGCCCGGCAGCGCCACATGTGGCAGCTGGACGCCGTGGAGGCCGCGTGGCGTGCCGAGCACGAGGCCAGACAGGAGACTTCCTATTACGCGGCCAGTTACAGCAGCTGGGTGAACTACGGCAGCAGCATTGTCGGCAACATCGTCGCCAATCTGCAGGTCGCCAATCTGACAATGGAAATTGATCGAGCTGATCAATGAAAGAAGAAAAGATTATGTGACGGAATATATGAATGGGCTCTAATAGATGAATGTTCCAAGCATGAATGCAGATAGGAATGTGGCTAAGGACGCCAAGAGTCGCTGCATTCAGGGTTAACAACATAAACGTCAGGTCCGCGAGGAGTCAACTCTAACCGGACTCTAACTCCCGCCGTGCTCTCCCAGCTGACGACCAGAGATGTGTGCGTGCCGAGCGAGGAGTTCCCTACCCTCCTGTCCCACCATCCACCCCCTAGCTGATGACGAGGGGGTGTGTACGTGCGGTACGAGAAGTCCCCCACCCTCTGACCCCACCATTCACCCCCCAGCTGATGATCAGGGATGTGTGTACGTATGGTGCGAGAAGTCCCTATGCTCTGACCCCCTCCCCAAACTGAGGCCAGAAATGTGCACGTCTGGTATGGTCCCCAGCCGACTATTGCGCTGCGATGTGCATGTGTGGTATGGTGAGCCCCTACCCTTTGACACCTGACTCCACCCTCCTCCCCCAGCTAACGATCCGGGACGTACACATAAGGTACGAAGAGTCTGGGTTTGCGGCCGGTCTGACGGTGGCGGCGCTGACGGCGCAAAGCTGCGACGATCGCTGGGTGCCCGGCTTCGTGGCCGAAAGTCGCGATAACATGCGCTTCAAGCTGCTGGAGCTGCAGCAGCTGGACGTCTACTGGGACACCAAGGCAGAGATGTACTCTGACCTCAGCATTGGACAGCTCGCTGTAGGTGGCGCAGGGCCTGAGCCGCACCAACATTTAGGCCACTGTTTTGAAGCCGTACTACTGCATGCTTTGGGGAGGGAGGGGCAGTGTATGTCGGAGATGGCCGGTGTTGAGTTAGGGAGTAGTCTGGTCTCGGTGGGTGGGCAATGACTGAGTCACATGGTTCTATATTGAGAAGATCACCAGACAAGACTGTAGGCTGATGGCGGGACAATGTTTCGTTATGATGGTTGGGACTGGATGGTCTCGCGACGACCTCTGGCCAATTTTCAACAAATGACAGTATCGGATTGTGATCCGGGGCGTGGCAATGTCGGGCCGTGTTTCGAGTGATGCTCTTGGGCTGTGTCTCAGGAGGTGATGATACCGGACCGTATTTCAGGAGGTGATGATTTTTGGCCGTGTCTCAGGAGGTGAAGTTACTGGGCCGTATTTCAGGAGGTGATGATCACTGACAGGCAACACGAGTTCCTGCTGTCGCCTGTGACGGTACAGGCGCGGCTGAAGCGCGACTGCTGCGAGCGGCCGCTGCGCTCGCGGGCCCGGCCGCGCCACGTGCTGGACCTGCAGTGCGAGCGGCTGTGCCTGTCGCTGGCCGACTCGCAGTTCCGCCAGGCGGTGCGCTGCGCGCGCAGCATGGAGGTGCTGAACCGCCGGCGCCGCTGTCTGCGCTACCGGCCGGCCAGTCCGGTCAGCTCCGCTCCCGCCGCCTGGTGGCGATTCGCCATCCTGACGCACGTGGACCGGATCGAGCGCCGCCGGCGGAACCGCACGTGGCCGG